>OX638097.1:1352679-1952679 GCA_951804965.1 Horisme vitalbata
AAATAAATAATGCGGGACGTAATCACACAGCATCATGTAGCCCCAAACTAAGCAGAGCTTGTATTATGGGAACCACATGATTGATATACTACCTATTTTTTTTTTTGTAAATACATACATATCATATATATAGAAAACACCCAGAACCGAGACAAATATCTGCAGAACCTGCAAACATTTGTCCCGCAGAGGGAATCGAACCCGCAACCTTCTGCATCTCAGGCGGGCCTTCGCCCACTGCGCCACAGAGGTCGTCAATTTCTATATCATGATGAAACATATTTAATTTTTTTTATCTTTAACTGTATTTGAATATTGCATAAAATCCAGTGCTGCACCTACATCTGGGCTCGTTTGCATCGCTGACTGATATTTTTTCTAATATATTCTTATTCTAACTACACCTGAGTAACACTGTTCGACGTCTTATTTACCACTTAGCACCTATTTATTTCCCAATTTACATAGGCACATTAACATCTGCAACTGTATTCTCAGCCATTACAGAGAATACATGACATAATGTCGATGATAACTAATTCAATCATTGCGAAATCATTGTCGATAATCATGTTGTAAGTCGAAGATATACGGAGTAAATAGATAACAATTTACTGTAGGAATCATTGGTTGAAAGCTTTCTGGTATATTAACTATAAGTTCTGTATTGACCGTTTCCTCGTGATCAGGAAGGTGCAAGATTTCTAGACCATAGTCATCAAATCATCATCACTGCAATAATGTTACGTTCAGAATATAAATTAATTTTAAAAATGACTGAATGGACAGAATGGACAATATCTTCTATGGACTATGTCGATTACCTTGGTCCTTCGTCGCATAATCTCGTTACAGATTCTATCCTTCAGAGAAAACTCCGAGCATAGCTCGTTCCATAGCTCGCTGAGCGACTTTAAACTGGTGGACTAGCCGTACTGTGAGTGTCCACGTTTCGGCTCCGTATGTTATGACGGGTAGGACGTACTTGGTTGAAAACTTTCGTTTTCAATATTGCGGTATGGGTGACGAGAAGACTCTACGTAGTTTTCCAAATGCTGCCCAACCCAGCTGAATCCTCCTCTTGTCCTCCTTCTCAAAGTTGTTTCTACCTAACTGCACATTCTATGTGTATGTGTAGGTATTCCGAAACAACTTCAAGGTGTCCATTACGACGACAAGTCTCGTATAAATTCGGTCAAGACCATGACTTTGGTCTTATCCAAATTCATTCCGAGACCTATCTTTCGCGAGGCTGATGGTAGGCCGTCCAGCATTTTTCATTTTCTCACCTATACACAATTATAAAAGTTTAGATAATAGGTAGCATAATAGCAAGAACCTACATACGTCCTGTTAGGGCACTGAAATCCGCTTTGTAAGTATTAAGTGCTCCTTTAGGAGGAAAACGATAATCATCTGGAATATTTCAGAATAACATTTAGGAATAAAACATATTGGCACATGACCTACGCCGCAAAAATGGATTTCACGATGTACGTCACGCAGTAAAATATACATAAGCTGAAATAGCCTTGCTCTAGAATATATGTTTCTAAACATTAACTACCAAGTACCGAGTTACTACTCACTATCAGTACGTACTTCGGCTTATACATATATAAATCTATTTTTCACTTCTCTTGCTCAAAAAGTGTATCACAATAGTGTAGCTTAGCGGGCCTAAAACTCGAGTTTAATACCTCGGGCTAAAAAGTATTTTTTCTTTTTAATTTTTGTCTAAAATCATCAGCCCGTACAAAGCATTCGTTCTCTTACATAAAAACTCGACTTCTTGGTGCTCCGTCAATTTTTTTTTTAAAATAGAACCGTCTTGGCGATGTTTTATGAAGGTTGATCAATTTTTAATAAAATTTCTAAAAATTGTCTAATTTTGAATTGTTTTATTTTCTCGCAATCGAAGTGAAAAGTAGTGTTTTACATGGGCCAAAACCACCCATTATAACAACCTCGTATATAATGGGATGGATTAGTCCCTTGTAAAACAATCTACTATTATCATATTTCAGTTTAAGTTATTAATCTAGATACTATTATTATAGTCAAAGCTGAATTGTTATTCAGTGGTTAAAATTTTATGGTATGGTATGTATTTTTCATCCCCCCATCTCGGAAAGAGTATTTTTGCTCTTCGATATCTGAGTGCAAAAGCCGTTTTTATCCTCTAGAGGATAAAGTAAATTGAATTTAGAACATCGTGTTTACTAAGTTTGTGAATTCAAAACATGGTGCCGAATTTATCATAAAACCTTTTTTTAATTTGTTAAAAACAGACTCAGAACCTTCTTGGCGTACTTTCTTTTAATTTTTTTTTAAATGTTAGTCTACATGCAATAAAACTTTTTTTTGCATTAAGTCATTTCCTCGCTAAGGTGGGATGTTACTTGTTACACTCGAGTTCAAAGATTTTTCACCTCATGCTCTTTTGATTCCCTCGCTAACGCTCAGTATCTCTTTTGATTTTCTCGCTATGCTCGTGATTCAATTTTAGAATCCTTTGCTTGCTCGGTCATCAAAATTGAGCACGCGGCTATAAAGCAACTTTGCACTCTTGTATAACAAATAACTATTTCGCTTCAACGGGGTGTAAGGGGTTTGAATCTCGCCCTCGCCCTCCATCTTTGGGACTCAAGCCAGCCTCACCAGCTCGCGGTGCAACTAACGGGGCTTAAGCGGTCGGCTGATTGTGGCATACCGCAGCAGACATCGGCACAGCTAAATTCCGTCAACGGGTAGCAGCCTCGGTGCTTCAAGAAGCTGTATCCTGTGATCCCCAACCCACAAGCCCAGAATGGGGATTATGGGCACATTCCCCTTATTATTTACTTAATTAAGGCAGACCTATGTCCAGCTGAACTGCTATAGGCAGATGATGATGATTAACTTGGGGTGTACGGGGTTCCAAACCCTATCTTCGAAACCCAAGCCAACCCCACCTGCACGTGGTGCACCCTGCTAAAGAACGAACGGGGCTTTGGCGGCCGGCTGATTGCGGCACAGCACAGCCTACATGGGCACAGCTAAATCCCCTGGCCACCGACGGACAGCAGCGTCGGTGGTGCGAGAAGCTGTGCCCTGCGATCCCCAACCCGCATTCCCAGCGTGGGGATTATGAGCATATCCCCTTTTATTAGGGGAGGCCTATGTCCAGCAGTGGACTGATATAGGCTGGTGTGGTGTGTGTGTGTGGATGATTAACTTCAACATGAACCTTGTTTAGGGTCTAGTTTCAGTAAGTAGTGTAGATACGATCCTAAAGGATAGTGGCGGTTCAAGCATTTGAGCGAGACGATATCAAATATTTGAGTATCCAGCGATAGGTACCTCTTTATAGCAAGCACGTTAATGTTATATTACTTGTAGTAAAATCCAATCATTTGTTCAAAGCTCATTATCAACTCAATTTCAAGCTTGAGGGAGACAGAGTTTCCAATTACGAGTCAGTACTTTTCCCTATCGAGTTTAGGAAAAGTACTATACAGTATGGCGGATTCCGTAGTTTTTCGCTATAGCTATAGTTGTTGCTGACGTCACTGTCGAGTAAACAGTCCATGGCCGGATTGCAGAATTGCTATTTCAGACTTACTGAATGTAAGGAATAGGTAACCGAATTGGTAAGTACCTTCATAGCTGTGTATTGAGTCGCACGTGGTATATTTTAAGCGGAAATGCTCATACATGTTTTAGTTTTGTGAATATTTTGCATTGTCAGGAGTAAACACACTGATTAAAATTATGTAAAATGTACTTTTTTTGTTAGTAGTTGTTGTTGTAGTTGAATTTGTTGTTGTATCCTCATTTTCCACTTCGATATCCTTTTTGATTGCTTCTTCAACTTCAGTATACCCTATAATAGTATCTCCGAACCCACATCGATTTCCTTGTTAATTGCTTCTTACATCGATATCCTCTTTGATAGCATTTTCCACATTGATATGCATTAATTACTTAATCCACTCCAATATCCTTTTTGATAGCCATTATTTAGCATAATCGGGTCCTTGGTTTTTATTATGTCAGCATATAATTTAATTTTTCTTTTGTAGACGTACGTGTAGGTAGAGTCAAATAGTCTAGATAAAGCAAAAAAGTTGTTCAGATCAGCCCATTTCACGACTGCGACCTATTTTGTAGTAGGCACATTATTTTTACAACTTGGATACCATCAGTTCCATTCAGTAGGTACGTATAGGTATCTGCGGGCAGCCACGTTATTGGGGAGTGGTGAGATGGTAGATCTATTACAATTCTATTACAGTTTTACGATCTATGGGCTCATTCGCAGACGTAATTGAACAGAGTACCTAGCTATTGCATTTTTTTTCAGTAAAAGCAACGAGAGGGAATGCGAGTGGGGATATTTTTCAAAACCAGGTTTTTTACAATAAACCTAATGCTATTCCACTACGCCCGTATTTGCTACTAACAGCTATTTCCCAACACAAGTTTTAATAAAAGATAGGTAAGGTTACTAAAATAAATGTCTAATTTCAATGCTGAAAACAAAACGCGATTTTTAAAGATTTTAAGAAACTATTTAACCCACCTTAGCTTCTAAGAAGTGCTCGTGGCGTGGCTGACTTCTGTGTTCTTATCAGATCACCTTGGTTAAGCAATAATCTGCATGCTCACTACATGGATGGGTGACCGTTAATTGGCATTTAGATCTGAGCGCTTTCGTGCTTCGGAAAGCACGTTAAGATTTTGGTCCCGGCTTTTTCAGTCGATAAGCCAAGTCGAATGCCTTTGGGCGGCCTAAAAAATGCGACTCCAGAGTTGGCTACATACAACTCTTACAAAGAAGGAAGGAAGGAAGCTTCTAAAATGATGGGAAATTCTTAAAAAATATTACTAAGTACCTACTCAGTTATTTTAGACGACGTTTTTAGACTTACTACTAATCGGGCACAACTCCATCAATCAACTAAGATTTTCCTGAAATTTCTGGAGTTATGATTGAGTTTAAAATAACCGGATTGAAGGCATGAATCATGGGTATAACTCACGCCATATTTATGTAACTTTTGGATTTTCGCGGCACAATAAACAAACTTTGATTTAGTACAATTTCCTGTCTAAATCTAAATCAAAAGTGTTCCTATTTATAATAACCCTGTAAGTATATACGCTTAAGAATACGTCAGAATATTAAATAAATAAAGATCGTTTATTTCAGACATTTTCTATCCATATAACATAACACACTTAAGCATAACTCCTAGGGCTAAAATATAAAAATAATAAGAAACCTATTTATATAAAAAAACACACTTAAGAATGACTCCGAGGGCTAAAATATAATAATAATAATAAGAAACCTATCTATATAACATAACACACTTAAGCATAACTCCTAGGGCTAAAAATAAAAATAATAATAAACCTATCCATATAAAAAAACACACTTAAGCATAACTCCTAGGACTAAAATATAATAATAATAAGAAACCTATCCATATAACATAACAAACTTAAGCATAACTCCTAGGGCTAAAATATAAAAATAATAAGAAACCTATCCATATAACATAACACACTTAAGCATAACTCCTAGGGCTAAAATATAAAAATAATAAGAAACCTATCCATATAACATAACAAACTTAAGCATAACTCCTAGGGCTAAAATATAAAAATAATAAGAAACCTATCCATATAACATAACAAACTTAAGCATAACTCCTAGGGCTAAAATATAAAAATAATAAGAAGAAACCATCCATATAACATAACACACTTAACCATATCTCCTAGGGCTAAAGTATATTAATAATAAGAAACGTATCCATATAACATAACACACTTAAGCATAACTCCTAGGGCTAATATATAACAATAATAAGAAACCTATCAATATAACATAACACACTAACCCCCTTACTTATTAACGCTACTTAAAGTTAATCAATGCTTAAAGTTATCCCTGTCACTGTTTGTCATTATCCAACGGTAAAAGATGGCAATAGTTTAAACATCGTTTATCTTTTGAAAGATGTTCATAAGTAAGGCCATTAAACAATAAATCCTAGGGCTAAAATATAATAATAATAAGAAATTTACACAGACAAACGTAGTTTTGATTTTAGTTACTTTAACATTATAGAAATAGATTTATGAGTCTCCCCAGTAGGCACTATAGACTCTTGGCATCTGTTATCATCTTCAGGCTTCCATTGATATACCGCGAATTCTGCGCATCAAAGAGGCTGACTTAATTGTCAGAGCCTGCTTAGGCACAGGTCACACATATCGGGCAAGGACATGGCGCGGACATGGCGCGGACGTGGCACGGACGTGGCGAGGACATGGCGCGGGCATGGCGCGGACATGGCTCGGACATGACGCAGAAATGACGCGACAGAGGCACAAGTGTAGTGCAGTCTGTTGTCCGGTATCGATGTGTCAGCATGTCATCCTCAGAAAACGAAGATGCTCTTGCTCTCGTGCATACAATTAATTAATATACAGATCAGGGCCCGTACAACCCTAATTGCGAGTTAGTTGCTTCGAAAGTGAAACCCCTTCATTGGGTTATACAGTTGACGGGATTACCCTTTCGTTTGGATATTTTCCTCCTAACACAAGCGAAAGTGTAACCCGTTTTGGTTTTCAGTCGATAGGGTTACCCTCTTATGAGGTTAAACGAATGAATGGAGTTACCTCTTGTTACACAATGGTTATCATTACTAATATTTATTAATTAATAATAATTTCGGATTGTCACTGTCACTGTCACTCTAAAACTCAAACTCAAAACTCAACTCAAAGCTCCACTCGAAACTCATTCTACAAATTCATCTGTAAATGGTTATATCTCTGGAACTACTCATCCTAAAAAAGCTGTTAATTGCTCAAAAGATAGCTATCGACAAGATCTTTATTTTCAATGACATATGTCAAAATTGAATTTGCCATATCTCGAGAAGTACTCATCCTAGACTTGCCGTTAGCTCAAATGATAGCTACTAATAAAATCTTAATTTTCGCTTAAACTGTCATCGAAAATTAAGATCTTAACAATAGCTATCATGTGAGCTAGTAAAGGCAAGTCTAAGATAAGTAGTTCTCGAGATATGGTCGATTTAAATTTGACAGCTGTCATCGAAAATTAAGTTTATGTCAATAGCAATCATTTGAGCTAGTAAAGGCAAGTCTAAGATAAGTAGTTCCCGAGATATGGTCGATTTAAGTTTGACAGCTGTCATCGAAAATTAAGTTCATGTCAATAGCAATCATTTGAGCCAGTAAAAGCAAGTCTAAGATGAGTAGTTCTCGAGATATGGTCGATTTAAGTTTGACAGCTGTCATCGAAAATTAAGTTCATGTCAATAGAAATCATTTGAGCTAGTAAAAGCAAGTCTAAGATAAGTAGTTCCCGAGATATGGTCGATTTAAGTTTGACAGCTGTCATCGAAAATTAAGTTCATGTCAATAGCAATCATTTGAGCTAGTAAAGGCAAGTCTAAGATAAGTAGTTCTCGAGATATGGTCGATTTAAATTTGACAGCTGTCATCGAAAATTAAGTTCATGTCAATAGCAATCATTTGAGCTAGTAAAGGCAAGTCTAAGATAAGTAGTTCCCGAGATATGGTCGATTTAAGTTTGACAGCTGTCATCGAAAATTAAGTTCATGTCAATAGCAATCATTTGAGCCAGTAAAAGCAAGTCTAAGATGAGTAGTTCTCGAGATATGGTCGATTTAAGTTTGACAGCTGTCATCGAAAATTAAGTTCATGTCAATAGAAATCATTTGAGCTAGTAAAAGCAAGTCTAAGATAAGTAGTTCCCGAGATATGGTCGATTTAAGTTTGACAGCTGTCATCGAAAATTAAGTTCATGTCAATAGCAATCATTTGAGCCAGTAAAAGCAAGTCTAAGATGAGTAGTTCTCGAGATATGGTCGATTTAAGTTTGACAGCTGTCATCGAAAATTAAGTTCATGTCAATAGAAATCATTTGAGCTAGTAAAAGCAAGTCTAAGATAAGTAGTTCCCGAGATATGGTCGATTTAAGTTTGACAGCTGTCATCGAAAATTAAGTTCATGTCAATAGCAATCATTTGAGCTAGTAAAGGCAAGTCTAAGATAAGTAGTTCTCGAGATATGGTCGATTTAAATTTGACAGCTGTCATCGAAAATTAAGTTCATGTCAATAGCAATCATTTGAGCTAGTAAAGGCAAGTCTAAGATAAGTAGTTCCCGAGATATGGTCGATTTAAGTTTGACAGCTGTCATCGAAAATTAAGTTCATGTCAATAGCAATCATTTGAGCCAGTAAAAGCAAGTCTAAGATGAGTAGTTCTCGAGATATGGTCGATTTAAGTTTGACAGCTGTCATCGAAAATTAAGTTCATGTCAATAGAAATCATTTGAGCTAGTAAAAGCAAGTCTAAGATAAGTAGTTCCCGAGATATGGTCGATTTAAGTTTGACAGCTGTCATCGAAAATTAAGTTCATGTCAATAGCAATCATTTGAGCTAGTAAAAGCAAGTCTAAGATGAGTAGTTCTCGAGATATGGTCAATTTAAGTTTGACAGCTGTCATCGAAAATTAAGTTCATGTCAATAGCAATCATTTGAGCTAGTAAAAGCAAGTCTAAGATAAGTAGTTCCCGAGATATGGTCGATTTAAGTTTGACAGCTGTCATCGAAAATTAAGGTCTCGTCAATAGCTATCATTTGAGCTAGTAAAGGCAAGTCTAAGATAAGTAGTTCTCGAGATATGGTCGATTTAAGTTTGACAGCTGTCATCGAAAATTAAGGTCTTGTCAATAGCTATCATTTGAGCTAGTAAAGGCAAGTCTAAGATAAGTAGTTCTCGAGATATGGTCGATTTAAGTTTGACAGCTGTCATCGAAAATTAAGGTCTCGTCAATAGCTATCATTTGAGCTAGTAAAGGCAAGTCTAAGATAAGTAGTTCTCGAGATATGGTCGATTTAAGTTTGACAGCTGTCATCGAAAATTAAGGTCTTGTCAATAGCTATCATTTGAGCTAGTAAAGGCAAGTCTGAGATAAGTAGTTCTCGAGATATGGTCAATTTAGGTTTGACAGCTGTTATTGAAAATTTATTCCAATTTTATTATAATATAATTATTATTGCGTAAAATAAACAATTAGTAGTCTGTATTTCCGCCCTTAATGCTTAGAACACAATTACCGCAATTAATTTTCATCTTTTGACCGAATTTTTTTTCTCCTTTATCTCCTATAACCCACGTATAACCCGTGTTACAATGATAAAAAGGGTAACCCTAAGGAATGGGTTTTGGAATAATACCAAAACCCAATACTATTGATAACCCTCATGATCAGGTAACCTAATCAAAAGGGTTTTGAATGGTTTAGACCCATCAAATAATAGTGTAACCCATACGGAGAGGGTTAACTAAGCTTTTGAAATTACTAAATTACTAAGCTTTTGAAAAAACCCTGCCGAAAACTTCTTCATCGGGTTATCAAATCGGGCCCTGATACAGATGAAGAAAATACGCGCAAACGAATTTGCACAAGGATCAGCTAGTATTACCATGGGTATTACATAAAAAAATCTTAGTACCGGTTTAATCTCTTTCCGATTTCCAGCCACAATTTATCTTGAACATTTCAGTTACAATGATTGGAACGACAATGATCATAAAGCGTTGCATATTTTACAATCAATTCACAAAATTCAATATTAAATTCGATATCGTCATTCGTCACGCATTTTTACATCACTAACAGACGTATGTCGCAAGCAAGTACATACTACGAACTGGCGGCCATCTGACGCTCATCTGGCGGCAATCGGGCGCGGGCGCCGAAAAGGCGCGTCATACGTCCGAGCAACGACATACTATGTGCCCTAAATTGTGCTTTATTTCCATGCATTTTGTATAAAATTTGAATGGAATAGGAAACCACCTATGCCATGTCCGTGTCATGTCCGTGCCCGATGAATGTGACTAGCGTCGGGCGCAGACATGGCACTGGCGGTTTATTATTCCAATCAAATTTCATACAAAATGCATGGAAATAAAGTATAATTTAGGACACACGGTATGTCGTTGATCGGACGTGGTTATGACGCGAAGTCGTCGAGCTAAATTGTGCTTTATTTCCGTGTATTTTGTATTAAACTTGAATGGAATTTTAAAGCGCCCGCGCCATGTCCGCGCCAGGTCAGACAGGTGAGGCCTGAGCCTTAGGTGGAGATCACAATTTTCAAGATCGTGCCTGAAAAACCTATTTTATGATTGTTTGTTGTAGGTAATGGGTAATTATTTACATAGGTACCTAATTATTTTTTCAATTACCTACATTACATAGTAACATCATTTTGTTATATATGTATTTTTAAGGAATACCTACAAAATTGATTTTATGTACAATCTTTTTTAATAAAAGTAGTTTGCTTTGAAAAAATATTCCGTACAAAAGATTTCAACGCGCACGCACTTTTTAACAAGCTAAACATTGGTTGTTGGTATCATGCACTGTGTAATATAAACGATTTCATACAAAATGTATGTAACATTTTAAATACGTGCCCCGTCCGAGCCACGTACACATTACCCAGTCTAATGAGAATGTGCCCTTAGCGTAATTAAATCTAAAGTACCTAACTGACGAACAAGGAAACTTGCGAATACAATTTGTTAATATTTGTTTTTTTTTTTTCATATTTTTCATGCATGTTTTAAGTTCATTTTGTTTAAGGTTCCTTTTTTTTGTAGTGCCTCGGTATCTACTGTAATGCTATGGTATAATTGTTAGAATAAATGTATAATTATATAGGTAACTATAAATACAAACAAGACGTTAAAATAACAGATCACTTGCCCCTATAGTTCCAACAGTATATCGATATCCTGGAGTAGGTAGCATTTTTTTTTTATACTACTTGAAGATGGAACAAGCACATGGCCCACTTGATGATAAGTGGAAACCATTACCTATCACAAAGCATTGCATCTTAGATCGATAGTTTTTCCGGAACGTGCTCTACGATGCAACGCCCTACGTCCATCAACTTGAGGCATGAAGATGATAAGCCTCTTGTGCCTGTAATTTCACCGGCAATCATACCCTTCAAACCGAAACACAGCTCAGCTGCTTCACGGCAGAAATAGGCATGGTGGCAGTACCTCCCCGGACGAGCCCTTCACAAAGAACTCTACTACCTTCTAGTATGTCGTGGAGAGTCCAATATATGCCTTTTCAAAATGATTAACGACCCGCTTATTTCTTTATCTTTTTTATTTAAAATAATTATGATATAACATCGTCTGTTTGTATATTTTATGAAAGACTAGCGGCCTGTCCCGGCTTCGCATGGGTGGACTTTTCTAGCATTATATATAGCCTCCTTAGGTGAAGCTTTCCAATGGTGAAAGAGTTTTTGAAATCGGCACAGTAGTTTTTGATTTTATTAATTACAAACATACACACACTTAAATACAATTTTTCCTCTTTATAATATTAGTGTAGATAGTGTAGATATGTGTTTACTCAGGTTTGACTTTGTGGAAGTGTAAATAGGTGCAGCAAGCTATTTTCGATTTAAGATTTCCATAAAACAGTGCTTGGTCAAGAAATATCAGCAAAAACATGTTAGTCTAAACCCCGCCTACGGGCACTTGAGCTTATCAATCACGTACATGCCCTAAGTTGATGGACGCGGGGTTGCATCGAGGGGAAAGTTTCAAACATGCGCGACCTACGATTCAATACTTTGTTAGGTCATGGTGACAACATCAGATGGGCCATGTGCTTGTTCCATATTGAAGTATTATTTTAAAAAAATTAAGATGTTGAGGATATTTTATTTATTTAGGACTTCCAATGAGTAATTACACCACGCTTACAAATAAATGCCTTTCCTGTGCTTATTCTTATAAGGCAGCCACTTAAAACAAGTATGACAGCAATAAAATCAATTTGTGAAGAAATATTTTTAAAAGTATGAAATTAAGTTTAGTTATTTACAATTTTTTTAGGGAAGGCCTATGTCCAGCATTGTATTGCTATAAGCTGATGATCACGAAATATTTTTTTTTAGAAATTCTGTTTTTAATATAAAAAAAAATAGGTGAAGGATTACTTACCCCATCGATGCGGTGTGCGTCCCAAAAACTTTCCTTCGTCAGGATCCCAGACGGCATACTGGATCCGCTGCAGGAAGGGCCGGTGTGGCGGGCGGCGGTTGTAGCCGGTGGTGTGGACCACTCCGTTGGGCTTGTCGGCGCCCATCCTCACCGAGAGTGCCTGCTGGACTGACCAGTGGAGGCCGCCCGAGATACGTACAGATGAGGTGGGGAGATAGAGAAATAAGACTTGCCTCTGTGAGGCATAAGAACTGTATAGCTTACAAGCTATTCATAATTTTCTTTATGGTAAGTTATAAGGTTTTTTCTATGTTCAATTTAAATGTAAATTTTTATTCATTTAATTCTCAAAGGGTACAGAGATTTTAGAAGATGAATTGTTTCAGGTTTTCACAAATAGGCTATCACGTGTATATGGACAAAAAGGCCTCTTCCAGCAATTTCCAAAAAATTTTAATGTATCTACTAATCGGTTTTAATATGTAGAGATTACTGAAGCACATTGAGCTACTGAAGCTTTTGAATCACCTGGGTAAGAGAATAAACAAATACTAAATATGTACAAGTAATAAAAATTAAATACAAGCATTCAGATTTAGAATGTAGTACATAAATAAATTAAATTAATTATGTTTATTAGTGATGTTAACATGGTGTAAGTAAATATAACTAAATGGAGAAATTGTATGATAATTATGTAAAAATATTTCCTAGTTTCTGAAAAACATTAATAAAGCATTAAAATAAATTAGCAAAATACTACCTACAACAATAGTAGCGGCAAGATCTACCCGTCGAGATACAGTTCTTAACTAGTTCTTCGGGTAGATTATCTTATCTATCAGTAGATTTTGTCACCATTATTAACTTAGTATGGTTAAACATAATATTAAGGATGGGACGAAACTAAGTTATAATTTCTTGATAATAAAAAAATATTTGATTTGGAAAAAAAATGTATATATATACGTAACCCCATACCCATCAATTATTTATGCTTACCATTATGTTTAAAGAGTTGAGTCAATTGTTAAAATTACATGCTTACGCATCAATGAAATGTAAGTTCCATCCGACCAGTATTCCACCTATCTACCTAAGACAAAATAAGTTTTCGTAAATACAAGAATATCTACGTTGTAGTTCTTTGGTCGCAGTTATCCGCTCAAATCTGCCCACAACCGCTCGCCGCCCGCCCAACGGCCTCACCGCGCCCAGACCACGTCAGTTCTTCTACCCTACGTAATTTGATTATCTGGCTGCTTATATACTTTTTTAATCACAATAGACTTTTACTTTTTTCTTTTATTATTGTGGGCCAGCTCTAGACCTCGCTTGCGTGGGCAAGCTTGAGGTCGACGATGGAACGAGCTTTCCCAGAAGATGCCTATTAACTCTCTTTTTGAAGCCGTTAGGGTCGTAAGTTAAATGCGCAGACGCTGGCAGCTGATTCCATATTTTGCATGTAAATTATTTTTGAAGCGCTTAGTCCTCATAAATAAATAAATAAATAATGCTGGACTATCACACAGCATCATGTAGCCCCAAACTAAGCGGAGCTTGTATTATGGGAACCACATGATTGATATACTACATATATACATTTTTTTTTGTAAATATATACATATCATACATAGAAAACAACCAGACCTGAGAGAAATATCTGCAGAACATGCAAACATTTGTCCCACGGCGGGAATGGAACCCGCAACCTTCTGCGTCTCAGGTGGACCTTCGCCCACTGCGCCACAGAGGTCGTCAAAAATAAAATGTTGTTACAAATTTTGTCGCTAGGTACCGACAAAATTAATAATTGTACATAAACTGAAAATGCTTTTTATAAACTCACATCTTCAATAAACTTCAGAGTAAACGGGTATGTAACAAATGAATAAAACATTTTCAAATTGTTTTGTTTATTTTCAACGCACTTTTTCAAACAACATGGAATATTTATTAACTAACTTACTTGTAGACATATTTTATTATTTACATCTAACAGGTAAATAAAAGGTAGATGCCAATTTTGTACTCATTTCAGGTCAAACAAAGCTTTTGAATTGATTTATTTTATAAAATGATAACTATAGAAACCAAGACCTTCATAGAATTTAAACACGCAGTGGAATAAGAATCACATGTTCTACTAAAAGGACAGAAAATGAATAAGAAGTTATAGTATTATTCAAATAAAATTGTACAATGGTTTACATGCTAATTATTTTTAGTTCAAGTTTGATAAAAGTTCTATACATTGAAAATGGGCAGTGACAAATGTTTGAAAAATAAGCTTCTTACAAACCGACGTTATTTACAAATGAAATATTTATCGTATTTAAAAATGTTAAGTTTTCACATCACAATTCATATTCGTATTAATAAATCAAATAAATAACATAACCGATCATACAATAACACTTTGACAATACAATTTAAGTATTAACACAATGACACAATTTTGAAAAAGTTTAATCAAACATTCACAATTTTCACATTACCTCGCAATTTTGGTCACAAATATTCAATAAACCACCACTATTTCAGATTTTTATTAATGGCATCATTCTAACAAAAATATTTCAGAAAAGTCATTGTATTCAATGTATTTTGTAACCCTAAATTTCATAGTAATTTAAATGTTGTTAAGGCAACAAAAGAAATCAGCGGGCTGATCTATAACTCTGTTGCAAACACAAATGATTGACACCGATCCTGTTTTACCAAACTGTGACAGTTTTTCAATTGATGTCATTGAATTTCGAAGGATGAAATGTCAAAGTTTGTAAAAACAGGATCTGTGTCAATTATTTCTGTTTGCAATAGTACCTACCATGACTTAGTACTCGATTAGTTAGTAGGTACCAATACTATGCTCTTTATAAAAGACGAGCATTGTTAAATTACTTAGCACATAAAAACTGTCAATCTGAAATGTATATCTTAGCGTCTAAACACACTGACGAAAATTACGCGACGTAAGTTCCGCAGCTGATTTTGACAAGTTCGGCTGTACGCCATAACGCAACGTAATTTCAGCATAATGTGTCATCTGTAATTCAAATGGCATTGCAGGCGTAATCATGCCGAACTTACGTCGCGTAATTTCGGCTATAGTGTGTTTAGACACTTAAAATTATGTAATTATTAGTTTCCGCCGGCGGCTTCGCTCGGGTGGTACCCGGTTAAAAAGTAGCCTATATGTCATTGCAAGTCTAGAACTACATATGTGGTATACTAGTCTATCCAAAGGCTTAAGATTTTTAAATATCCCAAAAATGTTGACTCAGGCGGGATTTGAATCCGCGATCTTCCCATAAATACCGGGTCGCTCTTACCAACTGCGCTACCGAGCCAACTCCTCCCCTTGTTGAAATTTTTGGGCAGTCACGGCTAAACGCCGTTGGTTGTATATAAAAATCTTAGATTTACCCTGAAGTGTGGGCTACCACTTAAAATACAAAGAAATATCCAATGGTTGTCTGGAAGAGATCGCTATAAGCGATAACACCGCCCATTGTACCTTAAATATAGCTTTTGTCCATTTTTTTCTAAACAAGACAACGAACCGAACACGTATAAGTTGGTGTGAGTGCAATACAAAGTTTTCTATCTATTTATGTGTAAAGATACGTAGTTTTTGCTTGAAGGAGGGACAAATATTTTTTACATTCCACATTTTCACAATTCACAAACAATTTCACCTTTAAATTAGTATGAAATAGGATTTCAAAGGAAAAGGATTTTAGGAAGCTGTTCTTTTTAATATTTATTTATTCATCTAAACTTAATGAAAACCCGTAGGGTTTGTCTCAGTGCCCACAGTAACAAAATCAAGACCAAGTACCGGTAGCTGCCGTTCGTTTGACATACATCGTCGTTCGTTTTACATGTACCTATCTCAAATAAAGGTAGCGATTTTGTTCCATTTTCTAAAACAGAACCTTATTTTTAAAACTGAAGTTCAAATTATTTATTCAAATACTTTTGGTAACAAAGAGAAATAAATGCTAACTTATTTCTACAAAAGCTGCCTTTTCGAGTAATTAGATCGTTTCCCCAAACTCGTTAATTCCGCGTAGCAAAGTTTCCATTCGCATTTTTCCCCACTCGAATACACACACCCATTCACCCTTATTTATTATTCGCTTGCTTTTATATTCTCAAATATGCCCAACTGATATTTATCACTATATTATTATTTCTTACACGATATCGTTTCTATACCAAAAATTTACCAGTAGTTTTTTCACAAATATTTATATTTCTTACGCGAAGTTTCCTATTCTAAAACTTTTTATATTTCCCAAGTGTGATTTATTACTTACATATTTTTTTATGGTATTTGAAGATGGACAAGCCCATGGCCAACCTGATGTTAAGTAAACCATTACCTATCACAAAGCATTGCATCGTAGATCACGTTTTTTTGAACGTGCTCTACGATGCAACGCCCTGCGTCCATCAATTTGAGGTATCGAGATGATAAGCCTCTTGTGCCTGTAATTTCACCGGCACCCACACCCTTCAAACCGAAACACAGCACAGCTGCTTCACGGCAAAAATAGGCATGGTGGCAGTACTTCCCCGGACGAGCCCTCCACAAAGAACACTACTACTTCTAAAAGAATGCACAAGCCTTCTTTATAATATCTTTTTCTGATAACCTATTAAGAAATAAAAATATTTGGTAAAAAACTACTGGTAAACTTTTGGTATAGGAACAATATTGCGTAAGAAATAATAATATAGTGATAAATATCAGTTGGGCATATTTGAGAATATAAAAGCAAGCGAATAATAAATAAGGGTGAATGGGTGTGTGTATTCGAGTGGGGAAAAATGCGAATGGAAACTTTGTTACGCGGAATTAACGAGTTTGGGGAAACGATCTAATTACTCGCCTTTTCAGACGTATTAATAATCAATTACAATAAGAATGATAAAATAACGAGTCATAATTAAATATTTAGGTAATACATAATCATACTTGACAGCTCTCCATGTTCTGTTGGAGTGGTGAAGATGGTTCAGCATCACATCTTCTTAAGTTAAAAATCTACCAGTTCATTTTATTTTGTTAAATTATAATAAACTTGGTTAACATATAGCTGCATCCCTGCATTGATACAATCAGTGCAAGTTTATCTATGCACTTTAATGAAATCCATCTGCCCAGTCGAAAAAAACGCAAAAAGAAATTACCAAGTTTACCCAAATTATGACACAGTTGTCGTAGGTTATTCACAAACAATAATGATCAATACCTAACAATACCTAAAACTATTTGCTGACACGTTTTTGTTTTTTTCATTACTAGTGTTTATTTTGCTCAAAGATTAGTGCAATGTAATGAATAAACTCTTTCTACGTGTCAGCAAACAGTTTTAGGTATTGCTATAAGTATGTTAGTCTCTAAGGTATTTATGATTCTATAGGCCAGATTATGTAAATTTAGATGATGTACTTTTTCTTTGTTGAAACTAAGTTTATTTTCACTTTTTTTTTAACTTGAAGTGAGTAAGTATAAATTCATAATTTATATGAAACCAAACAATAACTCGAGAGGAGATAGACGGGTAGAAGATATTAGTAACAATAGTTAGAGCGTAGAGACACTGATGTACCAGAGGCTTCCTGACAAGAAAGCCGATTCAACGACATATTACATTATGGCTCAATTTGCGCCGCGGAATGGAATGGAAGCTACTTTTATCAAAGAAATACTTTAGAGCATAATTATCTTTATGTCAATTATATAACACTAGCTTCCACTCGCGGCTTCGCTCGCGTGTTAACTGGATAGAAAGTAACCCATGTGTTAATCCAGGTCACAAACTGTATACATCCCAATTTCATCCAAATCCGTTCAGTACTTTTTGCATGAAAGAGTAACAAACATTCATCCATACATCTACACTTCCATACTCACAAACATTCGCTTTTATAATATTAGCAGGATCTAAACTAAATAAGACCCACAAAAGGTCGCGCGTCTTCCGGGGAATCCTCGCGCATTCTCGAGAATTCCCCTCACCTACTATCGGTGCGGTCTGTGGAAACCGCGGAAAGTGGCGCGGGCGCGGCCGGGTTGGGTCAGCCACATTAATAAATGAGAATTCTCGCGCATTCCAGCGAATTCGCGCGCCATCTCGCGTCATGAGGCGAAATTGACGCTTCCATTCCGCGACGGTGTAAATTGAGCTTAATTAAAAAAGGGCCTATATATAGCTATATTTTGGGATTGCCAATCAAGCTTTATACTTGAAAATGCACAACAGCATCGCCATCAACCTCCTTCATCGATCTCCTTACCATGGAATTCCATATTAAACCGTAGCCAATATCGCTTCGTTTTCCCTTCAAAAACTGTCAAAAATTAACAACGAGGAGTCGAAAATTTGACAGTTTTTGATGGGAAAACGAAGCGTTATCGGTAACGGTATACGGCAGGTGTCCTGCTAGAATCTAATCTCATATGTGGTTTAAGAATCCACTCCTGGATCCTCTGCGGCGTCCTCCTGGTCTGCGAAGAACTGGATCCTGGCGTACCCTCGCGGCTCCTTTATGCTCTTGTTGTAGACTATGTTCTTGGCCCACGCTCTGCATCGTACTGTTATTAGTTTTTTTGCTGAAAAAACATTATCATAATAAGAGTATAATTTGGTATAGGAAGTGACAAAATGGAATTGAAAGAAACAGATGCAGATTCTAAATAAATAATAATGCGGGACGTAATCACACAGCATCATGTAGCCCCAAACTAAGCAGAGCTTGTATTATGGGAACCACATGATTGATATACTACATATATATTTCTTTTTGTAAATACATCCATATCATACATAGAAAACAGCCAGACCCGAGACTAAGTTAGGTATGTAAGTCTCACCTGCATATCAATAAGCACTCATGACGTGGTTTACTTCGGTGTTCTTTGCAGATCACCTTGGTTAAGCAACACTCCGCCCGGTCATTACTTGGATGGGTGACCGTTTAGTGACATTCAGATTTGAGCGCTTCCGTGCTTCGGAAGGCACGTTAAGATGTTGGTCCCGGCTTTTCAGTCGTTAAGCCATGTCGGAGGCCTTCGGGCGGCCTAAAAACTCCGACACCAGAGTTGGTCACTAGCTCATATGAAGAAGGAAGGAAGGGATAGAGAATTTTATCTTAATGATAGTAAAATAATATAATATATAAATAATAGTCTGTCAATATAGTGTTTTTTACATAATAAAATGCAGGTATTTACAAAAAAAAATGTAATAAGTAGGTTATCAGTCATGTGGTTCCTACAATAAAAGTTCTTGTATTATGGGAACCACATGATTGATATACTACACATATATTTTTTTTTTTTGTAAATATATACATATCATACATAAAAACACCCAGACCCGAGACAAATATCTACAGAACATGCAAACATTTGTCCCTCAGCGGGAATCGAACCCGCAACCCTCTGCGTCTCAGGTGGACCTTCGCCCACTGCGCCACAGAGGCCGTCAAAATATAAAAAATATAAAAAGGAATTGTTGTTCGTTAGCCTCGCTAAAACTCCAGAACGGCCGCATCTAAAAATAAAATAAAATAAAATAACAAAGTTGCTTTCCGCTGTCTGTCTGTCCCTATGTATGCTTAGATCTTAAAAACTTCGCAACAGATTTTGATGCAACTTTTTTAATAGATAGAGTAATTCAAGAGGGAGGTTTATATGTATAACTAGCTGACCCGACAGACGTTGTCCTGTCTCAAAGAGGGTATCGAAGACCCTACCCTACCCCTAGCTTAGCCCTACCCCTACCCCTAACCCCACCCCTACTTTTAATATTAACCGAATAAAAAGTATTCTCCGTCCGTCTCCTGGTTCTAAGCTACCTCCCCACCAATTGTCAGCCAAATCGGTTCGGCCGTTCTTCAGTTATAAATAGTGTAACTAACACGACTTTCTTTTATATATATAGATATACACCCGTGCAAAGCCGGGACGGGTCGCTAGTATATGAATTGCTGTTTGTTAACCTCGCTAAATTTCGAGAACGGCTGCATAGGTTTGGCTAATTTTTGTCGAACTATATTTAATATTGTGAAACTTCAGCACATCACGCGTGTTTACCTTCAGCGTCCACCTTGACGGCCACTAAGGGAGTCCTATACCCTTCGGTGTTGACGTAAGGGAAGTAGGACCCCGGCAGCCCCTGTCCCCATGGATACGTCAATGTTGTGTTGCCATCATTTTCTTCCCAGCAACTCACCCACACCTGCCGTTGCTAAAAGAAAAAGGATCGCTCTGGTTTTTATACAGCGTGAAGGAAAATTTCGCCTCATTGAGGGCAGCTACCTTTTCCTTTGTAGTTAGAAAGTTTTGTTCTGATAAAACTATTTAGTTTATTTTGAAGGAAAAATAATTGCATTTTTGGTTTTTGAAAAAATGTACAGTTAGCCTAGAAACTGTCATTTGTCTAAAATACAAGTTGATATCAATCTACTCTATTCACTATCACATACTTATTTTATTTTAACAATAAAATAAAAGTATTCCTGTTGGGTTTTATTTATATATTTATTTTATTTTGAAACTTTGAGCAAGGCATCCCATAGTTACTTACTAAATAGAATCATAAGAATTCGCAAAATAAGTGTCTATTGAGTATGCCATTCATGTATTGTGTAAACCATAGAACAACCAAACGTGCAAACCCTGAAAACTACATATTTCTTGCCCGGTTTGCTGATTGCTACATACGTTATGTACGGTACGGACAAAGTTTCTTTATTTTTCCGTCAAAATAAGTTTAGAACATTACTCTCCTTCTTCACAAAAGGGTTACAAAAAAAGATGCTGGCAGTTTGTATGTAAATACAAAACACATGACACAGAATTAATTTAAAAGTAATTTTTTTTTATTGTTTTGTGCCAGTGTTGTCTACACTCTCCACAGTCATGAAGGTTTTACTATGAAATAAAAAGAAGGTTCGTAGCTTAGCTTAGATTAGTGTTGTGTAGGTATATATTATTTATCTTTTGGCTAATTACCTCTTCAGCCGGCAGCTTCCCAATATATTCCTTCAGTTCTTCAGGCATGTCAGCTGGAAGAGCAGAAGATTCATAAAAGTCCGGAACCCAGCCATAAATCTGAAAAAAAAAAATATAATAATGATGAAGCTTTGTAAGCCTTGATGGACACAAAGTCTTACACACAAAGAAGTTCTATCCCTGAGCATATGTGAAGATTTGTCTTTAACACAACAACACCAGCCTGCCAGCTCACTGCTGGATATAGGCTTTTTATATTATGAAGGGGGATATGCACATAATCCCCAGTACAGCTCCTCGCACCACAGCCGCTGCTGCCGTCGGTGGCCAGGGTGCATACCCTGCTGTGCCTGCAGCTGTGTCGATATTAGGCTGCGCTATACTGCTATCAGCATGCCGCTAGTTCTCCGTTTATCAGCTAGCAGGCTGCAGCAACGGGCAAGTGAGGTTGGTTTGGACTCCTTTGGACCTCCTTTGGACCGTTTTGACGTTTTGTCTTGAAAAGTGAGAAAAAAAATGTATTTGATACACGATCACATAGACGAGCAGCACAGAGTAAATACAGGTGCTATACGAGTTACAGCTCAGTAATAAAAATGAAAAACTCACTTTGTTGACTTTGATGAAGAAGCACGGGGTATGAGGAAACCCGTAATTGTCTTCACTGGAGCAACCTTCCTTGGCGGTGAACAATGGATCAGCCTTATATGCTGAAAAAAAAACACGTTATACATTGTTATGTAGACTAAACTTCAATCCACTTGTAATCAAATAAATATGTATATTGGTAAATAATTTATTCAGTTAAAAGCATTCTAAAGCAGTGTAAATTGGAGCCGGTCGGTTTTTTTTTCTTCTTCTTCTTTAGAGTCAATTTCTTTCAAAATACCTATCTAAGTTTTGTTTCGACCAGAAAGCTGCCACCTCCATAGAGTGGAAGTTCCTCGGCAGTGGAAATTGTGTTTTTTTTATGTTTATGTTATATTTTCGTAAAATGTTAATCTATCATATTGGCTGTAATGATGAAATACCATTTGTAAATATAATTTTTAAGACCTGTATATTTTGTTCATTATAAAAAAATAAAATAAATAAATAAATGTTTAGGTTGTTTAAGAGCGTGTCACATAAAAGCGATGTCACAGTCAAGCCGTCATCCCTGCTGCCCATTTAATGATTTTAAATCATTTGTGGTACGTGTTCAGACTGCAAAACTTTCGACGTTTAAGGGCTTCACACACAGCAGCTAAAATGTATATTAATGTACATTACATCCGGGATTTATTCATACATTTTACGAAGATGTAAAAATATACGTTAAAGCTGTGTGAGTCGTGTGTCCTATGGAAAATTGAAATATTTCTATGGAAAAATGTAATGATTATGTATCGTGTTATAATGTAGATCTTTACATTACAACTGCTGTGTGGAAAGTCCTCTACTATGGAGGAGATTTGGCCAAAGCGCCCAGACGATAAAAAATAGTCAAAGAAAGAAAGAGCAATCAACATGTACATTGTAAATATTATTATTTTCACAAAAGAAACAAACATAAAACTAAATAAAGCCATTCCATTAGTAATTTCCTTCAACACCTGTGTACACTGTAGGTACTTGGGTAGTCTAATTCATCAGCGGAGTTGATGAGAGCCGCGCCTCGCTTAACCTAGGAGTGCCATAGTACATCACTTACCAGAATACATTTATACCGTATACCTTGACAAAAGATGAGATTGCGTAAAATGGCCAATGATAAAGAAATTAACTAATAATCTATCAATTTATTACGCATAATTATGTCAGCAAATTATATAAATCAATAATAAATAAATGCTGGACACCATGACATAGGCGTTAAAATATTATGTAACCTCTTTTTATTCACATTTAAATGACAGGGACAAGCTTATTTTAGCGAAGAACCGTTTTCTTCATCTTGAAAGACGGTTATTTTATTTTATTTTATTTTATTTTATAAATTTTCTAGTGTTTTTCTTTCTGATTTATATTGTCTAAATCGTTTGGCAATTAACCTACCTTAGAATTAAACACAAGTTTAGTGAAATGGAATGAAAAATTGTTCTGCAGAAATAGGACCTGACTGAAGACTGGACGACTGGACTTATAAACCTTACTACGTTGCCTCAAAGACGGTTATTTTATTTTATTTTATTTTATTTTATAAATTTTCTAGTGTTTTTCTTTCTGATTTATATTGTCTAAATCGTTTGGCAATTAACCTACCTTAGAATTAAACACAAGTTTAGTGAAATGGAATGAAAAATTGTTCTGCAGAAATAGGACCTGACTGAAGACTGGACGACTGGACTTATAAACCTTACTACGTTGCCTCATATTAATATGAACATTATATTATATCCAAGAAGCCAATTAATAAAGAATGAGTAAGTGAGCAGTGACAGATAATACCTATATTGTCTGTCACTGGCAGAGATCATGATTTTGTTTTGAAGATGATGATGATCAACATCATGCGTACTCACGTTGGAGAAAGTTGTCTAGCTGCGACACGATGGGGTGTGATTCGGAGATGTTACTGGTGTGGTACGAGAGGATGAACCCGTTCTCAGGTATCGGCCGGTATGATACACCTGGGTTCTCACCTGGAAAATTATAACAACTTTAAGTCAATTCATCATATTTAAAATAACGAAAATCGAATCAGGCGGCATTTGATGAACCTATGAGCCTTAATACGGGAGGAGCTACTAACTGAGCTACCAGAAACCTAATTTACTAACTCAGTTGCACACCGAAATGGTCGGCACCCACAGATATAGAAGACAACTAAATAAAACCTTTAAATTCACTATGCTCTGAACGTCAACTCATACGTCTGATCTTTACTTTCTTATGTCCATATATAATTTGCTAGAAAGGGATGCATGCTTTATCTCAATGCGATTTCTGCGACTTCTTACCAGAGCATTTCTATGAACCTGCATAGAAATTTGTTCGAGCACCCTGGTACGATTATCTTTTTGAACTCAATTGAAGTCGCATTGAAAGAAGTATGCATCGCCTTCTAGCAAATGATATATGGGCCTAAGAAAGTAGAGATCAGCCGTAAGAGTTAATGTTCAGAGCATGAATGAATTTTAAGGGTTCTTTTATGCTTTAGTCATAGTTATTTGTCGGCACCAGACCTTTATTTGCAAATTATGACATTTCATCTATCGAAATTCAAACGTGAATCATCGAGATATTTATACTTTAAAGTGGAAAACGTGGAAAAAAAAGTGTCTGCATCAAAACTCCGCGCACGATGTCAATTGCGCGCAGGCGCGGATCCAGGATTTCGTTTAGGGGGGGGCAATCAAAATTAATTATTTTTCATCGGCGAGCGGAGCGAGCCGTAATTTTTTTTTTCAGAAAATGTTTTATTTTGCCTAGGTATTAATAATTATTATTATGATCACAAACAAAACACTAAAAGAAAACTGCGATTTTTTTATATAATCATAGGAAATCGTTAATGCAAAAAACAGTAATGAAGTCGACGAGCGAAGCGAGCCGCGAAATTTTAACACTAAAACTTCTGCATCTTGGTAATTTTTATACTATTATAAAAACAAAACCATAATAAATATTGATTTTTATAGCTACAAATCTACATAATTAACAAATTAACAAAAAACGTGAATGATCCTCATGACGGAAACCGGATAACATTCTATTACTGGTTTTTTGTATGAACAGAGTCAGTGCCGTAAATAGCATTTTACGCGCCCGGTGCGAGCTTCTATAATTGTTAAGCCTGGATACCAGACGTAATAGAAAATCGATCTCGCGTTCCAGCATATATGAAGTTAAAGTTGACTTCTCAGTGCTTAGTTGCTTTATTTATTATAGAAATAAAATCGGCGAGCGCAGCGATCCCCAAAATTTTTGGCGCACAAAGGAAAAAAGACAAAGAAAATGGTGGCATTTTTTGAAACACATAGGTGTCTAGGCCTAGGCCCAGCAGACAAAGGTTCAAGATGCAGTAAATAAAATCCATGATTGGACTAGAAAATGGCGAATACAACTAAATGAATCAAAGTCGGTCCACATTAACTTTACAAATAAGAAAGATCAGTACTGTGCAGTATTCATTAATGATAGAATTATCCCCTATGAAAACACAGCTAAATACCTTGGTATGACGCTTGACACTAAGCTGCGCTGGAAAGCACACGTCAAGAAGAAGAAGCAAGAATTAGAATTACGCTACAAGTACGTACGTTACGTTAGAAGATGCACTGGCTCCTCGGAAGACAATCCGCTCTGTCAGTGCACAACAAACTTTTGTTATACAAACAAGTCCAAACAAGACCTGTAAGAGCAACATCAAAATAATACAGCGGTTCCAAAGTAAAGTGCTCGAGAAGGCTCAAAAGGACGTAACCTTTTGAGTTAGTGTAGTGCCAAACAATAACATAGTGTAGTGTATAGTGTTAATGCTACTTTCAATGAACACAAGAACAAAGTGTCCTCCCCTTAATTAGAGACAGTAAGAAAAGTGCCAATGAACACATTCTTAGAAATAATATTTGTATAAAATTAAGTTAAACTTAAATTACTTATTAGCCTACTTGGCTAGATTGTAATACAATTAGGGTACCGTAAGTTATGTGGTACACTAATATTAAAAAAAAAAAAAAAAAAAAAAACATTCTAACTAGCGCTGTTGTGTTCTAATTCGTCGTTGTTGCAAACTTTATAGATTGGATTTTAAAAAAATTGTGCGTAGTTATGTACCATTCACAACCAAAACAAAATCGGCAAGCAGAGCGAGCCGCGAAATTTATCTATCAAAGGTACAATCATACAAAATATGAATAAGAAAACTACGATTTATATCTGAATTTCAACCAACCTATATGTATTAGGTTATTCAACGAAGACTTGTCATTTGGTCCTGATCTGGTCATTTCTGCACCCCACTAGAAAAGACAACTCGATTTATATCTGGATATCAAATTAATATTAAATTAATACTACCATTCATGACCCAAAACTTGGTCCTGGTCTGGTAATTTCTGTGCCCCCCCAGAAAAGAAAAGAAAATTTTATTTCCGTATATTAACCTAATAATTAAAACTTGGTCCTGCCCCCCTATTTAGTAAAATTGACAGCTCAGTGTGCAACCGACTCTCGGTTGGCAACCGAAATGAGTGGACAACTGAAACAATAATTTATTTGGTATTCACTACAGTCGATGTGTATGGGTGCCTTTCAGAAAATCACCGGACGTCTCTATTGTTTTATCGATAATATTTTTGAGCATAGAGAAATTATTTTGAGTTTTGACAATCGTTTGACGGCATGAAAGTCATTTTTTTGTGTGATTTCAATAAAAGGAAAGTGATTGTATTGTGTAAAATGATTTATAAATAATAAGACTTAATAATACCTACTATAAATAGGCTTGCACAGGTACTGCTTATCACATTTAGCTAAGTATAAAGTAAACATATAAAGAAACACCCAACAGGCAGATAGAAACATAGCATTGCTCCACCCTAACACAATCATATTCTCCTGTGTATCAAATCCTTCTCTTCTCGTGGGTATCCGAAACTACGAGTCCACCCACCACAACACCCAGACCCGGAACAAAAAAAATTGCAGATAATGGAAACATTGTCTTGCAGAGGAAATCGATCCCGCAACCTCTACCTCTTGCGTCTCAGCTGGCTATACGTCCCTTACCTCAAAGAGGATGTCTCTTCCATATTTTCGTTACTAAAAACCAAAATCGGAATGCAATTTAGTGTTGGCTAGGCCACTGGTCGATAATGAACGTCATAATATAAAAATACCTAGGTAACTCACTGCTGGACTTTTGCCTTTTCCAGTACGCGCGACTGAGCCCGATCTTTGGATCTCTACATCCACTATTAATTATTATATTATTATCATTTAACACATATTTTGTTTTTATAGTTCTTCAAAATGGGAGACTATCCCGTTGCTTTGGGCTTACGATCTAGAGTGGAATCGTTTCAAGGTTGAAGAGTGTCAAATGGCTGCGCTGCGCTGGAGAGTATCGCGTCTGCAATCGAAAGAATACTCGCGGGACAAGAAAACGACTAAAACTAGTCCCTCGACTACATACATCCAACCAAACAAAGTTTCACATTTATAACTAGAACACCAATCTAGATTATTTTGATAGCTGTAGCTAAGCACTTAGCTACTCAGGTAGCTAAGCGCGTATATAATATAATATAAGTATGCGTATATAATATAAGTATGTATGTATATTCAGATATTGGTGGACTACCTTCCGTCCTCAGAATTACTTACCTGTGTGTACGCTTAATAAGTAAGGAGCAATAAAATATTGTTTTTGAAGACAAAGTGTTTCAATTATTATTTCGCTAGCCTAGCAAAGTAATTGCTCAATGAACGAACAGCCGTCTTCTGCAGCACAAAATAATATAAATAAATACATAAATAATGCTTGACACATTACACAGCATCATATAGCCCCAAACTAAGCAGAGCTTGTGTTATGGGAACCACATGATTGATAAATTACAAATACATTTTTTTTTTTAAATACATACATATCATACATAGAAAAGGTTTATGCCTGGTAGTCCGATCGGTAGTCCGACTATCGGACTACTGGTAATGAAAAACACCCAGACCCGAGACAAATATCTGCAGAACATACAAATATTTGTCCCGCGGCGGGAATCAAACCCGCAACCTTCTGCGTCCCAGGCGGACCTTCGCCCACTGCGCCACAGAGGTCGTCAAATGGTATTGATATCTACAACATTTTCCCACCATTAAATGCTGTAAGACAATGCTGTGGAAGTAGCTGAAATAAACTAGTTAACAGAGCTGATTGTACTTCAGAAAAAGGCTTATTACACCACGCGGTATTCAGTCTGTCTTAGTAAGACTGTCTTACTGACTAACTAGATTTACTATGACTGACTTAGTGGCTTACTCTTATTACACCACGCTAAGTGCGAGACAGTCTAGCTAAGACAGACTGCATACCGCGTGGTGTAATAAGCCTTGTTAAAAGATCCTAGCTACTGCCTAAGCTGCAGACCCGAGTCTGTTTTGTAACCCATCTATGTGAGCGCTCCATTTCACTTTAAAACAAATAAATAAGATACTATATAATCGTTTATTTCAGGCACCTATGATAACAAAAGCCCATAGCTATTCTATCTGCTTCGGTGACACTTCTCTATAGCTGGCTGAAATCACTGGGCTGAAATTCGGATCCATGAGTACCTACATCCATGTGCTTTGCCAGAATCTGGAGAGTAGGACTTGAAACCAATATTTCTACTGCTCTTCAGCCTCTGAAGTGACATTCGGACCGACCCCTGACACCGACCCCGGTCGTCTCATCAAAACAGGAGAGGCAAATCTTGATAGTCGGCGTGTATCGCGGCGGTACTACGCTTGTTGCGGGCCAAATTTCTGTCGAAGTGTTGACGTCTCTTCTCCTCAAGGATGAAGTCTTCCCTATCGACCTCACTCCTGTCCGGGACATTGCCCTTCGATTTTTCCAAACTCTTCCGTTAGAACTCGACGCAAGGCGCCGGAAGCGATGGCTGAGGTTAGTAAGACACTTGCGCTTCTTCTGCTGGCGAGGACGTGAAGCAGGAAAAGGCGTACCTAGGTTTACTAAGGTTGTATTTACCTGAAAATATAGTAATATCCTAAATATATCTAAATTTTTATCTCTTATTTAGTTTTACCCATCGATAAAAGTATACTGTCAGGTTAAGGTTATTGGTAATTAAATTTTACCTACTTCGAGGTTTTTGAATGAGCTATTTTGCATGCATTTGGAAATCGGATGGCAATGCAAAATTATTTGACATGAAGCCATGACACCTTAATGACGAGGATCTGAAGACGGAGCTGCAAGAATGCAACTGGAAATCCCTGATGAAAAGTGATAAGAAAAGTATTGTAGAAGCTGGATTTGTTTGCTTTGTTGTCTTGAGTACCTAGGTAATTTCTAGTCCTACCTAGTATAAAACGTGGTTCTTCAGTCTTAAACCATATGAGGGTGTAAGCGGTTCCAACCTCCATCTTTGGAATCCAAGCCAATCTCACCTGCCCGTGTTGCATCCTGCTGTATAACTAACTAACGAGGCTCTGGCGGCCGGCTGTATGCGGCATAGCGCAAGCCGGCACAGCTAAATTCCCTGACCGCCAACGGGCAGCAGTGTCGGGTACGAGAACCTGTGCCCAACGTAGGGATTATGGGTATTATCTCCCAGTTTACTGTACTCCCAGTGGCTGGTGTGATGTGGTGCAGTGTGGTGGTTCTATATCTACTCAAACCACGAAAAATTTTACTCGTACTTGAGTAAAAGTAAAAACGTAAACAAAGAAATGCCAAACGTAAATTTGACAGCTTCGGTGGACAACCGAAGTGAGTGTGCAACGGAAAAAAACATTTATTCGGTATTCCGTACGAAAATGTGAGATGATGCACCAACGGTGGCTTTCAGCAAGCCACTGAACGTCTCTAGTATTCTATCGACGTTATACGACTGATTAAAATATAGCCATTTTACCACCAACCAAATGGGAATATAGACTATCTTTAATTATTAGCGTACCTTCGCCACAGAGAAATTAAACGCTACGCACCTTCGCGTTTTGACTAAGTAGGTAGGCTAAAAGGAGTTAGGCTTCAGTGCGAAAACTGAAATAGGTACGACAATTTAGCTAGCTAGGTAGAGTACCTACCTCTAAAGGGCTCATGAAGCTATTGTTCTGAATCTATTTTTGTTTCAGTTTATAAAAGGAAGCAAGATTAACATAAATACTGGATTAGACTATATGTATATTCCATTTACACATTAAGTTTATTGAAAATTACAACTTTACACATTTTTATTCCCATATTATCTCAATGTGAACCCTGTGTATGACATTAGTTGATCCCAGCTTAATAATCAGACAATGATCATTACGTGGGCTGGGCACAACAGCAACAGCCCTCTTCAAGAAAGCCTACCTACGGCACCCAGTTGTTTCATCAGTAGTTGGAGATAGCTCACCTAACTAGGCAAATAAATCAAAAATCCTAATGATTTTATGATCAATAATGTAAACAAGGAATCAAAAAGAATCAATTACACTAAATTTTAATAAAAATCAGACAATACAGTTTATTTATGAATATTGTACTACCAAAATACAAATAATGTAAATACAGAACAAATTCTAATAGACTACCTCACACAACAATCGGTCGAATAATAGTGCCGATCACTTCCCAATCATTAAACACTGCTAGAAACTAGTTCCTTTCGCAATTCATTTCACCAAGGAGATCGACTACCAATTTGATCTCCACTTTGGATACTGAATACCATTTCGATAGAAATATTCGATGTACACCGATGACGTCATCCCAGTGAACAACTGCAGTCAACCTTCTAGCCACATAGCCCCAAAGAGGTTGGTTTTTTTTACTAAATCTATGCCTAGCCCGGTTCAAAACATTGAGGTGGGCAACTGATATAACAGGTAGCACTATTATTTAATTTTAGACCCGTAGGTAAATGTTCAATATTCATATTTCATTACCAGTCACACAATGTAGGATTTAGTAAAGCGGTACATTACTGTTTCTAGCTTTATAAGAACAAATTGTGTTCAGATAATAAAATAACTTATGCTAATAAGGTATAATATTATTTTATCTCACGGTTTGGTACAGTGCCTATCACCCTCAGCTACCAAACACATCTAGTGTCTCTCGCAGGACTTTATACCAAGAAGGTCGATTACCAATTTGATCTCCACTTTAGTTACGGAATACCAAATAAATATAATATCGATAGAAACTGTCACAACTAACAGGCATTCGTTGTACACTGTGACGTCACCCAGACGCCCCAGTGTGTAACGTAACTGAAGCACACCGATGACGTCATCCTAGTTGGCAACTGTAGTTAGCGAATACCAAATCAATCATTTGACGTATATTTGTTGCACACCTAGCCTCGGTGCTCATCATTTCGGTGGACAACTGACTTAGTGAATAGCCCCCCTGCCCCCCTATTTAGTAAAATTGACAGCTCAGTGTGCAACCGACTCTCGGTTGGCAACCGAAATGAGTGGACAACTGAAACAATAATTTATTTGGTATTCACTACAGTCGATGTGTATGGGTGCCTTTCAGAAAATCACCGGACGTCTCTATTGTTTTATCGATAATATTTTTGAGCATAGAGAAATTATTTTGAGTTTTGACAATCGTTTGACGGCATGAAAGTCATTTTTTTGTGTGATTTCAATAAAAGGAAAGTGATTGTATTGTGTAAAATGATTTATAAATAATAAGACTTAATAATACCTACTATAAATAGGCTTACACAGGTACTGCTTATCACATTTAGCTAAGTATAAAGTAAACATATAAAGAAACACCTAACAGGCAGATAGAAACATAGCATTGCTTCACCCTAACACAATCATATTCTCCTGTGTATCAAATCCTTCTCTTCTCGTGGGTATCCGAAACTACGAGTCCACCCACCACAACACCCAGACCCGGAACAAAAAAAATTGCAGATAATGGAAACATTGTCTTGCAGAGGAAATCGATCCCGCAACCTCTACCTGTTGCGTCTCAGCTGGCTATACGTCCCTTACCTCAAAGAGGATGTCTCTTCCATATTTTCATTACTAAAAACCAAAATCGGAATGCAATTTAGTGTTGGCTAGGCCACTGGTCGATAATGAACGTCATAATATAAAAATACCTAGGTAACTCACTGCTGGACTTTTGCCTTTTCCAGTACGCGCGACTGAGCCCGATCTTTGGATCTCTACATCCACTATTAATTATTATATTATTATCATTTAACACATATTTTGTTTTTATAGTTCTTCAAAATGGGAGACTATCCCGTTGCTTTGGGCTTACGATCTAGAGTGGAATCGTTTCAAGGTTGAAGAGTGTCAAATGGCTGCGCTGCGCTGGAGAGTATCGCGTCTGCAATCGAAAGAATACTCGCGGGACAAGAAAACGACTAAAACTAGTCCCTCGACTACAAACATCCAACCAAACAAAGTTTCACATTTATAACTAGAACACCAATCTAGATTATTTTGATAGCTGTAGCTAAGTGCCGCGCTTAGCTACCTGAGTAGCTAAGCGCGTATATAATATAATATAAGTATGCGTATATAATATAAGTATGTATGTATATTCAGATATTGGTGGACTACCTTCCGTCCTCAGAATTACTTACCTGTGTGTACGCTTAATAAGTAAGGAGCAATAAAATATTGTTTTTGAAGACAAAGTGTTTCAATTATTATTTCGCTAGCCTAGCAAAGTAATTGCTCAATGAACGAACAGCCGTCTTCTGCAGCACAAAATAGTATAAATAAATACATAAATAATGCTTGACACATTACACAGCATCATATAGCCCCAAACTAAGCAGAGCTTGTGTTATGGGAACCACATGATTGATAAATTACAAATACATTTTTTTTTTGTAAATACATACATATCATACATAGAAAAGGTTTATGCCTGGTAGTCCGATCGGTAGTCCGACTATCAGACTACTGGTAATGAAAAACACCCAGACCCGAGACAAATATCTGCAGAACATACAAATATTTGTCCCGCGGCGGGAATCGAACCCGCAACCTTCTGCGTCCCAGGCGGACCTTCGCCCACTGCGCCACAGAGGTCGTCAAATGGTATTGATATCTACAACATTTTCCCACAATTAAATGCTGTAAGACAATGCTGTGGAAGTAGCTGAAATAAACTAGTTAACAGAGCTGATTGTACTTCAGAAAAAGGCTTATTACACCACGCGGTATTCAGTCTGTCTTAGTAAGACTGTCTTACTGACTAACTAGATTTACTATGACTGACTTAGTGGCTTACTCTTATTACACCACGCTAAGTGCGAGACAGTCTAGCTAAGACAGACTGCATACCGCGTGGTGTAATAAGCCTTGTTAAAAGATCCTAGCTACTGCCTAAGCTGCAGACCCGAGTCTGTTTTGTAACCCATCTATGTGAGCGCTCCATTTCACTTTAAAACAAATAAATAAGATACTATATAATCGTTTATTTCAGGCACCTATGATAACAAAAGCCCATAGCTATTCTATCTGCTTCGGTGCCACTTCTCTATAGCTGGCTGAAATCACTGGGCTGAAATTCGGATCCATGAGTACCTACATCCATGTGCTTTGCCAGAATCTGGAGAGTAGGACTTGAAACCAATATTTCTACTGCTCTTCAGCCTCTGAAGTGACATTCGGACCGACCCCTGACACCGACCCCGGTCGTCTCATCAAAACAGGAGAGGCAAATCTTGATAGTCGGCGTGTATCGCGGCGGTACTACGCTTGTTGCGGGCCAAATTTCTGTCGAAGTGTTGACGTCTCTTCTCCTCAAGGATGAAGTCTTTCCTATCGACCTCACTCCTGTCCGGGACATTGCCCTTCGATTTTTCCAAACTCTTCCGTTAGAACTCGACGCAAGGCGCCGGAAGCGATAGCTGAGGTTAGTTAGACACTTGCGCTTCTTCTGCTGGCGAGGACGTGAAGCAGAAAAAGGCGTACCTAGGTTTACTAAGGTTGTATTTACCTGAAAATATAGTAATATCCTAAATATATCTAAATTTTTATCTTTTATTTAGTTTTACCCATCGATAAAAGTATACTGTCAGGTTAAGGTTATTGGTAATTAAATTTTACCTACTTCGAGGTTTTTGAATGAGCTATTTTGCATGCATTTGGAAATCGGATGGCAATGCAAAATTATTTGACATGAAGCCATGACACCTTAATGACGAGGATCTGAAGACGGAGCTGCAAGAATGCAACTGGAAATCCCTGATGAAAAGTGATAAGAAAAGTATTGTAGAAGCTGGATTTGTTTGCTTTGTTGTCTTGAGTACCTAGGTAATTTCTAGGCCTACCTAGTATAAAACGTGGTTCTTCAGTCTTAAACCATATGAGGGTGTAAGCGGTTCCAACCTCCATCTTTGGAATCCAAGCCAATCTCACCTGCCCGTGTTGCATCCTGCTGTATAACTAACTAACGAGGCTCTGGCGGCCGGCTGTATGCGGCATAGCGCAAGCCGGCACAGCTAAATTCCCTGACCGCCAACGGGCAGCAGTGTCGGGTACGAGAACCTGTGCCCAACGTAGGGATTATGGGTATTATCTCCCAGTTTACTGTACTCCCAGTGGCTGGTGTGATGTGGTGCAGTGTGGTGGTTCTATATCTACTCAAACCACGAAAAATTTTACTCGTACTTGAGTAAAAGTAAAAACGTAAACAAAGAAATGCCAAACGTAAATTTGACAGCTTCGGTGGACAACCGAAGTGAGTGTGCAACGGAAAAAAACATTTATTCGGTATTCCGTACGAAAATGTGAGATGATGCACCAACGGTGGCTTTCAGCAAGCCACTGAACGTCTCTAGTATTCTATCGACGTTATACGACTGATTAAAATATAGCCATTTTACCACCAACCAAATGGGAATATAGACTATCTTTAATTATTAGCGTACCTTCGCCACAGAGAAAATAAACGCTACGCACCTTCGCGTTTTGACTAAGTAGGTAGGCTAAAAGGAGTTAGGCTTCAGTGCGAAAACTGAAATAGGTACGACAATGTAGCTAGCTAGGTAGAGTACCTATCTCTAAAGGGCTCATGAAGCTATTGTTCTGAATCTATTTCTGTTTCAGTTTATAAAAGGAAGCAAGATTAACATAAATACTGGATTAGACTATATGTATATTCCATTTACACATTAAGTTTATTGAAAATTACAACTTTACACATTTTTATTCCCATATTATCTCAATGTGAACCCTGTGTATGACATTAGTTGATCCCAGCTTAATAATCAGACAATGATCATTACGTGGGCTGGGCACAACAGCAACAGCCCTCTTCAAGAAAGCCTACCTACGGCACCCAGTTGTTTCATCAGTAGTTGGAGATAGCTCACATAACTAGGCAAATAAATCAAAAATCCTAATGATTTTATGATCAATAATGTAAACAAGGAATCAAAAAGAATCAATTACACTAAATTTTAATAAAAATCAGACAATACAGTTTATTTATGAATATTGTACTACCAAAATACAAATAATGTAAATACAGAACAAATTCTAATAGACTACCTCACACAACAATCGGTCGAATAATAGTGCCGATCACTTCCCAATCATTAAACACTGCTAGAAACTAGTTCCTTTCGCAATTCATTTCACCAAGGAGATCGACTACCAATTTGATCTCCACTTTGGATACTGAATACCATTTCGATAGAAATATTCGATGTACACCGATGACGTCATCCCAGTGAACAACTGCAGTCAACCTTCTAGCCACATAGCCCCAAAGAGGTTGGTTTTTTTTACTAAATCTATGCCTAGCCCGGTTCAAAACATTGAGGTGGGCAACTGATATAACAGGTAGCACTATTATTTAATTTTAGACCCGTAGGTAAATGTTCAATATTCATATTTCATTACCAGTCACACAATGTAGGATTTAGTAAAGCGGTACATTACTGTTTCTAGCTTTATAAGAACAAATTGTGTTCAGATAATAAAATAACTTATGCTAATAAGGTATAATATTATTTTATCTCACGGTTTGGTACAGTGCCTATCACCCTCAGCTACCAAACACATCTAGTGTCTCTCGCAGGACTTTATACCAAGAAGGTCGATTACCAATTTGATCTCCACTTTAGTTACGGAATACCAAATAAATATAATATCGATAGAAACTGTCACAACTAACAGGCATTCGTTGTACACTGTGACGTCACCCAGACGCCCCAGTGTGTAACGTAACTGAAGCACACCGATGACGTCATCCTAGTTGGCAACTGTAGTTAGCGAATACCAAATCAATCATTTGACGTATATTTGTTGCACACCTAGCCTCGGTGCTCATCATTTCGGTGGACAACTGACTTAGTGAATAGCCCCCCTGGTCTGGTCATTTTGCGCCCCTCAGAAAAGAAAACTACGATATAACTGGATATTAACGAAATCATTAATGAATACTACCATGCATGGTCTGCGCCCTGTGCCTGAGCACCGGTGGCACCGCCTTATTTTCGGCACTGGACACAGTATAATTAATAGCTAATTAGTTAACACATGACAATGTATTGATCGTTCCAAATTTACCTAGGTACATAATAATTACCTTGTGAATTACTAACAATTTAATATTTTAAAAAAGTTCATAATATCTAGTGTATTTTGCCGGAGTTGAGGGGGGGGGCAATTGCCCCTATTGCCCCCCCCCCCCCCTGTATCCGCGCCTGATTGCGCGGACGCGAAGGCAAATCTCACAGTTATAACCGCGCATCACAGTGATCTGATCAGGCCCAGATGCGCGGTCCGATCCTTACGCGCCATTAGCACAACAGTTTGATCCGCAGTCCAAACCGTACAGATCGGACTGCGGTTTGGAACGCAGTCCCGATACGCGGTCCGATCTTTACGTGTGCAGTGCGCTCATGAGATATATGTTTGGTCATAATGTAGACGTGTGTAAACAGCATTTTGGCTTCACCATTGTCCTATGAAGCCAAAATGCTTGTTAAGCTTTATCTACGGGTTATATAATGATTTTATTAATGTTTGTAAATCTATATAGGGTAAGAAATTTTTATTGTTTTTGTGTAGGTACCTAAGTTTTAGATTATAGTTTAAATTGTATATGTTAATCCGTTACGGGAGTGGCATAGTCACTGTGTGACAAAACTCCTTTCAAATTAAATAAAGATTTTAAAAAAAACATGACATTGCCATTACATGAGAGCCTTTGAACTTATCAAAATATTTAAAATATCCCAAAATAGTAATACGAAGCTATTCAACTTTCTTATAACTTTTGGGATAAGGTATTTGATGATGGCATAAATTAGTTAACCCAAACCATTATATAATGTCCATGCTAGCCAAGAGCTAGCCATGTAGTAAAAGCAACAAGCTACTGTTGCTTTGAAGGTAACATAAAAACTAATAATGCAAAAAAACATGAAATTACAATTTTAAAAAAATAACTAGGTGGGTAACATATTTAAGCATATATATTTTGGAACGATAGCCAAGCCTTCTACGTGCTTCTAAGTAACACGATAGCAATTACAATCTGCTAGTCAAGATTCAACGATTTATTTGATTCGTTAATTGATTTGCGGTTGCTAGTTACACTTATTGTATTCTTAATGCACTACAAAATAAAGCAAACACAATGGAATTAGGTCACTTTTATTTCAAAGAAATGTACGAGTTGTTTACCAATTTGGAGTAATACGATTATATACGATGTATCTACATAAAAGAAAGTGGTGGAGATAAGAATATGACATTAAATCGGTGAAAAGGAGAATGCCGTCTGATGTATGGCGCTCGGTACCAAGACTAAAGTGCGCGCGTCAAAAAAATCTCCAATAAGTTTTTAGTTGATTCTACTGTCAAAATAATAAAAAATGAGGGTTATTTATATATAGCAACACTTTACATCAATGTTTGTTTCCATAGTAACGTATCTATCATTGGTTGTTGCAGTCTAATGGCGGCGAGTGCGGCGGAAACCAAATCAACAAAATATTGTTTTACTTGATCATTAATCCCGTCGGCGTGTAAAACTAAAGAAAATGTTAGTGTCATTTACAAAAATATGATACATATTTTTATAGTAGTATATAGTTTTTGACGCATTGGTACGGGTTCTCGGCATTCTCCTTTGATCTTTTTCTCGCGCAAATAACTACCAGTGTTCCAAGGGAGGAAACAGTGGTTACTAATCTAGTTATCCTACTAATTTTATAAATGCGAAAGTTTGTGAGTATGGTATGGATGTACGGATGTATGAATGAATGGATGAATTTTTGTTACTATTTCACGCAAAAACTACTGAACGGATTTGGATGAAACTTGGAATATACATAGTTTGTGACCTGGATTAACACATAAGCTACTTTTTATCCGGGTACCACGCGAGCGAAGCCGCGGGCGGAAGCTAGTATGATATATTTTTCGCTATCCACATAATGTATTTATTTATTTATATACATTATTAACACTTTATTGCAAAAAAACAAAAGAATTGTACGAAAGGAGGGCTTAATTCTAAAGCAATGTTACCACTTAATCATCATATAAAGTTAATAGATTTTTTACTTAGCGTATTATTTATGTACGGTCCACTAGCAGGCCCAACAGATGTTGTTCAGTTTCAGTTTTTCCGTAAGTACTGGAGGAGGGAAACATTTTTTTTTATCATATAATTTACATACAAATACTTTTTTCTTATTTTCTTTTTTCTAAACCACAATAAAATTATTTATATTAGGACAAGTCATTTTTGGGAGGGACACGCACGGCAATTGATTTTTGCACAGCGAAGCCGCGGGCGGAAACTAGCTATAACTATATACTAACTTAATTATTTTATTTTTATATTTATATAAGCACACATTACAAATTACATGCAATAAAAGTACTTAATTATCTTATTAATTTCAACGATTTAGATCTGGCTTGAAACATAGCTCAAGTCACTTGTGCTCAGTGCGCATTTTTAAAACAATAAAGTATGTCAGTAAGTAGGAAAATTATGACTACACTTATCTGATAATTTTTATCAATAATGTATCATAATCCAAAGCAGTACTCGCCTCCAAGGCGTAGGCCTCCCCTAAATCCCGCCATACATCCCTTTCTCTCGCTGTTCGCATCCATTCAGCTCCGCACCGATGCATAAAAATATTGTGTCTATTATATAAAAATCGTTTCTACACAACGATTTTCATATAATATTATTTATATACAAATCGATTTTTATATAATATTATTTACATAAAAATCGTTGTTTATAATTATAAATCGTATTATATTTCGAAATCGTATTTTATTAAAAAATCGTATTTAGACAATGATTTTTTATTTGGAGTGCAAGGGCACTGTGATTTAGACCGCTAAGTAAACAAAAGTAGACATAAGACATAAGAAATTATTCGTACAAAAAAATTCATGTCAACTTTTTATAATAAAAATATTAGATACTTATCTACTTAGTATCACGAAATAGAATATAATGATTGTAAAATTATGTCAAAATCATAATGTTCTAGACCTCTAGTTATATAAAATTCAGATTCATATTCCAAAATCGGTTTAGTAGGGACATCGCGCATCGTCATGCATACAAAATGCTCCGCCGGGTGTTATATTACATGAATGAGCACGGTATTCATCGAAAGTATAGCTTTAGTAAAATGAGATGTAAGTAGCTATAGTTACTTACTTATTCAAACGTATTGGATATATTTTAACCGGTATGAATGCAGTTGCCTACTCGCTATTCAAAACTGGATATGTAACGGAACAATAGCTTTATACTAATAGTGTGCGTAGTACGCACTGCGTACTTTTTTAATTCTGTGGTACGGGTAATGTGGTTCGCGGAATTGTAATTTGATCAGTAGGTATGCGTAAGGAATGCCTCTGAAGTAGTCTTTTTGATAATTATGATAATGCAATAGCTTAGGACCGAGCTTTGCTAGTTTTTTCTTGGTTTTCTCAAAATGAAACCTAGCTAGATAAATTTATCGCCCCTGAAACCGCTTGCATACTAAATTTCATGAAAATCGTTGGTACCGTTTTCGAGAGAGATTGTATATATATACACATATTTTTAACTAGCCTATTTAGTCCCACTGCTGGGCAAAGGCCTCCCCCAAACTCCTCCACAAATATTATACAAACTTAGATATAATGCTCGTTTAAAGGTATTAGATTAGCAAGAACTAGATCAAAAACACCAAAACTTGAAAATGAATTTAAATTTAGCTGAATTAGTTAATATTATGTTGGAATATAAATACGATTAATAAGTAAAGACTATCGAAGGAAGTTATGTTTCTATGAAAGTTAAGTTTCTGGGAAAGCTCGCCCCATCGTCGACCTCTTCCTTGCCTATGCAAGCCTCGAGGTAAAGAGCCGGCCCATAATAAATTTTTAAAAAGATATTAAAAGTACAGTACAAGTATCGAATTATACTGTTACTATCGTAAACATATAAAAGGCTTATTACAAGCGGTATTCAGTCTGTCTTAGTAAGACTGTCTTACACTTAGCGTAGTGTAATACTAATAAGAGTAGGCCACTAACGGCCGGTTTCTATATTATACCGTTACCGATAACGCCTCGTTTTCCCTTGAAAAACTGTCAAAAATTAACAACAAGGCGTCGAAAATTTGACAGTTTTTCAGGGTAAAACGAGGCGTAATCGGTAACGGTATAATATAGGAACCGGCCATAAGTCGGTCATAGTAAATCTAGTTAGTCAGTAAGACAGTCTTACTAAGACAGACTGAATACCGCGTGGTGTAATAAGCCTTTCAGTCATTTAGTATTTAGGTGCGAAAGAAAAAACATAATCCTACACTTCATCTAGGTAGTCAATTTAGTTCTAATTAACTTTTTATGTAAAACACTCAAACCTAACCTATGGATTACAGTTATAACAATAGTGTGGGTAATTGTCATCTGTTTTCATTATTGCTGGCTTCCTTTATTACTTCATAGCATTTTATGAATCGTAAACGTGTTTAATCTTTTAGAAGGTCGGTAGTTCTATACATAACCTATCCCTACACAGAAATGTTGATATTACTGTGCTGCAATGTAACAGGTTATATACCTACCCACTTATTTTAACTTATTAGTATATAGCCCAGGAGGTGAATTTATAACTAGATTATTTAATAAGCTTTTTAATATCTCATTATAAGTGAACTGTATTGTTTTTATGAGAAATAAATGTTCTTTAAACCTAAAAAATAACTGATGCACACTAGCCCTTTATAAATCCACTGCTGGATACACGCCTCCAATAAGAACAGGGAGATGACTATAATCCCCACGCTGGGTATCGCAGAGCACAGCTTCGCGCACCACCGCCGCTGCTGCTGGCCGTCGGCGGTCAGCAGATATACGTGTGGTGTGCCGGAGTGAGGCTCCACTATGCCGCAATCAGCCGCAATCACCAGAGCCCTGTTTGAAGTTAGAATGGTTCACCATGGTCATGTGTGGTTGTCTTGGGTTCCGAGATAGATCAAATGCAATAATTATTCAGGTTTCTTTTTGTCTATTAATTTTCGCTCAACTGATTAATAAGAGGCGATTAATTTGACAGTATCTGATTTTCTTTTCATCACAATCTGCTCAATGGTTTCAAGACGAAAAGAGAACAAACGTACAGACATAAATTTTTATTTATATAGTTTTCGATTAGGTTACTTCAATGGCTATTTGCACTAACATTCCCCTATACAGTCGGCAGGCAGTGTCGAATGTCACTTACCAATAAGTGAACTGCTGAGTATGAAGGCCGGTTTATTCTCGTCCAGTGTGTAGAAGAGTCCCGCCATGCAGGTCGCGAACATGGCCGCCAGCACCGCGTAGAATATCGCGTAGAAAATCAACACGATCGCTGGAAATACAATAACATCGTCATTCTCCTGCCCTTGTCCCACGCTAGGTTCTGTCGGCCGTCAAATATGTGTCCACTCCTTTCGTTCTCATATCCTCTTTCACACAATCCATCCATCTCTTTTTCGGTCTCCCTCTATTCGTGTATCAGTCACCTTCATATTCATCACACTTTTAGTCGCATGACTTTCATCCCTCCTCATGACATGTCCATACCATGTCAGTCTACCACTCCTCACCTTATCTGCCACAGGTGCTACTTTCAGACTTCCCCTGATATACTCGATCCTTATCTTATCCATTCTCGTCACACCGCACATCCATCTCAACATTCGCATCTCAGTAGCATGCAATCTTTTTTCATCCATCTTTTCATTGCCCAACACTCCAATCCATACATACAATAACAAATGCTATTTGATGTTCATTCTCAAGCTACATTTTTACATCTTTACCATAATACATTTTTACATCTTTACTTTCGCCAAATGTGACTTTGAATGAATTCGATAATTTGTTTCGAATCCAGAATCGCAGGACGAAGTCGTCAAAGAATTAATTTTACTTCCTTCCTTCTTTGTATGAGCTAGTGACCAACTTGATGTAAATCATTTTTTCTGGATTTTTTCTGCGAAATTCCACTAAACGGTCAATCCAAGTAGTGTAGGTTCCGTGGGATTAGGTGATGATTAACAATAAGAAATAAATAATGAATGTAAATTGACGCATATCTTAATAAAAATAAATGACGTGTGGAGATGGTTCTGTACACGGCTTTTAATTAAATAACCTGAAGAGGACCTCTTTTTTGATTATTTTAGTTCATTTAACTCTTAATTGTTATTAATCATTCAAGTATTTCTATACTTAGAATATAACTAGGGTACTGTGTTTATTAAAAATGTTTATTTGTATTATTGTAATGTAATGTAAACATTAGTATATGAACACATTAACAAAGTTGCAGGTCAAAACACTTGTTACATTGATACATATGAAACTTCCTACAATGCTAACCTATTTACCAGCCAATGTAAAACCAACCGAAACTACCACGAAATAAAGCAGAAAACATATAACACGTAAATGCTATGCTACCAGTGACGAAAGCATGACGAAAGCTAATCTATATCCGTAGATGGCACAGATTATTGCATAGTTAGTGCTCTCCTGAAATATCTCGCGGACGCATTACTGCGAAGCTCAAAATAATGTTTTTTATCGGACAATTATTTATTTGTTGTTGTCTGTGACGTGTTAGGACTATGAACTCTAGCATGGACTTTGTATCTTCATCATCATTATCATCACCAGCCTTCCTCCTTCCTTCTTCGTATAAGCTAGTGACCAACTCTGGTGTCGGAGTTTTTAGGCCGTCCGAAGGCCTCCGACATGGCTTAGCGACTTAATAAGCCGGGACCAACATCTTAACGTGCCTTCCGAAGCACCAAAGCGCTCAAATCTAAATGCCACTAAACGGTCACCCATCCAAGTAGTGACCGGGCGGAGTGATGCTTAACCAAAATGATGCCATGATCGCTTCAGCCTATAGCAGTCCACTGCTAGATATACGGCCCTCTACAACAACACTAGCCGGTTTAGTCCACTGCTGAACATAATCCTCCCCTATAAGAAGGGGGATATGCCCATAATCCCCACGCTGGGCATGTGGATTGGAGATCGTAGGGCACAGCTTCTTGCACCGTAAACGCTTCTGCCCATCATCGGTCAGCTGGTCACGCCAGCTGCAAAGCTGGTACAGCTAAATTCACAGCTGTACCAGCTTTGCAGCCAGCCTGCTTTGTTAGGCTTTGCTATAACGCTATCAGCCGGCCGCCAGAGCCCCGTTTGTTAGTTAGTAGTAACCACGGGCAGGTGAGGTTGGCTTGGGTTCCAAAGATGAAGGTTAGAATCCCTTACATCCCTTTATAGGGCCTCCGAACGAACGCCATTGCACCCTGCCTGTCCTGTATAACAATTTGCCCCTATTTTACCATTCGCTGTAGATTAGAAGTTGGCTTTTCATTTTCTTACCGGTAAAAGTCTGCAGGGCTCATTCTTTCTCTTTGTTTATGTACAAAATAACTAGTCATAATACTGTGAATTATTATTTATATAAATATATAGTATAAAATGGTCATGTCAGCAAAATTAGAAGCTACTCAGCAATAAGTGACCTAGCACTAGCATAATATGAATGAGACATTTGCATTTTCTATTTTGGTGTTAGCCAGGTCATCATTCATAATCCGGAACGTCTAATGAAAGAGGTTCAGTAAAAAGCTGCACGTATCTCTAGATAGAATCGGTACAAATACGAAATAGGGAACTTTTCTAGCCAACCCCATATCCTTCGATTAACGGGGTCAATAAAACTTACTTATAGTAGAGTTCTTTGTGAAGTGCTCGTCCGGGGAAGTACTGCCACCATGTCTATTTCTACCGTGAAACAGCTGAGCTGTGTTTCGGTTTGAAGGGTATGGTTGCCGGTGAAATTACAGGCACAAGAGGCTTATCATCTTCATGCCTCAAGTTGATGGACGTAGGGCGTTGCATCGTAGAGCACGTTCCGGAAAAATTTGATCTACGATGCAATGCTTTGTGATAGGTAATGGTTACCACTTAACATCAGGTGGGCCATGTGCTTGTTCCATCTTTAAGTAGTATAAAAAAAAACTTAACATTAAATAGTACCCAGTTCTAGCCTTCTGAGTTATGGTCAAACCCTGTTGCTATTTGGGACACCAAATTCTTTGTAACACATATTCCTTGTCAATTTTGGCATAGCTAATAGTAGATAAGCTAAAAGAAAAGTAAGTGACTTGATCCGGAATGGAACAATATTTACAACAATTAGTTTCATATTATGCTTACTTACAATCAGACCGTTTCTAATGTCAAAGCAGACGTCTAGAATTTATAGGATTATTAAAGTCATGAGACATGCTGTCTGCTGTCCACCAACTTTGGATATTACCACCACCACCACTAAACCACACCAGTATATCAGTCCACTGCTGGACATAGGCCCCTTATAAACGGGGACATGCCCATCATCCCCACGCTGGGCATGCGGATTGGTGATCGCAGAGCACAACTTCTCACATCGCCGACGCTGCTGCCCGTCGGTGGTCAGGGGATATAGCTGTGCCTGTATTAGGCTGCGCTATGCCGCAATCAGCCTACCGGCAGAAAATGAAACAAAATTTTATAACAATTTTCAAAAACCTATGTTTTCGATAATCAGTACGGTACTAAAAATACGTCAATAAAAATCTAAGAATCCTATCGTTTTTCGCGATGCAGCAATTTAAATGGAAAGACGACACATTCAATTCAAGATGGCAGGAATTCCGCGGAAAGCAAGTACCTACCTATTCAAGACATGGAAATATTTTGAGGAGACTAATGTTCAACTGTGGTATATATTATAGTTGGCAGGCCAAATGATGCTGATTGATAACAAACAAATACAAAGTACCTACCTATAGTTGCAGATGTCAAGAACACAGCTCCCAGAGTGCGGTCAGGGCCACACGTCTGAACAGCTGCGTTATTTATTTATTACATTCTTCCGTCTCCTCGCAACCAAAAGCCATTACACCTTCCTGCGAAGAAGTTCCGTGTTCAGATCCCCTTGTCCGTTCTGGCTCCCCCACGGACATTGATGAACGTCATGGAAAATGCGTTGCTCCGTATATAACGTATACTATGAGTTACACGGCTATGACGTTATGAGTAATTGAGGTATAAATAGTAGGTTTACCATTCCTTAAAAACAAGGAATACACAATAGATTGCCATCTGAACGATTTAAAATTAACAGAATTAGCACAAGTTCAAGTTCAGGTTCAAGTTCATTTATTGGTTACAAAATGTAGTTACATGTCATGGGAAATATTTAGTAAAATAAACTATTTTGTCTGATTTGAGAACAGAATACCAGGTAATAACATGATATATCTCAAAAATCTCACTGAAAAGGATGAAACTCAATGACGAATTGGCCATTTCATAACTGCTTTTAACATGTTTCTATAATGGTGATAGACAGCTAGTTTTATTGAAATAATTGCCAAGAAACGCAACTTGTCTCGTATCGTTGTACTACATAATATATGTAGTATCTACTGACTCAACGTCAAATTAGGTGTCAATCTTTAAGCTATTAGTGGTCTGCCTTGATCAATTACGTATAGTGCCATTTTGACTGAGTTTCTCAGATAGAACTTGTCGGCTGTCGGTCTCCTGTAGTAGGAGAAAGGAATATGCGACGGGCACCTCTCCCTTTAGTAAGCTAATATCAAAATAAAACATTACCTATACTCTAGAGTCTAGAGTATAGGCAATGTTTTAATTGCAATCTAGTCTAAGATAATAAATTGGTGAAAATCAGATAAGGGGCCTGATTCTAACGATTCTATTAGATATATATCGCGGAAACTGTCAAACTGTACGAAATTTGTCAGTTCTCGCGATATATATCTAATAGAATCAAAAATATGGAATCGTCAGAATCAGGCCCCAGGCCTCTGATTCTGACGGTTCGATATAATTATTTGATTCTAATAGATATATGATCTGCATAAAATATAACAAAACTGAACTGATTTAGCCATGGAAAGGGACCTATGGAAAGAACTGGACCTTTAGCCGAGAGGGGTTAGGACCCCTCATAAACAAATTTAATACTAATTAATAAATGCATGAATCCACACAATTTTAGTATGTTTATTTTTTATATTGATTTTATTTTTAATTTAATAATAATTAATATACACATGAATTTACAATTTATTATATTTAAAAAAATATTTACTTTAAATTATAATTTAATTTGAATTTTCATATTGTATACTTAGAAGTTTTAATTTTATTGTTTTTTTTTAAATATTATTTTGAATTTGGATTTGATTTGAATCATGATTATATTGTGTTGAATTTTACTTTTAATTTTAACCTGAATCTTAATTTAAAGGGAATATAGTATGCATGAATTGTAATAAGTTACGGAATAAACAGGCTTTTTTATTTATTATTTATTTAATTAGATATATATCGCGGGAACTGTCAAAACGGTATGAAATTTGACAGTCCTCGCGATATATATTTAATAGAATCAATTATATCGAATCGTCAGAATCAGGCCCCAGTAGTTTCAAATAGTACCTCGTACAACCTTCCAAACTTGACTTCTTTATTAATATTGTGTAGGCAGTAACAGATTTATATCAACGGATTCCCAAGATCGGGAAGTGTGGAAGGAAAGAGCGAAGGAAGACCTTCCTTCCCTTTTTCTTTGCCCTGAAGTGGGATTTTAGACAGGCTCTTAAGACATGTCAGCAGACATGCCCGCCCGACCTCGCTACTATAGGTCTGTGCATTTTAGCGTAAGCGGAGAATGCAATTACACAGACTTATATTAGCAAGGTCCGGCGGACATGTCTGCAGACTTGCCCGCGGGCATGTCCGTCTAGTCAATTCCCCGCTTGAGTATGCTGGTTGACAGAGAATGGCAACTCCATAGGTTTTATTTATTTGGATTAATCACTTTTTGTTGAAGTTTTACTAATTTTCTCTCTTCTTCTTCTACGTTCCCTGGGTCTTTTTTTGGTCACCATCTTAGTCGACAACAATCACAATTTCTCGAGAGATCCAACCGCCCGATTTCCTATCACTAAAGCATATTAAGTACTAATAAATTAGATTCAGTCTTAAAAATAATTTTATTAATTATTGATTAGGTTGGATTCCAGTTCTTTTAAAATAAGTTGAATAAAATTGGACAACACATTTGGACTGTTCTACATTGATATTCTATATTATACACAGAAATTCTATATTATACAGAGTCTAACAAAAAATATGGCGAGCTTAATAGTTTTCTTCCAGCAAACGTTTGAGTAAAGGAGAGGCGATAGCACAAAACAGACAGAAAAAGTGTTTTTATTTATAGTTGACCATTTTCCGGACATTCAAAGTGCTGTAATGTTCATGTCCCATAAAATTAGAGTCAGTGACGTCAGCAAGTGGGTGGCTCTTGATTGAAGTCCATTCGGCCAATATATTGTCATCATCGATTCCTCGCTTCAGTGGTCTGATGTGAATGAGTCAAGGTCTCCAAATTGTGCTATTCAGTGCATTGACGATGAAGCTTTGGAGTATTACGATGACCTACAGCCACGAAGAGTAACCTAATTTTATCTACCTTGCTACCAGAAATGGATTATTTACGTAGATATGGTATGATTCAAGATGTTCATTCGCTTACAAGGTGTTCATCATCATCAGCCAATAACAGTCCACAGCTAGACATAGGCCAGGGGAGGCCTATGAGCGCCAATGCGCCCTGTCCTCAACTCGAAGCATCCAGCTTCTACCAACAGCCTTTCGCAGATCGTCACTCCATCTGGCCGGTGGGCGTTCTACACTACGTTTGACGTGCCGTGGGCTCCACTCAAGAACTCGTTTACCCCAACGGTTATGGGTTCTTCGGCAGATAAGGCCAGCCCACAAAGTGCAAAAAACACACAACACACAACAAACCGTTGTTACAAAGTGTTAAAATGTTCTGATGATGAACATGTAAAGCATATGCTGCTCCGCTGAGTGAATTGGACCAAAAGGCATTTTTTTGTAACAAAAAGAAACAATAATAGGCAACCAACAATTATAATAATAATGCTGGATACCATCACACAGCATCATGTTGCCCCAAACTAAGCAGACCTTGTCCTTACCATGGGAACTATGAAAAAAATTTCGAATTACATTTTCGGCACAAAAATATACCTATGTTTTTATTTAAAGTTATATCAACCGTTTTAGCCAGGATTTTGCCATTCGTAATTTTGCTGCTGCATGACCTCCAAAATCTACATTGCCTCATTACTTGACCCTTACACACATCCCTTTAGTAGTTTTATTTGAGTTGTACGAGTGTATAGTACTCAGAGCCCCTGCCAACCGGTTTCACCTTGGACGTCCAATGAATAGCACACGGGAACCAGATTTGTAAAAGATTTCATTCAATGTTTTGTATGAAATCCTTTACAAATCTGATTCCCATGTGCTATTCTATACATATGCTAATAATGTGCGTACCTAAAGTACCTACATTCGACAGATGGAGTAAATTATATGGCGAATCTGTCATCACGATAGATAGTTGGTAATGTGAACCATAATCTCGTTAGCTATAGTTATGTTGTCTATCGTCAAAGAAAACTATCAAAGACATCCTTAATATTACCGGTAGCTCAGTAGCTCATAATAGCGCCTAGGGCTACCATGTTACTTGATCAGCAATTTTTTCTTTTTTCTTTGTAATTTTATTTTTTCAAATTATTTTTTTTACTTTTTTATGCGTAGTTACTCATGTTTACTAATTTTTTCTTCTTACCTTTTCATTGAGCCGGAGTTTTTTAAACACATTTTCTGGTCGCTTAGCATTAGCATTACTATGTTTATGTTTCAAGCCAGTTGAATTTAATAAGATAATTACTTTTATTGCTTGTTATGTGTGCTTAAATAAATAAAACATCGTTACGAACTAAGACAGCAATTTATATGCTATGACGCCAGTGCTTTCACGTTTCTCCCATTCTACTGAATCCTTGAGAGCTACCGCAGTATCACTGCACTATGCTGCTTTAAAGACTTAAAGACTTCTGCAAAGCAAGATTGAAGGTCTCGTTGACATCTTTTCTATAGAGGTAGTAGAGCCTACGAGAACTCGTAGCTGCTACGAAAATTCTTATCGTAACTTGCTGAACCTTTCAACAGCTGAAATTCTTACAGAAATTTCTGGAGCACGTACTTGGTGTTGTATTGAAATCTTGAAGTATTAGGTAAAGATTACTTCAATTGTTCAAATAAAAAAAATCTTATGAATGTCAACGTGCTGTTGAAAAATGGGTTGTTTGTGTTAGTTAGTTTATGTTTAGTTTAATCCTTATCTTATTATCCTTTACTTCGGTATTTACCTACGAATGTTAATGCAGGTACCCGTAATGGTATTTACTGTTACATATAACTGAAAATCTAGGTATTATGATTACGACAAATAACAATGCATTGGTTAATAAGAAATCAATTGTGCTAAGTTAGATTTGTCGTGCTATTTGTATGTGATGTTTGTTTCGTTATTATAACAATATCAATATGCACAATTATCTGGATAGAACCAGCTATTATGATTATCAATCAATCTGTGTTCTTGATAACTAGTTGTCACTGGTTAGGTCGTCAAGTGTCAAAAGTTTTCGTTTATCAATATATTACGTTCGTTTTCCCTTCATAAATCATCGTAACCTTTACTTATTTACTAATGCAGTAATATGCAGGCTACATATTTACCTACTAATGAAGTCGTATGCAAATACAAAAAATGAATGGCTCACCAATTTTTCATCTCACAGTTAAAGGAGAATGCCGAGAACCCGTACCAATTGCGTCAAAAACAAACGTCTCCCATAAAAATTATTGTGTTTTATAAATTACATTAACATTTTCTTTAGTTTTACACACCGACGGGATTATAATCAAGTAAAATAATATTTTGTTGGTTTGGTTTCCGCCGCACGCCGCCATTAGACTGCAACAACCAATGTTATATACGTTACTATGGCAACAAACATTAATATAAAGTGTTACTATGGCAATGACCCTCATTTTTAATTATTTAGACAGTAGAATCGACTAAAAACTTGTTGGAGATTTTTTTGACGCACTCATTTTAGTCTTGGTACCGAACGCCATACACGGCATTCGCCTTTGCTTCAAAATTTATGGAATAATAAAATGATAGCGTAAAGATAAGTTAGTATAGTTTGACCTAAGAATTGTCTGGTAGTCGATGCTATTTATATACACTTGGAGATCGAACAATAGCAAATAATCCCACCAGATGAACCTATCATAACATATAAATAAAATAAAGAACTTTGACTTTGAAATACTATCTTGGGTCAAGCCCAACAATGCAGAGCACTACCACCAACTTGATGGAAAGGTAGGCCTGTAGACCTTCAACCAGCAACACTGCAATAATGCGGCACGACAGAAATAGGCTTCAACAAATACTGCCCTGGACGAGCCCTTCACAAAGAGTCCAACTAGTATAGAAGCGCTCGGGGCGTGGCTTATTTCCGGGTTCTTAGCAGATAATAATCCCGCCAGGTCACAACTTGAATGGGTGACTGTTTAGTGGCATTTAAATCTGAAAACTCCGACACTAGAGTTAGTCATTAGCTCATACAAAGAAGAAGAAGATTTCATCCTGCAATAGCAGCCATTTCAATAATTCTGCGCGATACCGTTGGTCGTAACCTACTGGATCAATACTTTCTTTGTTCATTTTGATGACATGGCCTTCTAGATACATTATCATCCTTCTCTAGGTCAATTCCAGAATGCTGTGATTCATTGAGCTTATCTGCATTATTTTATGAGGTAGTTGACCACGCGTTGACCACAGTGGTTTTCGGTCAACGTGAACTTGAAAATCTTATCGAAATTGGCTCGTCGAGTCGTAGTTAATCAATTATTCAGCCAAGTCATTGTTTGGTTTATTTTTAATTCAATTCACTCTCACAAGAAAACATTTCTGGCTTGAATAAGAAGTTTAGATTCGCTAAATTGCTTAGGTACTCCTTAATACATATTTTTTACGAGTGTGATAAAAACATTAAAAAGCTCGCTATTAAATTAGAAATAGTTAATAGCGAGTGTGTTAATATTATCTTTATAAACATTTCATTTCGTTTCGTTTCGTTTCGATCCCTTTCGTTTCGTTTCATTTCAGTTCATTTTATTTCATTTCTAACGCGCCCGTCGATGAAGGTTTGGGCTGTGTGAAAGAAACTAGCTATTTATTTATTAACTTTCATGAAGCTTTATAGAAGAGCCCTTGCGACTCTCACTCAATAACTTATTGAGTTTTTATTAATAGTGGGGTGTAATTTCCATCTTCAGGACCTTTTTTTTTCGGTTCCTAAGCCAACCTCACGGGCTCGTGCTGAACGAGTGTCTGGCGGCTGACTGGTTGCGTAGCGCAGCCGTAACACTGACACAGATAAATCCCTCGCAGGAGCCTCAGGTCGATGGGCAGCAGCGTCGGCTGCGAGAAACTGTGCCCTAGGATCCCCAACCTGCCAACCCCCGTAGGGATCACGGACCTATCTCCAGGGCAAGCCTATATTCAGCTACTATTGGTTTGTCTGTCTTACGGCCATGATATTAAGTAATTAAATTCTTTGGTGTAAGTTCTTTGTTTTATGCATATTAGTTAAAAAATTGGTATAACCAAATGTTTTATAGGTTCCTATGGTGAAATAAATGAGTTTGAGTGTATTGGTTTAACTTATAAAGGCTGGTGTTGTTGCCGTGTACTTTTTGATTAATCTTTGATAATGTTGCCACGACAACGCTGTTCTATGTCTAGTAAGGGCATGGCTGTACTCAACGATACTAACAGTATTATATAATACAGTAATGACTAAATGCGAAAGTTTGTGAGGACGGGTGAACGGATATTTGTTACTCTTTCAGGCAAAAATTACTGAACGGATTTTGATGAAACTTGGAATATCCACGCGAACGAAGCGACTGGCGGACGCTAGCAAACCTTAGATAGGTTGATGATGGAAGTAAAATAGTATTGTGCGAGCCAATAACAATGCAATGGTTTTAAACTAAATCCTAACCGAGTTCAAACATTCCCATTGTTTACAAATGCGGTTTGCTATAATAAGTACCTAGGTATCTACATACTTTACTAGTGTGCATGATTACCTACGGTTGCACCGTACTGTATCGATTACGATGATCGTTGGCGCAAACATTATTGCATTTATAATTTAGATAGTGCAGCTTTCGTAGATATAGATAATTAGAATGCCATGTAGGTACGAATAATTAGCAATATCTATTTCGATACCAATCAGGGCGTTGCTATGTTTTTCACAATCGTTCTTACTTATAATTATAAAATTTAATCAGCATTGTTAAATTTTAATACTCATTATAGCATTAGATAACCTTTTTTTTAGGTGTAACATTTAGATCGATCAGTATGGGAAAATCTGAACCTATAAGACATACGAAGATCTGTTCTCAAGAACCTTGTCATCGATTTTAGTAACAAGTAAAACTGCATTCATACATTTAAAAAACTTTTATTCAGCTCGGGAATCGAACCCTGGCGTTTTGAACGTTGACGTAGTTTCAAACTTTCCCATATTCACCGATCTAAATGTATATTTGGACTTCTTATTTAGCTAGCTAGACGCCAACTCAGGTGGCTAAGTTTAAAAGAAGCTTGTCTGACGAGCTTTAACGACTGAGAAAGTATTTGGAATTGAGTATGTATCGATCCATCTGATATTTATTTGTATTGAGATTGGATCCAGTTTTTTTATAGCCTTCGGGCGACCTATACACTCCGACGCCAGCCTTCCTCTTACGAAAATCAGTCGCTAAGCCACACGTAGCCTTCGAGCGGACTAAAAACTCCTACATCAGCCCTTAGTTCAAGCGATGCGAAAAAGAGAAGAAAATATTTTACCATTTGTCTAACCATAAGTGGTAAGTATCATATTAACTTCCGTGATGTTATTACCAACTACAGCACGAAAGATCAGTGCTTTGACAAGCCTTTCGCCGAAGCATACTTATGCTGAGTGGCTATTTTTTACCCGACTGAAGTCCTCTTAAGTCAGGTTATGTATTTAGGGTATAAGTATGTTTATATTATTATTTGTCGGTCGCTGTAGCCCAAACGGCTGGACGGATTTTGACTAATGAGGTATCGTTGAATTCGTCTAGATCACTAGGGTGACATAGGTTATATGAAATTTCAAAAACTCCATTTTGAATATAAAAAGACTAATAAACTGACAAGTACTAAAAACTTCTTGTCTATACAGCCGGGTTTTTTGCTTTTTTTAATAAATATTTGTTAGTCTTTATTAAGCCTAGTTCTGAGTTAATTTTTCAGACCAATTCAGACTTAATGTGAAAGAGATGATGAAATAAGCTTTTTCTTTTCTTTCTTCTTCTTTATCAGACTTCAAAAAGGAGGAGGTTCTCAATTCTTTCGAGTACAGACAAACTAATAACAGTTACCTTACATGCATTGCTCACCTTACATAGTACCTAAATGATACATAGATGTAAATATAGTAAAAACAGCATACCACTACCAACCCATGTTAGTTCAGTTCAATTCCTTGTAATCGTTGTATCGCGTGCGGTAGGTACCTCGTCAATTGGAACTCCTATTCCTAAGTGCTAGGTATGGCTATAGGAAGGCAGTGCTTAGTAATTAAAATGCCATTATTACGGATGCGTGTCGATGAAGTAAGTACGAAGAATTGTGATGAAAATGTTAAGTACCTACCTACTTAATATTCATATAAACATAGACATAACGATTGTCTTGTGTACCTAGATTCTTGTTTTTGATGGGGTGGTTTTATAAAATGGGCTTATACCTAAGTGTACCTAAATGGATTAGTTATATTGAAGGAAAAGCGGAGAGTTATCAAGATAACGATTTTTTTGTCTTTATTCCACAATAAATGGCTTCACGTGTAGGTTACAATTACAACCCAATTGTCACATAAAGTTTCTGTGAGCTTAGACCGGTATATGTCGGCCGGCTAGCACAATAACTTTCAATTCTGTTTACTTATTATTCAACTCACTAGATAGGCACCTTTGCACTACCTACTCGTATGATTAGATGTACGACGTTGTAATGCCATAATGTAGTGGACCAACAGCAGCTCCACTGCGAGGGGGGCATTTCGTTTTTGCATATTTATTTATATATCAAACTTGCGACCCACCCCGGCTTCGCATGGGAGCAAGTTATACTCATAAACCTTCCTCTTCAATCACTCTTATCTTATTACTTATATATATAATCAATTCATGCAGGTAGGTTACCTGATTTGATTATAGTTTATGTGATATAAGTCCTTACCGTATTGCCAATTTCAATCCAATGTATATATTAAGCTCGAGTACCTACCTGTAGTTACCTTGACTTACCTTATTAATTAGATACCTACCTAATGTTACAATTCATACTTTCATTAAAATATACATTTAAAATTACTTATACTATTGTACCTACCTACCAATTTAACTTCATAATTTTATTGTTCTTGATTGTCATCTAATTCATGTGTTTCCCTTTGACAACAGAAAAGAGGGGACTCTTCTAACACAGGTTTTTATAAACTTAAAAGAAGAGATCCCACCCCAAATGATTGTACCACTGGTTTTTAATGAATATTTTGATATGTAATGATATTTTTTTTTATATATGATATTTGATCTTAATTTATTTGATTTTGTATTTTTTTTGTATTTGTATCTATTAAAAACCGCATCAAACTCCGTTGCGTAGTTTTAAAGATCTAAGCATACATAGGGGGGGACAGACAGACAGTGAGAAGCGACTTTTTATATACTGTGTAGTGACTATGTAGTGATGAAATATAATAATGCAGTAGTAAGTGATCAATATATAGCCAACGAGACGGGCAGCATCGTCAGGTCAGGGCGAGAAGCTTTGCCCTGCGATCCCAAACCAGCATGCTCATCCAGAGGATTATGGCATATCCCACGTCCAGCTGTGGGCTAATATAGGCTGGTGTTGCTGTTGTTGTTATTCATCATCATAATCATCATCATCATCATCGGCCTATAGCAGTCCATTGCTGGACATATGCCTTCCCCAATGAACGCCATTGCGCCCTGTCCTGACCTCGGCATCCAGCTTCTTCCAGCAGCCTTTCGCAAATCGTCACTCCACCTGGCTGGAGGGAGTCCTACACTATACTACACTACGGTCTCCACTCAAGAACTCGTTTACCACAACGGTTATCGGTTCTCCGGCAGATATGGACAGCCCATTGCCTCTTCAGTTTGCTCATTCTCTGAGCTATGTCGACAACTTTAGTTCTATGTCGAATAGTCTTCATAGTAGTTTTCATCTTTTATTTCTATGATATCATTGTTCATCAATAGACACCAATGTTCTAAATTCTTTTCTTTATTTTGCATATCTCTAGTGAAGTACTAAATGCTGAAGAAGCTGATTGTTTCCACTTCCTGCATTAGTTAGTACGGTCTACACAAGTGGTGGTATTTTCCATTACTCAGAGCTTCGAGATTGAACAGGAATGGTGTTTTGATTTAGCTGATTGATTCAACAAATGGTAAGTACCTTCCTTCATACGACACATATTTTGTTTTAATAAGCATTTTATATTGGTCAGTTAAGTTCATTTATTGATAACATTAAATTACAAGTCATAAATATTTACGCGAAGTACATATTAGTGGCTCCATAAAAGTTAAAATCATGAAAATTCATACATCATATTGAACATAAATCACTAAAAATATTCGATCTTAAAATAGGATTGCTGAATTAGCCAGATAATTGCAGAATTGTTCGAGTAGGATTAGAAATATTGTCGTAGTATTAGGTACATATTATTACCTAGATCTAAACCTTACCCATCCATTATTTCGTAAGTAAGTACCTACTAAGAGCCAACAGTTTGTTTTTATCTTCGATAGTTACGTTACGCAGGAAATTCCCAAAACAAAAATATTTGTGTTGGAATTAAATGGAGGTGATTTCCGTATTAAGTAAATGAAACATTTCCCGAAATATGTACCAATTCTAGCATAATTATAATTAGTGTAATATTTAGGAGACTTACGTATTTACTAACTTTTATTTAAATCATACATTTACCTCGTTTGCTTTGTGTATATCTAGTTACTTACCTACTGTAGTAACCTATTGAAACAGCTCAAAAATATTATATGGTTACGGTACGAGTTTCAAATAAAATATAAACAAATCTAAGGGCCAGCTATTTCTGTGATAGAATGGTATGGTATACCTATCTAACGGATCAGATAGAACCAAAAAAGTTAATGACGTTAAAAAAGCTACCCCGGACGACGACCCAGAAACCATTGCAGTCGGTAGCGAACTTCCAAAATAATATGTTTTTTTATGTATGACAACTTTACCAAAGGTTCTAAAAAAACATGTTGGTATACTAGGGTGTATGCATTCTAATAATAAGTTATAGCATCAACCTCTGGAATTAGAATGGCCAAATATTGGAATCCCATATCGATAAAATCTATGGATTTACTAACTTGCAGGCAAACTCGGAAAAGAATAAACAGAGGAATCAGTAAATTGTACAATTAAAAAAATTAATTGAGTTTATAATGGAGAAACAAGAGAAAAGATGTTTCTTATAGGTACGACACGACAATTTTATACGCAACATCAGAGGAAGACCAAGGATAAATTATATGAGCCATATTAAAGAGAAAGTAGATGTCATGTCGTATAGGGAAGTAAAGGAGGCTGTTTTGGAGAGAGGCAGATGGAAGGAGTTGCATCAGTTGCGCCGACCAGAGCACAGCTCTTAAATAAATGATGATGATGGAGAAAATGTTAGTAATATAAAGACGATTCCGAATATTTCAATGAGTCGTATAGTAAACGGAAGCGTTCATGGCGTGGCTTACTTCGATGGTCTTCACAGATCATCAAGCAACCACTCCGCCCGAACACTACTTATATGGGTGACCGTTTAGTGGCATTTCGATCTGAGCGTTTTCGTGCTTCGGAAGGCACGTCAAGCACAAAATCGGAGACTTTCGGCGGAGTTGGCCACTAACTCATACAAAGAAAAAGAAGAATAGTAAACGTATCGTGAAATTTTGGCCACAAGAAAGCGTAGATTCAAGTCAAAATAACGATTACTCAATGGCCAGATATTTTTGATACTCTTACCATAGGTAGACTAGATCTACGCCTATGTCGTCTTCAGGTTGTTTCATGATCACCCCACACAGGCTGGCTACGCTGCATTTTGTCTTATGTGTCACCTATACCTACAAACTTCATATTACATCGTTTTCATGATTGAGTAACAAACGATTAAGTAACCTACAAACTGCAAGTATTTTTTTATATGTTTGTGAATGTGAAGTTACAAGTACACAACGTACGATGTTTTTGGTTTATTTTGATTAGATACATTTGATTTTAGTATTCCCACAGTGACAGGTCAAATTATTCTACAGGCCAACAGGCCTGCGGCTGCTCAGGTCTACCTACGTTTAGAAAAAATTTTTTTACTAATAATTTGTAGTTCACCATGTTGTAAAATCAAACATGATATAGGTAGCTGTTGGTTGAATCGTAACTCATTAATATACTTGGAGGACTCTAATTCATACTGCTCGCTTGGCCGTTGTTTCCATGTAGTTTTGCCGTTTCAATCATAGAGATAACATTAATGCCTCTTCTTTGGATACTAAGAAGCACGTACGACCTTATTAGAAACCGTGTCTTTTCATACAGTATTATGATTTATGAATGACTATACCTACTGTAACTTGTCTATTGTATGGAATACTTTTTTTATATTTTTCGCGAAATCTCACGATTTGATTTGGTACTTGGAAAAACTTTGTTTCTTGGTTACTTTGGGAAAAGTGTTCCAGTTGGGAAATAGAGTCGATTGAGACCAACTTGTTTTTTTTTTTAACAAATGTAATTTTCTGGGCTGACTGTAATTTTTCTCAAAAATCTGAAATCTCTTTCTTCTTTAAAATAAACCTAGTATCCTCAGAACAAAACCTACAAAAGAAAAGGTAGCTGCCCTCAATGAGGTTAAATTTTGCCCCACCGCTAGATTTAATTTTTTTTTATGTTTGCTAATGAATTGTATTTTTTGTAGGAACAGGATTTAGACCAAAAAATCTACCACGATTTTTTTTAACTACTAAGGTGATACACCATTATAGATAGATATGATGTACCAGTTAGGTACCTACCTACGTAAATAGCAGTTCCTTCATAGCCCGAAGGGTTAAAAAAGACCTAAGAAAAATATTTGTAATGCTTTGTTTGTATTTTGATCGTGTTTAACCCAGTTTGGATTTTTTTGTGTATTACCAGTAGATGACCTGAGATATCTCCAAAATTAAACAACTTTTGGATTGACAACCATAAAGTCACTATATCTATCCACCACAAACACCAACATCAATTTTGGTAGAGTTTAGGTAAAATATAAACTAACCCTAGACCGTCAATCAGGAGTGGGAAGACCAAAATAGAAACTTCCATGGTTGATAAACTCACCCCATCTTTGCGGAGTGCGGCCAAGGCAGCTGTTATCCTCCGGGTTGTAGAGAGCCTTGCAGAACCTCTGCCAGGCGGTCCCTGGAGGTGGAGGCGCACGAGCCCAGTCCGTCTCCAAGTTATGAGCGCCGTTCGATTTACCCGTCATATTTAACTATTTATTTACGAAGCACGAGTGTCGTCGCCCGCGGTGCGGTTAGGACTGCATGCGCTCGCGCATCCGCTGTCGTGTCGCATGTTTTTCTAAAACTGTGCAGTGTGCGTCCGAAAAAAGCCCTTGCCACTCGCAAGGGTTGCGAGTCAATAGCCTTGGTTTATGTAGATTATGAAAGTTAAACTGCAGTTTAATAAAGTAGGTACTTTATCTCGTCAGAGGTGATCTTGAAGTCCGTTCGTTTATTTTATCATTACTAAACTGCCTTATCGTTATAAAAAATGAGCAATACTTGTATATTTTTACTCCTTAGTTAGTAATTCATAGATAAGCAAGTAGGTACCACGTAAAGTTTGCAACCAAAGTACTTCGAACAAGTTAACAAATGTCAATGTCTTATCGACTCTAGAAAGAAAATCACCCCAATACATTTATATCTACCAAACTAAATTATTATTAGTTTAAGCATTCTTCATTTCTACAACATACATTAACCCCACAACACGTGCGAGCCTAAGGACACATGTGTGAAAAATACGATACGAGAAGAATCTCACAGAATACAACACTGCAGTAGGTACTTAATAATTCCTCGATGCCCCAGATACTAATATATCTACAAAAAATCCAAAGTAATATATCTGCAAATAATTTCAAAAAGTTGTTATACCTGCCTACGTAATTTATGTAAAAAAAGCTTATTATACTTATAATTTCCGATTTTATACATGACAAAAAAGCTTGTTGGGAGGAAACCATCTCCAGCTCCCTCAAAAAAAAATGTGGGTAGGTAATCATCATCATCATCATCATCATCAACAACAACAACATATAGAAATCCACTGCTGAGCATATTATAGATCTCTCCCAAGGAATTCCACGAAGAACGGTCTTGAGCTCTCTCCATCCACCGATTACCTGCAATCTTGACGATGTCATCGGTCCATCTGGTGGGGGGTCTCCCTACACTTCGTCTTCCAGATCGCGGTCACCATTCGAGAACCTTTATTCCCCGACGGTTATCAGTTCTACGGGCTATATGGCTTGCCCCCGCCACTTCAACTTGCTGATTCTGAGAGCTATGTCGGTTACCCTGCTTCTAGAATGGATCTCTTCATTTCGAATTCGAGTTCCTGAAAACGCCACCGCCAACTTATACCTACTTGTGGCCACAGCCAACTTATAAATACTTGTGGCCACCGCCAACTTATACATTTTTCAGGGGAAGCTGCTTCAGTTACTAAATATTATAGCAATCGGCCATTAATCGTATGTACAGTATACGATTAACGGCTGATTCCTTTAATATACCGTAAATGACGCTTCCCTTGAAAAGCTGTCAAATTTTAGTCAGTTTTTCAAGGGAAATCGAAGCGTTATCGTTACGTACGTATCGTGTATCGTACGTTATATGTACGTCGACTGTCAGTCAGCTACGTAAGAGTTTGTACCCAGATTATATGTATTTACCTACTGCAATTTAAGAAACAAGAAAAATGCAAAAATTTATTACAAACGTTTATTGCTAAAAAGGCACACGATTACATTTCAAACATAATATTTATCATATTTCATGGACGGATTAATTTAAGTATTTCATTGTATATAGCTGTTAAGTATAAAATAAATAATTTTATGTATAAAGATTGTAAAACTGTACATTATAAAAATAAAGAATTGATTCAAACAATAAAATTATAAATAAGTATAAAAAATCGAGATGGTACCATAGCACTCTAAAGAGCCACATGACAGTCTCCAAATGAAAACTGTCAAATTATATAGTCAGAGCGTCGTTGACATACACAAAACATAAAAATGCTACATATGCACTAATTTAGACGTTATGTCGCTTCAAAAGTGTTCAATGTCGGCGCAATAGGAATTTTTATCTCACGTTTGTGGTTCTAGAGTATACTATCTCGATGAATAAAAATAAATAATGTGATATATCAGTTCCGTATTACAAGCGCACGACATTTTCATAAATGCATAACTAAAATTCTAATAATAATATATTATTAGTATTAGAATTACTGGACATTTAGAGATATCGTCAGTCTTTTAAACTAAATCTAATCTAATATATGTGGGTAAAATATATATAATTATTAAAAATATATAAAATTGTCATCATAAAATTCACCATGGTCAAGATTATTATATAACATTATGTATTGGCTGTTTGTCCCCAACTGCGAAAGGGGGTAATATTTTTGAATTAAGTAAACCAGAGTTTTTATATACCAAAAATTTCGACTCAGACGGGATTTGAACCTGTGACCTTCCCACTATCTTAGATTTTCCCTGAAGTAAAACTTTAAATACAAATAATCAAGTAAATAAGATGTCAAGTCACCTATAAATTAAAAAATATATTTAGAATCATGGTGTGCATGATTCAGTTTTATGTATATTATGTATAAAATTGTGTACTTATAGTGAAAATCTGAATTCATGTTTACCTAGCCTACGGTGGGTTACGATAAATTCTACAACACGATAATTATAAAAAAAACGCGTTATTTACATAGGCACTGACTGGATTAATACATTACATTCATCTAAGTAAATAGGTTACACGGACGGAATGCATACCCTATTTCAGATATACAATAGACATCTTTAAATGTATAATTAAATAAGGAATATTCATTCTTTCTCTAGCGGAATATATTTTAAACTAAAATTGCGTTCCTCTGCGACCATGTTTAGGTGTATAACATATAAACATGTTTGTCTTCATGACAAATGTTTAGTGCAGCAATGGACGGTTTCTTATGCAAACATGTTCAACCCACTTGTTTGAAATACAATGTTTTTCTCACTTGTCGCTAAGAACCCGCATACATAAATTCTTATGTATGAAATAATACATCACCAATTCACTGGTGTAATAGACAACATGTTAACATGATTTTACACTGGAATAAACACTAAAAAGGATTTTTTTAACCTCATATTAGGTAAATAAGCGCTAGATGGCGCTAGTCATAATTTACAAATAAAATGGAATATTTCTTATAATTAAAGAGATTCACTTGGACGGAGCGAGTGATTTGTCATTTAGTTACAACTAAATAGTCTATACCAAAAGTAAATGTTTATTAACTTTCCACAATCCCTTATGGCGCGGCTACATTTCGAAGTTTCTCGTTCTGTAAAGAAGACGCACTCTATGACTTTTCACCTGGGAGACAGCGAGGCAAAACGCGAATCTTCGCCTTCGCGAATATAGCCGGTCCACAATGAATGAAATTCAAATAACTTCAATCTTGTCACCACACTCGTCACATAATTACTTGCTAAATAATTATTTATACATGTCTAAACATTAGACTGGAGATTTTTTTGAGAGCAGTACTTACATAAATATCTCTTACAAATCCTAACTTTTGGCCTTCATCTGAGAGATTTAAAGTAAGCATTAACTCAAATGTCATATGTTCAGAGACGCCACAAAAAGGTCATCAGGAGTCGTAAGTATGACACTTGTCGAATATAATGTCAAAAAAAAAATCATTAAAGCGTACCTGACGCGGCGCCAAGCCGTTATACTACCGCGAATTGACGCCGCGCCGAAACACAGAGTTGAGTAGATGACTGCCAAACTGACAGAGCATCGCGTACTAATAACTTGGAGTTTTGGCGACAGTATGTGTCGCAATAGCGGTTACTGTTTAACCAAGCTTTTAGATTCATCCGATGATAATAAATGAGGCAATTGTCAAATAAATACGATCAAGTCTTGGACAAAAACCATAAAAGGATATTTGATAAACATTTGACTAAACTCCGGTCGCCTAGTAGGAAGAAATTCGTACATAACCTGTAATTACCTATCTCTGTCACTCCCGCGTTAATATAATGCGTCACGCTCGCACAGATGCAATGACCGCCGTACGTGTGACAGAGACAGACAAAAACAGGTTAATGTACGAAATTCTTGCTACTCCGCGAGCGGACTTCAGTAGATTACTTAAAACATGGATAAGGTTGGAATAGCTCATTATTATTACACTGCGATATTTAGTTACTTCACAAGTTAGTACTGCATAAGTTTGATTTAATGTTCACATGTTTGAAAAACTTGAAATTGCGAGTTCGATTTCCGCTGCAGGATTTGTCCTGCATGTTTGATTGATCTGCCGATATTTGTTCCAACTGTTCCAAGTCGGGGCGTCTACTTTACAGTACGATTAACCATATTATCGCGCCAATAATCTTGTCGGGGTGCACCCTGCTGTATAACAAACCCGGTTGACCGCGGCATAGCACAGCCTTAAAACGGCACAAAAAAATCTATGTTGTGACTCTTGGTTTTAGTATTATCTTTATAAAATAGCGCAGTGAATGACCAGTAGCAGCTACTCCAAGCTTACGCCATTTTTCGTTGACTACTCGATCATTATCTCGAAGTGGACGACGCCGAGTCTCTCCCGCCGGTCGTATTTGATGTTGCGCGCCCACGCCCGACACTCGATGTTGATAAGGATACCAGCTGTAAGAGAATTAATAATAAATATCAATTTTGAAACAAATAACTACATAAATAAATACAAGGCAACGAGATTTTATGTATTTTAAATATCTTAAAATACATATATGTTACATACTCTTAGGCCTCTTCAGATGTAGAGCGACGAGAGGACTGAGATAGCCCTCTGCGTTCTCATAGGGGTAGAAGTAGCCGGGGAAGCCGGGGTAGGGCAGGTAGTCGACCGGGCCGATGTTCTCCTTGTCTGCTGGCGTCTCGCCCTGGCACGACACCCACACCATGTTCACCTGGGAATACACAACTTAGTTTTTACTCCATACCTCAATAGTAACACAACAATACTGCCAAATATAGGCCTAATAAGAATCGAAGAAGTTCCTTCATCGTTTAAATATGAAGCAAATAATTTGTTCCAACAAGAATTTCTTGATAAATAATTGGTTTTTTATACGTATACTGGAAATTCGGCTTTAGTTCTTCTAATTGCTTGTGGGACTTCTTTCGTGAAAAGGACTCTATACATGGCTAAAACTTTCTTTACATATAATTTTGGCAGTTCTCGCGCTATATATCTAATGTGATCATTGTCTATTCCCTAGAATCAGGCCCCGAGAATAAGAAATAGTCAACTTTTTATTAAGATAACAGGCGAGCGAAACCGCGGGTGGTAGCTAGTATGTTCAAACGGCCAGTGGTAAAGGCCCCAAGAATGAAAGATAGGCAACTTATTATTAAGATACCGGGCGAGCGAAGCCGCGGGCGGTAAGCAAGTCAGGCCAGCGGCAGGCCAGCACTCTGTTTGAGGATGTGAATACTCACGTAGTCGCGGTTGACCTGGCTGTTGTTCCTGATGTGCTCTTGTAGCTCATGCGGCATGTCTGTAGGCATGTTATTGGTCTCGTTGTAGAACTCCGGCCGCCATCCGTATATCCTAAACAAAACATTCTCGTTAGGACAACTGAACTCCAGCCATATTGGATGAAGAATGTTTGTAAACAAAAATTTCAACACTTATTGCAATTATTCCATAAATACGTAATATTTAGTAAAGTAAAAAGTAAAAGTAAAAAAGCATTTATTTGTGACGGTAACACTCAAGGGATACACATAAAATAGCAAGTATATTATAAATACAAAGTTTAACAAGCTCGGAGCAAGAAGGTAAGTAGGTCACTTGAGACTTAGGCACACTAAAAAAGTTTTGTTGAACAACACACCAAGTCAAGTGGTCTACCTACACACACCAAAAGATGTCAACCAAAGATTATTTTTATATAGTGTATCTCAACTCAAACAAAGCACGGCGGTCGTCACAAAAAGGCGTCCAACTCAGCATCTGCTGGGTAACTCATTAGTAGCGAAACCCAGCGCTGGTCTTCCGTTGGAACCTAGGTGGTTGTGACAGCACGGATGTCTGCCACACAAAAATAATGCCAAAGACTAAAACATGTATTTACGTAAACTGCATAAAAATGTGTATATATATACTTAAAATATTACATTACTATCTATAATAAATAATAACTAAAGTAGTAGTAATACAAGTAGTAAAAACGTAAGGTTAAACAAATAAATAAATAAATACAGAATATAGCTATGACTATCATAAACAACTTAAAATTATTTATGACTGCCTATTATTAATTATTCATTTGAGTTCAGTTAGCTAATGTCATAAATGAAACTTTTACTATAAGATATTAATTAAGTGCACATATTTATAAAACAAATAATATAAAAGTACTTTTGAGGTTAAGTATGGGTGGTTTGTGTTTCGAATTTGGTAGGGCCATTCTAATTTGAAGTGGGGGGAGAAAGGCCTGCACTACCTTATTTTTTTTACAATTCTAATTTCAAACTAGCCTATCACAGTCCAGGAAACTATTGGACAAATAACAGACTCGCCAGCGAGAATATAATAGGCGAGGCGAGAAGCTAATGTAATTACGAGCTATGTTAGCTATGTAGCTATTTTGTGTTTAAATGTGCATCATTATTTATATATTCATTTATCTACGGGAGAAATTTAAGGTAGGCCACATCAGTACATACTTGTTGAGCTTGAGAAAGATGCAAGGAGATGACTTGTGGAAAGAGAAGTGGTTTTCCTCAATGCAGGGGTCCAGCTCTCGCACCTCGACGTCGCAGACGCGGCCGGGCGGCGGCGGAGGCTTGCCGAAGCCACAGTTGTAGATATTCTGACCGGCGCCCGCTGTTTGACCCTTGCGCTTGTATACTGCAATAAAAAAAATTACTTCAAAGAAATTCTGAACTGAACTAAAAGTGAACTGAAAGAAGAATTTCAGTTTTAAATTCTTCATTCAGTTCTGACTGATTCTAGGATCTCTTAAATGGGACTAAAGAAGTTTAGCCTCCCATATAAAAAAGAATTTTCCAAATCGATTCATAAATGACGGAGTTAAGTTGTAACAAAGATAAAACAATTTTTGAAGTTGGTTTTTTTTTCTAAGTTTTATTTTATTATCTGCAATCAGTTTGTCAAACTGTCATGTGATTGGTTCCCATAACGAAACCTCTGCTTTGTTAGGGGCTAGATGATGCTGTGGGGTTATGTCTAGCAATAGTTCGTCAAATCATGGTAAACAGACTTTTTTATTGAATCAATGGCCCAGCACTCATTGACTGCTTAGCTGTATACTCAACTGTCATTGCTAATTAGGGACCGTTTAAGTATTAGGTAAATAGATTTATTAAAAAAATTAACACCCCTCTCGCCCTTGTCAGCAAAAGTAAGGAAAGCTCTTACCCCCCATGCTTACGTAAACATTGGTACCTATATCATATTTAGACAAGTGAATAGCGCGCGGTAGTTCCCCTACTCGGTTCTTAGCGAGAACCCAAACAAATTCATTAGTTGTGGGAATCCCCGAAAATGTGTTTCATTTTCAAACATAGACAATGTGTGGGTTGCCAATGTGTAAAAAAATAAATAACTAAGAACTACTGACGTAATCACCTTCTAGACCCTCTACCCTCTTCTGTCAACAAAAATAAGTTCCTAGTTTTGTACTGAATTAATAATCTCATTGTCATCAAACTCAAACTCAAAATTCATTTATTCAGTAGGAACTGTATAGTACACTTTGAAATGTCATTTATATTTTTTTAACGTCATTGTTCTTAATAACTATTACATTGTTTTTGATGGAGTTGGAGGCAGTTTCATCCCAACCTTTTTTGTCATCTTATAATTGTATTTGTACTACGGCTTTGTTAAAGCTATCAAATAAAAATATTTTTTTTCTTTCTATTTATTTATTTTAAGATGAATGAGTTTCATATCTCACCTGAGAGGAAATCCTTGAGCTGATCCTCCCAGTACCGGTAGCTCTCATAGCCCGTCCCTTTGTACCAGATGAGAGTGCTTCTAACATCCGGGGGCAAGGGCCGGAAGCCCAGCCCCGGGCTGGTGCCGATGACGCTATAATCCTGCTGCAGGCGAGGAACCCGAGGGTTGATGAACTGCTGCAGGAATGTCACCATGCAGATAGCGAAGATAGCTATCAAGGCAGCGTAGAAGATGGAGTAGAAGATGAGGATTTTACCTGGTAATAAGATTCATGTTTATCATCTATTTTACACTGTGATATTACAGTCTGTTTAATTGTACCCTCCAGATGATCTTTTTTTTAATTAACATGCTCTACGATGCAACACCCTGCTTCCATCAACTTAAGGCATGAAGATGATAAGCATCTTGAGCCTGTAATTTTACCAGCAGAATTCACGGCATAAATAGGCGTGGTGGTAGTAAATACTTCCCCAGACGAGTTATGCGTTTTGTTTTTATAAACTTCAGAGCCAGGTCAATGAATTGTTAAAATTTGTTTAGCGTAGCAAAAGGCTTTTGCCGCTGCGCCACGCCCTGAGAGTCGTTTTATTTTCAGCCTATTTTATAATTATACTACACGATGGTGGCACTCTCTTGTAACATAAAAACTGCAGTTCATGCACAGTCGACCTTCAGGAAAAATCTAAAAGTTAACTCACCCCAACTTGAAGGTGTTCGCCCCAAAAATGCTCCCGTGTCCTCATTGTACAGAAAATCACTGAATTTTTGCTTGAATGCTCGTGGAGATGGTTTCGTTTCGATTTCGAATTCTTCTACCCTAGGGTTTCTCATCATTTTTACAGTATAATTTGTCGCTCTCTTTGAGAAAACACGATAAAATTCAAATTAAAAACGCCCCAAACACACACAACACAACAACCAAGTATTTTTTTGTACCCAAAGAGTGTAAAGTAATGTTTGTTAGCGATGTTACGACTCGATCTACCAACCCGGTTCAAATCGGTTTGAGCTCCAAACCGTTCAAGTCGGTTTGAACCGATGTCAAATCGATCTGAACGAGCTGAGTGAGCGAGCTGTTTGTTGATCGCTGTCCCTCTTCCACTCACGCGCGGCGCGGTGCAGCCCCGCGAGTCGGTACTTCGCTCGGCGTCGCGTCGCCGGCGGTCGGTCGGTTCAACTCGGTTCGGCTCGGCAGTTGTGGTTGAGCAAGTGCAGCGAATGTATGTGATGTTTAGTGTTTTGTTGCGTTTAGTTAGTTGGTTATTTTATTTTATATCAAAAGGTTGTTTACTTGTAAATAGTGAACTACTTTCAGTAAAAATTATTTCTTGATCTCAGTTAAAAATACATAGCATAAAAATATATGTATAGAAATAAAGAGCTTTGAGTTGAATTTTTATTTATACCTCACTCAGGGCTATGAAAATATGAAAAAAAAAAAATCTTTATAAAATCGATTTTAATTCGTTCTTGGTCTCTACCAGAAACGAGTTTAATTTTTATTATTAATCCAGTTTCATTATCATAAAATTCTAACATGTGCTAAGACCGCAAAAATCTAAGTAAACCGGGTTAAAATTTAAAACGAGTTATAAACCGAAATGACAAAGTCGATGCGATGCGATGAACCAATTTGTATTAAATTGGTTCGTCGCATCGGTTTCAACCCGGTTTACATAGATTTTTTCGGTTCGGTTTACAACTCGGTTCGCATGTACCTTCAACCCGGTTTGCGTCGGTTTGAAAAATTTTGAGATCGTTACATCATTAATGTTTGTATCAACGACAACGAAGTGAAGTCATCGATCGAAGTCGAAACCAGTCGAAACGTCTGTAATACTATTATTTTTTACTCTTTGGTCGAAATGAACGATCCAATTCAAACGAACGAAAACGAAACGAAAGTAAACCAAACCAAACAATGAAACAAACAAACCAACCAAACGATAATGTTGCCGTCAATCAATCATACAGAAAAAGATCCTGACTGATCCAAGGTCTAAAATAAAGTCTGAAATAACCTCTAGCGAGACGCGCCTTTCAAAGTGGCCGACGTCCTAGGTCGAAATTCACGCGCAACAAGGTGGGCAAGGTCAAGGTAATTTTATTTTAAAAAAAATCTATTACACTGTTTTTTTTTTTTTTTTGTAATGTTTCGTAATTATAAATGTAATCTAGTACTTAAATCTAACTTCCTATATGTAGAACTTTATTTAGTTAGCATTGAAGATGAAAAAAAAAACGTTTTTTTTTTTTACAATAACACAATGATAATTAAAAATTAAACCACTTCTGAGAAAAATTTCATTTCTTTTTTATTATACTACTTATAAGCTTTACATTAAAGCCTAAAAACCCACACAAACTACATAATTGACTTAAAAATCCCCAAGATATTATTTAAGGAGGCCTAGTACAAACTCCTTACTCACTTCGAGCAAAATAAGATACTTAAAATCCATTTATGCAATTTTATTATGTAGATAATATCATAATTTTTAGGTGTATATAGGTGTACCTATATATATATATATATATTGAATGTACACAGCATCAATAGCCCCAAGCCAAGCAGAGATTGTAGACCCACAATTATAAGAACCACGTGACATAAATACTTTTTTTAATATCAACCACATTGATGATTGTGGGTACATATTCGCAAATATATATTATTTGATTGATTGAATGGTTTGATTAATAAAAAAAACCTCATATTTTTAGACCACAGGTTATTACAATTACGGATTTTTGTCATATTTCAAAATTCTGACTATTTAGAACATACCAAGGCCAGACAGAGTTCGAATCTTTTTTCTGTTTAACTGCCGGCAACACTGGTGCAATCAAATCAAACAAAACAAATCAAAAGTGCTTGTTACTTTTAGTTGCGGTTCATAAGGATGTGCTTTTTTTGCTCGATCCGATTTCGTGGATTTTAATGTACGATTCACACTCACCGGCGCGCATCACCGTCACTGGGGGTCGGAGACCATCGGAGAGCATTTTATAACATGTTAAAAGAAATTGAAACATCCACAAAGCAGTTAAGTTCCTTATTTGAATGCAATTTACGCAGCTTTGAGCTTTGTCAAACAGTGACATTAATAGATCGGTAAGTAGAATATGACATGCAATTAAGGAATTTTCGAGTTGGATTCATCGGTTGACCTCTTTATCGAAGTTGGACCTACCTAGTTGAATTGTCTGACCAAGATGCATGCAAGAAATAAGGAACTTAACTGTTTTGTGGATGTCTCAATTTCCTCTAGCATGTTTTAAAATGCGCTTCGATGCTCTCCGACGCACGCCGGTAGGTGTGAATCGTACATTATATCGTAAAGTCGATCCGATCCGCAGATCGGCATGAATTTGATCAGATTTTCAAAAGATCGATCCGAAAAATCGTACGGAAAAAAACATGAAATATATTACATTTATTTCAAGCAAAATAGCTAACCACAAATTAAACAAAACAGAAATTACATGGACCTAACAAAATACTAATTTTATACTAAAAAATAACTTTGTAATAATTATGGTTTAAGGTAAGACATCTATGACAGGATAGCAAACGCCAATCATAATTGCGATGTTAAGTACCGACACTTAGTTTAAATTTGAAACATAATACAAACCAAAGTTTTAGATATAACTTTGACTTTAAAGTGATAATGTTTAACATGGTCTGAAAATCACAATGTTTGGAATACGATCCGATTTCAATGAAGTTGTGTATCGATTCGCGTATCGGATCGCATGGATTCCATCCGATCCCAAAATCGATTGGATCGTATGCTCTCGATCCGAACTTTTTTGAAAAAATCGGATCGGGTCTGCGCATCTGGCTATGCTATTGCTACGTATTTTCCTATTTTCTTGTTTTTCAGTCAAAGAAAATAACTTTTCTGCTGCTTTGTGCCGACTGAATTCTGCTAACTATAGAAAGAAATCATAGTAAGCAGCTCAGTAGACCTTTAGATATTTTGAAAAGGTCGGAGACAGTTCAGTGACGAAACCTCAATCTTCTTTGAAAATCATGGGTTCTTCAGTTCATAAAATAATCGTCACTGTTGGTTTTATATCGCTTTTCCATACCGCATTCTCAGCTGCTCAACGTAAGTTTTTTACCTTTATTCATCCTCCATCTTCCATCAGAATAGTCGAAACGATGAATGAGGCCAAGTAACCAACCCGTGATTTCTTTCTCGATGCTTATTATCTCCGATTGTCTTAGACCCGTGTGAAACCTTTCATACTGCTATTATCTAAAAAAATATTACATGCTTACAGCTGCAGTCTGATTGTCCTAAGATTAATCAGTTTAGATACCAGCGGGGTGATCGGCTAACTCTGTTGCAAACAGAAATTATTGATACCGATCCTCTTTTAACAAACTGTGACAGTTTTTCAATTACCGTTCATTGAATTTCGACGGATGAAATGTCAAAGTTTGTAAATCAGCATCAGTGTCAATCATTCCTGTTTGCAACAGAGTTAGTCGATCACACCGCTGGTCTCGAACAACATCAATAAGTTTATCATTTCATTTGTTTACAGATCGATCGTACTTGCGCATTACATCACAGGAATTCACCACACTGCCTCTTGATGTGAGATTACAAACATAATTATTCAATTATTTTCTAAGGCTGGTAATATTAGATGGACAATTGGATTTGGTATAGACTATCGTTGCATGAATCAAAGGATTCTCTTATTGTAGGAGGGTTAAGTGAGTTCTCAGGTGAACTCTTACACTAGCATGTTGGCTGCTGGCCTCGCACATGACGCTCCACTCCATGTACGAGGAGGAGGGACATATGCAGAATCGCGTTTGTGTTTTCAGCACTCAAAGCTTTGTGTTATTTATTGATCTTAGCTGCAGGAACATGGTCAAATTTTGTTACTATGTATATTTGAAAATATTTGTAAATGACAATGACAACATTTTTCGTTGTTTTCTGGGCATAGACAGTATGTTTTTTATAACCACCTGGAAATTCTTCCTGCAGCAGTAGGTTCTAAGACACCCTGATTTGAGTAGATTGAGTAGATTAGGTCCTAAATATATCACAGAACCGACACAGAACACCCCAATGCCACCTAGTCTTGTGGTCCCTATGCCTAGGATATATAAAAAAATGCCAATATAACTTGCATGGAAGATCCTGAGAGGAAAAGTTTGAACCTTTATAAAAAAAGTATGAGTCTCGTTTTGGGTAGGGGGGTATCAGCTGGCTGGGGTCAGGTTAGCAGAGCAATGCTCAATACACCCCAATCCTGGATACAAGTGCAGAACTTTCCCCCACTTCAAATTACAGTGAGAAAACTAACAATGCCAATTATTATTTCCAGATTGTAGTGCAAGCAGTGGCTAGCTTGTTTGCAGTAATCTGGGGAGTGTTGAATGTGGCCGGCAATCTCCGAGAGATCCCTGCGGCCGCTGAGGTGAACATGGTCAAATGGGAGACCCAGAGAAACCTGCCATCATTCTACACCTTCAACCACCGAGGAAGGGCCTTGGCCTACAACTATGTGCCCAGTTCTGGGAAATCTGATCTGGAACATTTAGAATAAGTTGAGAAGTTATTATTTATTGAGAATTAGTTATTACTAAGTTTAGGTTTACTAAAGTACCTATCTTTTGTTACCGTTATAGGATTGGAAGAAATAAATAAGTATAAATACCTTAAAAAATGGTTTTATTGCTTATTAATTATTATTAGGCCCTCACCATACAGAATTAAACCATATGGTAGGGAAAATACAGATTTATTTACAAAATAAAAATCTGGATTTTAACTTATATTAATCTTACTAGATAACTTAGGTCTAGTGTCTCGATAATGTCTCATTTACATTTAACACTAGAATATAATAGCTACATAAGTAAAAAAATATATATTTAAAAACCAGTGTATTATGATTAGAGGCACTCTTCGGTAGCTTTTACGAAGCATTACAGACTGTCAATAATTTACCTACGGAGACAAAAAAATGAGTAGACATTACTCTAAAGTACATTGGAGCCCTTTAAATACCCTTATAACTATAACATGCCACTGATTATCCTCTGCATGGTGAGGGCCTATAACAAGGTTGTAGCACTAAATGCACTGTCGAACACTGCAGTCTCACAGTCAATGGAAACTTTAAACTACCGCCGGCCGCCTCTGAAGCCGCCGCCGCGTCCACCGCCCCCTCGGCCGAAGCCTCCACCTCCTCGGTTGAACCCTCCTCCCCCGCCCCGGCCTCCGAAGCCGCCACCGCCGCCTCGGCCCCCAAAACCACCGCCGCCTCTGCCCCCACCGAACCCACCGCCGCCTCTGCCTCCGAACCCACCACCCCGACCCCCTCTTCCTCCCCTACCCCCGCGACCGCCTCCTCTCGCGCCCGGAGGCTGAGGAAGAAATCTCTTCAGAGGTAGCAACTTAGCGGGATCTATGAAGAATTGCTGTCCATCTTTGAAACTCTTCGCTTTGATATTCTCTCCTAGCTTTACAGACACGTAGTAGTCCCGGAGGTTGCCGAAGATCTCGTCCACCTTGCCGATCTGCTCCTTGTTTTCGAGGAAGAGCGGCGCGTTGAAATATGGCACGTCTTCGATATCTACCTTGCAGACCAGGTCGTCCTGCACCACCCAGCCGTAGTGGCCGAAGGGGACGACGGCTTCAGGCGGGCCGGCGTCCTGGTACTGTCTAAAGCCGCCTCCACCGCCGCCACCTCGCCCGCGGCCACCTCCGAAGCCCCCACGGCCGCGACCGCCTCCGCCACCACCCCCTCTACCTCCGAAACCACCGCGGCCTCCACCTCCACCGCCGCCTCCTCTTCCGCGGAAAGACATTCTACTATTTTCTAAAGTTTACGTAAAATATAACCTCACAACGGCGTGTGTATTTTCCTGACGCAAAGCCGAGCCGAATCACGCGTTTTTGGCATTGGCATTGATTTGACAATTTGAATTCACTTGACAGTGACAGTGCTACCAGCAAAAGAAAATGACCTACATTTACGCCAACAATTGGTGGAATGGAAAATATCGAAGCCAAGCAAGACTCATGAGAAAGAAAATTAAAAAGTAAAAGGAAAAACAAAATGTCATCAACAATTTTCAAAAGTGGCTGAAATACAAATGGATTTATCGCTTTTTTACAACTTTTAGATAGTTGGGTTTCTGGTTTGCATTTCATGATCGTTGCGCTTGTAAGCGCAGCTTGAACATTGGTACACTGAGTACCTAGAAGAAAGAAATCAAAGAAATCGAGATGGCGACTGCCGATGAAGAAATCCAAGTTTTGAGAGATAAAAATACAGAACTTGTGCAAAAAGTTCAACACTGGAAGATGCTGGCCGCACAAAGAGAGAACGAGAAGCTGGATTTGATGAAGGAGCTGAATGAAATGAGGCTCAAACTAGCCGTAAGTAAAACTTTTCTCTGTGCTATTTTGTACCACTTTTGTGTGACTAACTTTATTATTTTAGAGAATCAGGAATAGCGGCAACATCCAGGCGTCGAAATTAGATACAGCTTTGCAATCAGCCAGTGAAAAGGCACTCGCCCACCTCGTTAGGGCGTCTGGTGAGATAGCGCGGACCATCGACCTGGCTAAGACGTACATGAGGGAGCGCAAAGAGGCCGAGGCCGTGTCACCGCGATGGAGCGCTATCGGCGGGACTCCCAAGACGGAGAAGATTCACAGAGTGCCTCCAATGATGATTGGTGGACAGTCTATACAGCCTGTTGTTTCACTGAGCAGAACTTTGATGAATACTAGTAACCCAAGTAAGTCTTATTAATCTTAATTGAATAACAGTTCACAAACTGACAAACATTTACAACAAGGTGTCAAAAATGGGACAGTTTTTCAAGGGAAAATGAAGTAATAGGCCCTTAGAGACTATGTGATATTTGTATAACACACAAGTAAATTTGCCAATCGATCTAAACAAATTAATCTAATTAGATAGGAGGTTTCTAACTTTCCATTAAACAAAGAAGGATTTAAGTCTGTTGCCTTTTGTTCAAGACTTTGAAAATGACTCCAGTGGCTAAGTTATAAAATGCAAATTATAGTCATTACCACACAGCATCATGTAGCCTCAAACTAAGCAGAGCTTGTCTTATATCAGTCATATATCTTTGTTTTTGTAAATACATACATATTATATGTAGAAAGCACCTAGAATCAAACCTGCAACCTTCTGTGTCTCATTGGTGGGCATTTGCACACTGCACCACATAGGTCAAAATTAAAAAACAAAACAAACATCTTCACATCTTTTTCCCCATTATAGATATCTGATCATTATGGTATTGCTCAGTATACAAATCTATTGAGGATACCTTAACGGGGGTAATCAGAGGCAAGTCCAAACATTATGTTCGATACATGCCAACTTTTTGCAGCAATCAGCTAGCATTCCATGTGACAGGTTGCAAGCCCATCGCCGCTTTTTATTGGAACACTAACCTAGCACGTACCTTTCGAACTTTTTTAGTTCGAGGGCATGCCGGTTTCCTCACAATGTTTTCCTTCACCGTTTTGAGCTCGGGGTAATGCGCACATAAATTTTTTGAAACAAAAAATTCATTTGTGCACGGCTGGGATTTGAACGTGCGACCTCCTGATCTTAAGTCTGAGATGTACCCCTCCCACTTTTTAAAATTGTGGGCTCTCAAAGTTTGCATACCCTTTTGTCTACTGGTTAAATGTATTAGTGCTGAATGTTATATTTTAGATTCAACAAGTATATAGTATACCTACAAGGTATAAGTACTCATAAATAGTAATTTTATTAAAACACTTTTAAACGCCGTGTTTAGCCCGTGCTGTCACTCAAACATATCATGTTGCAATGTGTTAGACCGTGTCTAACTTACATTTTGTTGTAAAGTTTATTTTTAAATAAAGACCTTTTAAAAACAAAACACCAAAACCAAAGGCTCCTCCAAAATTATTTTATTAGAACATTATAAATGTTAAAAAAATTATAAAAAAACAAAGCCTTCTCTTCTAGGGTCTACAACAAGGAGTCCTAGCCAAAACAGAAATGTAACAGAGAGAGCTCTGCCAATGCATATGTTACAAGATGTATACATCCCTCTGACCAGGATAGATGCCGGGGAACTGCAGTCTAACAATATGGAGACGGAAACCACCAATAACTCTGATGACAGCGCTGAAGAGTTAGGACTTGATGGTAATTTTTTTTTTACATTCGATATACCTTTGTTTGTCTTTAAATTAATTAAAAAAATTACCCTGATTACTATATTTACAGATAGTGGTGAAAGAAGCGAGATAGAAGAATCACAGCAGATGTCAGATGATGATTATAATTCTTCGTAAGTTATTTCTTTGTTCTAATTTTTTAACCGACTTCAAAAAAGGAGGTTCTCAATTTGGTTGTATTCTTTTATGTTAACTCTTAAAGGGGTATATCTTTTATTCAGCTTTGACAATTAGCGCTAGTTCACATGTAACGCGCGTTAACGCACGATATCGCGCGATTAACTCAAAATAATGACAAGCGCTATCACGCGTTGCGATTGCTTGAAATGTCGAGCACTCGCAAGCATGAATGAAGCTTCACTTGTAACTAACATTGGTTCAGTTACAAGTGAAGCTAGTGATAAGTGCAATCGCGATGGAAGCGCGCCCTCATCTGCGGGGTGATTGGCTAACTCTGTTGCAAACATAAATTAAGGACACCGATCTTGTTTTTACTAACTTTGACATTTCAATTCGAAGTTCAATGAATGTCAATTGCCAAACTGCCGCAGTTTGTTATAACTGGATCGGTGTCAATAATTTCTGTTTGCAACAGAGTTAGCCGATCACCCTGCTGAGCAGCAAACGCACGTTACATGTCTATCAAAGCGCGTCAATGCACTATCGCCTGCATCTAGATACTATCTCTGAGCGCCGCGTTAACGCAGATTGTCGTGGATGTTACCAAGTACCAGGATCTCTAGCCGCGGATTTGAAAACGCGCGGCAGAATCTTTCCATCTGAACGTAGGCTTATGCTGATATACTTTATCAATGAATAAATCGAAACCTTAAAAATCCTAGAAGAAAAGTTTCCTCTCCTATTAAGGTATCGGTTTCTGGGCTCCGAAAACAAAATAATAATAGTGTGGTATAACTGAAGGGCCTATTAGACCACGCGGTATTCATTTTGTCTTACACTTAGCGTAGTATAAATAAAAGTAAGATGACGCTTCGTTTTCCCTTGAAAAACTGATAAAAGTTAACAACAAGGCGTTGAAAATTTTACAGTTTTTCAAGGGAAAACGAAGCGTCATCGGTAACGGTATAATACGGGAATCGGCTTTAAGTCTGTCTTAATGTCGAAACATACTATGCTGTAGTTACGCGATGTAAGTTTGGCATGATTACGCCTGCAATGCTAATTGAATTACTGATGACATATTATGCTGAAATTACGTTGTATTTTGGCATACAGCCGAACTTCCGTCGGGCGTCAGTTCAGCGGCAATTTGGCGGTAGAGCACACATTATACGCGACCGTATAATGTGTGCTCTACCGCCGAAGAAGATCCGGGGTCAGGAAAAACATAAGTTACGCAACTGAATTTCTGCCGCATAAGTTCGGCGTTTATGGTGTGTCATCAGCCGAATACGTCGAAACTTAAAATCAGCTACGGATCTTCCGTCGCGTAATTTAACCGTAGTGTGTTTAGACACTTAGCTTGCTTGAATAATTAGTCAGTAAGACAGTATTACTAAGACAGACGGAATACCGCGTGCTCTAATAAGCCTTTAAAAATATGTATTTTCAGACGAAGGCTTGATGCTGTAGCTGAAGATCTAGAACCTGAAGACGCAGACACACCACCCAGGTCAGCCCCATTTTGTTAAGTCAAAAAACCGCACTAAAAAGTAAAAAAAGTAAAAAGGCCAAGTGCGAGTCGGACTCGCGTACGAAGGGTTCCGTAACTTTGTAAAGGAGCAACTTAATTATTTGTTTTATTCTTTTTTAGTATTTTTTGTTGTAGCCGCAATAGAAATACATCATCTGTGAAAATTTCAACTGTCTAGCTATCACGGTTCATGAGATACAGCCTGGTGACAGACAGACAGTGGAGTCTTAGTAATAGGGTTCAATTTTTACTCTTTGGTACGGAAACGGTACGGAACTCTAAAACTACCTAATTACTACCGGAATAAGATATTAAGTCCTTTATTATTGAACCATGCTCCGGATACTGTCTATCTCTGAGTTTCAGTGATCAGATTGATCTGACAGTTTGATGTGAAAAACATACCATACTACAAAGTTTGTGTTGTGTTGTATGTCTAGAAATTTTAGAGTTGTACAAATATTCCCCTGGAGGCGCTGTATAGTTAACGCATACTTTGTAGTAAGGGGTGTAAGGCGGTCTAACCCCCATCTTCGGAACCCAAGCGAACCTCACGTCACGGGGATCTGGCGGCCCACTGATTGCGGCATAGCGCAGCCTAACACTGGCACAGCTCCCCAAATCCCCTGACCGCCGACGGGCAGCGGCATCGGCGGTGCGAGAAGTTGTGCCCTGCGATCCCCAACCCGCATGCCCAGCGTGGGGATTATGGGCGTATCCTCCTTTATTAGGGGAGGCCTATGTCCAGCTGTGAGCTGATATAGGCTGGTGTGATGTGGTGTGGTTGTAGTAGGGTATGTTTTTCTATGATATATATATTGAAAACTGTCACAAAACCTGTTCTCTATCTTCTGTATTATCTTTGAATTGCCATATCTCTATTTACCTTTGTAAGCCTTTGAACAATATCAAGGGGTAGTAGCAAAGAGTTGACCCACATTTGTATCCATATTTTTTTTATTTCCAGAAATAATAGATTGGATAACCCTTTGGAAGGTCCCAGTTGGCTGTTGGATGCTCCCAGTAGCAGCAGTAAGGTATACTATCTAATAGACCTTTGTTATGAATAAGCAGCAGTAAGGCTGCGGACACGAAGTCAGCGGGAGCGGGTGCGGCGCGGCGGCGGCGGCGCAAGGAATTGCGCGTTTCAATGCATAGATTTGCTTTGGCCCCCGCGCCGCCGCCGCTGTCTTCGTGACCGCGGCCGAAGCCCTTATCTAATAGCCCTTTGTTATGAATAAAAAATCGAAGTTGGTTGATCATTCTCTTTGTTGAAAAAAAGCACTTTGACTATGGATTTTCTAACATAATAGCACCTAACTAATGTTATCATACTTTGTGTAATAATAGTATGTTATCTATATGTATATATAGATAACATACTATTATTCTAGAACAAAAAAGGACATAATTCATAGTTTTTTTTTATATTTAAGTTTTAACCATCAAAATTGTCACTTTCTTGGATATAAAACGGGTCAGCGCTGGTTTCATAAAGAAAAACAAAATCCTGAGTTTTATTTGTCGAAAGTGAATTTGTAAAAAAATTGTGCTAATATATCTGGATATTATCTGGAATATATCTTCAATTAATTGATAAAAGTATGTATCGAAAGCTACTAAGAAATTAAAAACTAAGAAATACATAAACTGACATTAAGTTTGAGATCCATTTTTATTTCACTTCCATGGCCTGTGAAAATGAGAATTACCCAGTTATGTTATACTCTTCAAATGTAAATAAATAAGTTGATCAGCTTAATATCACTCCACTGTTGGATATAGGCCTCCTCAACAAGCGCCATTGCGATTTGTCCGTAGCTCGACGCCACCTACTGTTAACCACAGCCTTTCGTAAATGGACACTCCACCTAGTCAGGTGCTTATCAGTCGACACTCATCATATTGATCATCACATCAGCCTATAGCAGTCCACTGCTGGACATATGCCTTACCTAATGAGCGCCATTGCTAGTAATTAAAGTACTTTCTCTGTCTCTCAAACTGTTTCAGTTATTTACACAAAAAAAGAAATCGTAAAACTAAAGTCCATTTTTCAACATTTTATTTTTTCAAACAAACAAATAAATTACAAATAAGGTAAATGATTCAAATCTTCTTACTTCTTTCTTAAATGGACTTTAGTTTTAGCATTTATTTTTTATGATTACTGACAAGTAGCACTACTCGTGTGTTCATTTAATGTCGCCATTACAGCACCACCCTGTATGAGAACATAGGGTGGGGCAAAATTTTACGTCATTGAGGGCAGCCACCTTTTCTTTTGTAAGGAAGTTTTGTTTTGTTTTTTTTTTTTTTTTTTAGAAGGTTTTGTTCTTACGCAAATATAGGTTTATTTTGAAAAAAAAATATTAAAGTTTATTTTTGCAATTGTTTTTTATCTGTATTTATACTACATACTCACATACAAATATAAAATTTAATAGTTTAACACCGTTTAAAAACTTATAAAATAAGTAGGTACTAACTTACAAAGAGCAAATCACTACATATTCATATATCACTGCAAAGCTTACATCCTAGCTAAAACCTACCGCTACTTCTTTTATGTAGTTGGTAGGTAAGTGTCGGCGCAAATGGGCCACACGCGGCAGCTAAAAACGCCGCGATGAGAAGCCGCGACGTGTGGCGGCTTCCGTCGTCTATCGTGTTCGTACACGGCGTCCATATAAAATGTATGGAAACTACAGGAAATCTTGTGGCTGCCGCGTGTGGCGCATTTGCACCGACCCTAAAAGGTTGTGTGAGGTAGTAATTGATCAGTGTTCTTTCAGTCATTATCACAATCTGGTAGAAACCTGGAGCCGGACTCCACAACGGAGGTGGTGGAAGTTAGTCAGTCCCCTGACGCGAACAGAAGAGATCAACAACCAGAAGTGAGTTTTTCCCAACTACACACCAACACACACACACACACACACACACACACACACACACACACACACAGAAGTAGCCGATACAACATCAACCAGTAGCAAGTTCCAATTGTGGACCACTCGGTTACTAAGGCAGTGATAAGCAACCATGGCGTTGGTAGAGGTGCTTATTAGCTGAAGGTGGTGGGACTGGCTACGGGATGGTTTTAGCGATTCTTTCTTGCTTTTAAAATACAAATTTAATTACTTTTAAATAACCTACTTTTGTATTAGGAACAAACTGTACCTACTCCTAGAGATAGGCGTTGGTGACTTCGCCACAGATATTTTTAGCTATTGGGTTACCATCGTTTTCCAATTTTATTATGTAAGTAATTTTGTTCCAATAAAACTTGTTAACCGAGTACCAGGCAGGCGTAGCCGCGGACGGAATATGAAGTAGCCTATACGTTATCCCTGGTCTAAACCAACATATCTGCTCAGTTCAGTGTTTCTAAAATATCTTCATGTCATTCCTGGGCGAGATACCAAACAGCTTTCGCTTTAAGGGTGCTTTTATTCTAGGTATACATAGATTATCACGTTTTTTTGTAACTTTATGAAGCCTTACAGTAGGCTGTTTTACTGCTATGTGTATACAGGTTGTAATCGTTAAGTGTGTCCAGGAGATTATTCCGTAACTATTACAGATATCAAACAATTTTAAACTGATATCGAAAGTACGTTACCTAATCAATATAATGACATCAATAACTTTTTGAAAATCAAACGAGTAGTATTAAAAATTTTGACATTAAACACTTCCATTCAATTACTATGAGATTAGTAGAAAGGTTTTAGTTTCCATAATTTGAAAGGTTATTTTAGCTTATTACTAATACTTGTTTTAACTTAACTTCTCTATCTGGGTACTCTCTTCTGTAGGTGATAAATGCGGTATCTTTTGTTACAATCATATTTGTAGTACATTTTTAACTTATCCCTCTTCTCTCTATTGGAATATGCCATTTTTCAATCGATAAATGAAACCATCACGATTATTAACAAATTTCAACCCGCAATAAAGGTTTTTGCGAATTAGAATTTGAACGAACACCAAGGAGTATAATTTTTATTTTATTTTTGTAGTATCTTGCTTTTCAGCCAGTTCAAATTAATGCGATATTGAAACAAGGTTTATTACTAATTTGAAGTGGTAAGATAATAAATCTACACTTGTATCTTCTTGGAAATCATTATTAACATATCATACGTAATTATAAAATGAGATTAAGGTAAAATGAGTACTAGACCACTTAAAATAAGGAAACTAAAACCTTTCTCTCTACTAATCTCATACTAAATGTACTGGAGTGTTTAATATCAAAATTTTGGATACTTCTCGTTTGATTTTCAAAAAGTGATTATTGACATTTTACTGATTAGGTAACGTACTTTCGATATCAGTTTAAAATTAATTGATGTCTGTTCTAGTTACGGAATAATCGGCTGGACACACTTAACGATTACACCCTCTATAGAATGATCGTGTATGATTCCAGAGCGTGTCCCGTCCGGCGCGGCTGACGTGCGAGTTCTCTCCGACGGTGCGGCGCCGCAAGCGCACGGCGTCGCGCTCCCCGCCGCCGCCACCCACGCCCAGACATCTCGAACACTACCTGCCGAGGCCGCACACTAGGAGAAACAGGTAACCGCACAGTAAGAGAAACAGGTAACCGTACTGTAGGAGAAACAGGTAACCGCACACTAGGAGAAACAGGTAACCGCACACTAGGAGAAACAGGTAACTGTACTGTAGGAGAAACAGGTAACTGTACTGTAGGAGAAACAGGTTACTAGTACAGTAGGAGAAACAGGTAACTGCACTGTAGGAGAAACAGGTAACCGCACAGTTGGAGAAACAGGTTAATAGTACAGTAGGAGAAACAGGTAACCGCACAGTAGGAGAAACAAGTAACCGTACTGTAGGAGAAACAGGTTAATAGTACAGTAGGAGAAACAGGTAACCACACAGTAGGAGAAACAGGTAACCGCACAGTTGGAGAAACAGGTAACTGTACTGTAGGAGAAACAGGTTACTAGTACAGTAGGAGAAACAGGTAACTGCACTGTAGGAGAAACAGGTAACCGCACAGTTGGAGAAACAGGTTAATAGTACAGTAGGAGAAACAGGTAACCGCACAGTAGGAGAAACAAGTAACCGTACTGTAGGAGAAACAGGTTAATAGTACAGTAGGAGAAACAGGTAACCACACAGTAGGAGAAACAGGTAACCGCACAGTTGGAGAAACAGGTTAATAGTACAGTAGGAGAAACAGGTAACCGCACAGTAGGAGAAACAAGTAACCGTACTGTAGGAGAAACAGGTTAATAGTACAGTAGGAGAAACAGGTAACTGCACTGTAGGAGAAACAGGTAACCGCACAGTAGGAGAAACAGGTAACCGCACATAAGGAGAATCAAGTAACAGACGGCAGGAGAAATAAGGCGGCGGTGTAAGGGGTCCCAACCTCCAAACCTACCAGCCAACCTCACCTGCACCCTGCTATATAACAAACGGGGCTCTGGCGGCCGGCTGATTGCGACATACGCAGCCTAAATCGGCACAGCTGATTCCTCTGGCCAACGGGCAGCAGCGCCGGTGGTGCCAAAAGCTGTGCCGTGCAATCCCCAACCCGTATGCCCAGCGTGGGGACTATCGGCCTATCCCTCTTCTTATAGGGGAGGCCTATGTCCAGCGGTGGACTGAATATGCTGGAGTTGTGTTACTTCGCCCGTTGTTTTACAGAATTAAACTGATGCCTAATACACACACTGCTGTGCCCATCTAAAATATATTTGCGTTTAAATGATCTAGTGATACATTTTGTGTGACTAGAAGCTAAGACAGAGTGGTTTGTTCGATCAGTAGCGGGCGCGTGCTGAAGGTGATGGTGGCCAAGATGCGGCTGGAGGGACTCTCGCCGCGCGCGCCGCTCTCGGCGAGCCCCTCGCCCCCCGCCTCGCCCCCGCCCCCGCCCTCCCCCGCGCCCGCCAAGCGCCTCGCCACCGAGTTGGACCTGTTCGACGCGCCCAGTCCGAATGGCGCCACCGTCGCAGGCGTTATCGTCTCGTATGTACTCACTTTAGAAAATAAAATGTTTAAGTTCGCTTTAGTATCTTCCAAATTATGCTAGTTATTCAAAGGTGAATAAGAAGGTGGGTACGTTCTATTTTCATCTTCGGAATCTGAGTAAAGTTCACCGTCCATGGTCCACCCTATTCAATAAATAATAAAGAATAAGGAATAAAATAATAAAGAATAAGGAATAAAATAATAAAGAATAAGGAATAAAATAATAAAGAATAAGGAATAAAATAATAAAGAATAAGGAATAAAATAATTAAAGAACCTTTATTGTTAATAATTTCGGTTTTTTCACCAGAAGACACTGGTTTGGATCACCATTACATCACTATATATTTCCTATAGATATATCACTTTAAAGTTCCTAAACATAAATAGAAGCAAAACTCAATTGTTTTAAAATCACGTTCAATCCATTCAATTTCAACTCTATTAAAAATACGCTGTTAATTTACAGAGAAGCGACCCAGAACGCGTTAGACCCGGGAGGGTCTGGCGAGCCATACCACGTGACGCAACGTCGCGACAGACGACCCAGCCACGACACCACGCGACCCACTCACAGCAGACGGCCGAGCCATGACAGCAAACGGCCGAGCCATGACAGCAGACGGCCGAGCCATGACAGCAGACGGCCGAGCCAAGACGACGGACGAACCGCCCACGACGCCAGAATGGGCGTTGAGACGCGCGACACTAGCGCCGCGAGCGAAGGCGGCAGGACGAAGGAGCGAGACAGCCGGGATCGGTCGCGGAGACGGGACGCGACCAGGCAAGTGTACGTGATAAGCCAATAAGCTCTGCAATTTTCCCACAAAGATACTACATGAGGTCCTTCGAAATTCGGGCATTATTTCCTCAAGGGCCGGTAGCGCATCAGTATCGCCTCGTGATGCGTGTCCATGGGCGGCGGTGACTACTTCCTATCAGGTGGCCCGTCTGTTAGTCTGCCAGCTTTGGTATAAAAATATCAGCAGAGGTGTAAGGGGTTCCAACTTCCATCTTCGGAACCAAAGGCATTCTCACCTAACAAACGGGGCTTTGGTTTCCGGCTGGTCTAGCGACAGTTAGAGGCTTCTTAGACCACGCGGTATTCAGTCTGTCTTAGTAAGACTGTCTTACAGTTAGCGTAGTGTAATAAGAGTAAGCCGATAAGTCGGTCTTAGTAACAGCGAACTCCACTAATTAGTCAGTAAGACAGTCTTACGAAGATAGGCTAAATACAGTGTGGTCTAATTGATCTTCTGAAGCGTAGTGAAGCTGCGCCCATCGATTCACAACCTGCATGAACAGCATGGAGATTGTGGCGGGTATCACCTACCTATTTGCAAGCATAATGTCTGTACTGTACCTACTGTGTTTACTTAACTTACATAAATGTACGTGTGTGATTTAAGTAACAAATATATGTTTTATCTATCTATCTATCTATCACACTTATTAGGACCTAAGTCCAGCTGTAGACTGATACAGGCTGGTGTTTTTTATAAATCCCACAAGTGTCGGTGTTGTTGAAGCTTTCAACAACACCGACACTTGTGGCATGTGGCAGCATAGGCTTATATCAGTATCGAGCAGTCATTTTATACGTTCGATAAGTTTGCTAGCTTGAAAGTGTCCTGTGTATTAAGGCGACGATACATGTCAAACCTCCCTCTCGCTCGCACTATTCAATATTTTTGTAATTTTAATCACTGAATGTAGTTATGCAAAATAGCAAACCTTCACGGCCTAGAAAATAACAATACAAAGGTTCAGCAATTATATCATTTTGATTCTACCATGCTCTGACACGCGTGATCAAATTTGCAAATTTTTTGGTAGGACAACGTGTTGGGTTCAACATGATATTCTTGCTGAACTTTTGTATTGTTATTTTCTAAGGCCGTGAAGGTTTTCTATTTTTCTATAACTAAATTCAGTGATTTTATATCTTCAAAAATGTTGAATAGTGCGAGCGAGAGGGAGGTTTGACATGTATAGTCGCCATAATAGCAATAAGAAGCGGAATTACTTTAAAAAATATACTTTATTAACAACATTACTTTTATAAACCTGAGCAAACAATTCACGTAAGGAACACGGACTTAGAAATATAAATTACGGCATGAACACACAAACGTCTGCATAACACGAAGTATCAGCAAGCTATGCCACGCACGCTGGTAGGTCCGCCGCTTTTAAAGACGGAGGGAGGATTGCCGCTTTAAAGTTTTCGTATCTCCTAACAGTATTATACTATCAGTCATTTTTATTATGAAAATTTTAGTTTAATTAATTTATGTTTTTGATCATGTGTACTGTAGAAACTTATTTCAAAATGACATTTATCAGATAGTATGAATAAATGAATGTTGAATGTTTGCCGGCAGTCGGTGCGGCAGCCACGAGAGCCGCGACAGCGACAGCGGCAGCGGCGGCGACGGCGGCGAGGGACGCACGCGCCGCGCCAGGAGCAAGGTCATCAGCTACCAGGAGAAACCACTCAACAGGTACCATACCACACCTTAATCAATTAAATAAATTAATCATTTATTTCAGGCAATATGCACTTACAAAAATATGATTACAGAGGCTTAGAGGCTTTATAAATGGGTAATTCTCATTTTCACAGGTCATAGAAGTTACAAAAGAATCTATCTCAAACTTAATGTCAATGTTTATGAATTTCTTAGTAGCTTTCGATACATACGTTTTATAAATAAATTGTAGATATATTCCAGATAATATTTGCACTCTTTTTTTACAAATTCACTTTGACATAAAACTTTGTATTATCCTTTTCTTTATGAAACGAGTGCAGAAACGTGTCATATCCACGGAAGAATTTTGATGGTTAAAACTTACTGTTACTGTCAGCCTAAATCATCCCATTGTAGAGCAAAGGCTCTACACCCATTCCATCTCCCCCCATTTTTTCCATCCACTTCGATCCTGCGCTAAAGTTTCCCAGTCTTTTTGGAAGAAGTCTAGTTCGTCACGCCATCTTCTACGTAGTTTGCCGCGACGCCGTCTCGCTGTATACGTTATCTTAGAAAAATCCAAAAGTTAAAACTTAAATATAAAAGAACTATGAATTACTTATATCCTTTTTTATTGTAGAATAATAGTATCTTATCTGTATTTTATTAACACAAAGCATGATACCATTATTTAGCTGCTATATGTTAGAAAATCCATAGTCAGTGTTTTTTTTTCAAAAATGAGAATGACCCAAATACCTTACAGACTAACATACATATTTGATAGACTACTAAACTACTTAGTAACCTAGGGAGAGGGATTCCGCTTCGATGCCGCTTCCCTAAAGCGTCTGTAGACGATTCCCGATGGCCAGAAATTTAGATCCATGAGTACATACTTGTGCTTCGCCAGAATCTGGAGAGAGTAGGACTTGAAACCAGTATTTCTACTGCACTCCAGCCTCTGAAGAGTCATTCCCCTGACATCGACCCTAGGCTCTCCTTAAACTGGGATAGCGCGTACATTGGTACGCCTAGTCCTAGTACTGTCCTGGAGCGCCATGTCCATACTTGCAGCTACGCGTACACTCTTGGGGTACGCGTACCGCGCGAGCCACCGTCAGTAGGTCGCGCATCAAGCTGCGTACGGACAGCGCGTTCCTGCGTCCATGGCGTTCCAAGACACGCGTACCAATGTACGCGCTATCCGTACCCAGTTTTATATCACTCCATCTTACGGTGCGTACCACTAGCTAAGAATCCAGCGACCCTCGCTCGCAACTTCAATTCGTGGCGAGTGCAAAAATAGATCCCAGTATCGCTTTATCTGTTTAGTTGATAGATGATTTAGCCGTGCGTGCAAGCCTTCCAAAATTTGGTATGCTTCGGTTGTGTTCCGTAATACCAAAAATGATGACTGAAAACTTTTAGTATTCTTTAGTATTCTTGTATTGTTATTCAGTAACAAGACAATAATATATAAGCTAGGTTCCCTAACAACACGTGAGATATTGTTGTTTTTAATACGAAACAAATAGGATGAAAACTAGTAACTAAAATGTGCAAAATCTTATTGACTTTTATTTCATTTTAGGTAAGTATTTTGAAAAAAAAAAACTATCCAGGAGCCTAGATAAATACTATTCGAATACAAATAATATAGTGGAAATATTCTTGAATTAGAAATAATTTCGTATTACGTTTGTATTGGCAATTCATTCTCCGCTAAACGATGGTAATTGTTTGGCAAATTGGGTGATTTTGATCTTCTGCCTACTCCTATCCGGCCCCTGTAAGGAATTTAGCCGTTTTAGGAATCAGCCGACCGCCCGAGCTACGTTTGATGAAGGGGCACCATGGGCAGATGAGGTTGGCTTTGATCCAACCTTTTTTCTGTGTCGCGCGTCTCAACGCCCATTCTGGCGTCGTGGGCGGCTCGTCCGTCGTCTTGGCTCGGCCGTCTGCTGTCATGGCTCAGCCGTCTGCTGTCATGGCTCGGCCGTCTGCTGTGAGTGGGTCGCGTGGTGTCGTGGCTGGGTCGTCTCTCGCGACGTTGCGTCACGTGGTATGGCTCGCCAGACCCTCCCGGGTCTAACGCGTTCTGGGTCGCTTCTCTGTAAATTAACAGCGTATTTCTAATCGAGTTGAAGTTGAATGGATTGAACGTGATTTTAAAACAATTGAGTTTTGATTTTATTTAGGCTTTAGGAACTATATAGTGATATATCTATAGGAAATAGTGATTTAATGGTGTTGGATCACCAAGATTTCGAGGGGTTCGCCATAGGTGAACGATCACCGACGGGGCCGTGGTAGAATCCTACCGGGACTCCATGCCCCCGTCAAGTGCTACTGCAGCGTCGAGCCCTTCATCAGGCGATGAATCGACGATGCACTAGCACTACGGTGAGTGACGGAACACGGTGTGTTTTTGAGTCGGTAGGGCGTTGTGCTAGCGAGAGCTTGTCGCTGGCGGAGAGCCCGACAGATCCCTCTAAATGGCTTATAAGACTACACGGTATTCATTCTCTCTCAGTACTGACTGTCTTACTGACTAATTAGTCAAGGCTAAGACCGACTTAGTGGCTTACTCTTATTATACTACGCTAAGTGTAAGACAGTCTTACTAAGACAGACTGAGTACCGCGTCCTCTAATAAGCCTTTAACTCTCTCCACTGACATGCGTAACTCATTTTCACACCGACAAAGAAAAAGACGTGTGGCACTCGGGGACTGCCGCGGTAAAGCTATTGCATAGCATTTTGTATCAACTTATGCAATTATAATTATTTATTTATTTTATTTATGCAGTATTTCTTTTTCTTTGATACTTGAATTAATCAAGTTACACTTTTTGAGCGTGGTGACCGATAAGAAAACATTTTTTTTTCTTTTATTAAATAAAAATACGTCTAGTTGCACGCACACAAACACCGTGTCGAAGACTGCCGAAAAGAAACGACGTTAGACAATGCACGGCCTTCAAGCCACACCTCCGTGCCCGTCGGAGTGGGGAGCGTGAGGTTTTTTTTCGTTACGGAATTTCTGGATTCGGTCCCCGCGCTCAAGGCCCTCGATAGAAGCTATGCAATAGCTTAAAAAAGGGTTATAAAGTTTTAACATCCCTCTACTTTGTTCAATGACAACAATTGTAGATTTTCAAGAAATTGCTTAGAAAGTTAGGTCATCGAGATATTATATACTACTACTATAGAGTCACAGTCTTCAAGTGAAAAAAGACTCGAAGAGTCCGGTACTAAAATTTACTCTGTCTGTTTCAGGAAAATGCGAAGATAATCGCCAATCCAGCACTGTAGATAGTGACAATAAGTATTCTAATACTAGTGTAATTATTATTTATCGTTGTACGGTTCGAGAAATAATACACGAATGTAGAACAATCCGCGCGCACCGGTTATTAATTTTACTGTGATGCAGTGTTACTACAACTCCAGCCTATATCTGTCCACTGCTGGAAATTTCAATTTCAATTTCAAAGCCTTTTTGTACTTCTCAAAGAGTACAGAGTATTTAGTAGATTGTTATATCAATAGATTATCACTTGAGTGGCGTGTCTTTGGACACAAAGGCCTCTTCCAGCTACTTCCAACATTCTCTATCTCCTGCTAACCGTGCCCAAAGCTGGACATATGCCTCCTTTAATAAAAAAGGGGATATGCCCATAATCCTCATGCAGAGAAATGCGGGTTATGGATATAATATTAATGTCATTTAAATATTGCTTGCAACAATAGGGATGATGAATGGGTAAAAAAATAATAATTCTAATTAGTCCGTCAGCTATATCAACAAAAAATACTGAACACGTATTTATTAATTTGATGATTTAAATAAATAAAATTTGACGCAGATAAAGAGCGTCAAAGTTCGGGAGTGGGGGCTCGTGACGTCACGGCTATGTAAAAAGTGTACTTAGCCATGACGTCATGCGGAACTTTCACTTCAACGCACTATATCTTTGTCATTTTTTGTTTAATTGACAAAAGAAAAAATACGTGATCAATATTTTTTTTTTAATGTAAATGACGGACTAATTAGAATTTATGTGACTGAATGTTTAATAAACATATTAATGTTACTTATGGTATCATAATCATCAGCCTATAGCAGTCCACTGCTGGACATAGGCCTCCCCTAATGAGCGCCATTGCGCCCTGTCCTGAGCTCGACGCATCCAGCTTCTACAAGCAGCGTTTCGCCAGCGTCACCCCACCTGGCCGAAGGCTGATGATATGAACGTAACTAAATGTTCATAAACTAAAAATATTACTAACTTTTATTTTTCTACACTAATTTCTACACTTTGTGTATTACTACTTGGCGCGTACTAAACTGCAGTAAATGCATAGTTAAAGGCTGAACGAATTGTAAAACGTTACGAATCTATTTATAGAATAATCCAACAATATTACAGAGCTGGAGCTGCTAATGCATGCCAAATAGCAAACTGAACTATTTCAAGCACATATATTTATTATCTCTATTACCAAGCACTGAGACTTTATTTACTAATTTTCTGATACAAAGTCTTTGGTTGGTCAGTTCGACTGTGAAATTAGCAGCGCATAAAATAAATTAGCAAACAGTGCGCCGCTCACTTTTCGCCCAATGAGCTCACAGCCTAACCGCAATAAACAATACTGCTGTATCGATGCTCGATGAGTGAATGTTTGCAGCAAGCACCGAGTCAAGAAGTGATTGTTTTGATTTGTCTCATATATTTAGCTCTTATCACTCGATGTTTAGCATTTATTTTAAGGCTCCTCCACAGGCGCGTTATTATAAGTCGATTCCTTGCCCACAGCTGCGTTATAAAAACGATGTCTGGTAATTCCGTTTTTGGCAGGGTACGCGTTATTATCGGATGCGTTATTGCGACAATGCAGGATCGCATGCGTCTCAATTCAAATGTTCTGATAACTCATATCGGAATATCGCAGGACGGAGGAACGCAAGCGTCCTACTTCTATTGCGTCGTTATTATCGCAGTAGTGTGTAACTTCGTAGTTATACGCGCCTATGTGGGGGAGTCACTATTTTATGATAATTGATAAGTCACATGAGATAAACATGCTTGTTGTATATAACGTCTATTTTAGCATAGTTGTGTTTCAGGTTTTTTTGTAATATATTATTTGTTGTAAATTAGACTAAAAACCACCCCACTCGGAATTTGTTGAAGTGGCAACAGGCAGATGTATAACTCACAGAACGAAATTCTGAACCATATGGCCTCACATCATCTAAAAGTTAAAAAACCTTCCGATCAATACCGGGACGCGCTAATCAACGCTACCGAGTCAACTCATCGCTTTGACGAAATTTTCGGGCAGTCAGCGGCGTTTTTTTTACAGCTAATATAAAAATGCGTGTCCAATATTTTTGACGAAACTGACGGACTAATTAGAATGATTAATTTTTTACGTAGTCATCATCCCTATTAATTAGATTTTAGCTACTTCTACGGTGAAAGAGGCCCTTGGTCTTTCCAATTCTGTGAGTTTACATCGAAATTTCACTTCTACTCTCGTAATTTGTGGTTTTTGTGATAAAGGTTAGTGCCTTCCTCCCTTGTAATAAGAATCAAAATTCCCACCGACTTTTTAAAACCAATTAATTTATTGACTGAATGCAATGTTTTAGAGAATGTGATATGATGTATCTCAAATGTAAATAAATAAAAATTATTACATTTAATTGAAATTTTATTGAAGGCCATTATTATTAATATTATAACATACACTGCCCAGTGATTTATAATTTATTATCTACAAATATTGGGGTGTAACACTACGTTTAATAAATAATAAATAAATTCATTTATTTGTAACTAAAACATATTGTGACAATAACTTATTCAGGTTTATCTAGGAGTAATAGGTACAATATAATAATTTTAGGTACGTAACATTATGTGAATAAGTGAAGGTGTACTAGCCCCCACACTAGGATTCCCCGTGTTGTTTCCACTAGCTTCAACAATAAACAAAACCCATGTTATAAAACAACGTTTGTTGATGTTGACAACTCTTGTTAACATGTTAAGCAACATTGTTAACATGTCACTGATAAGTTGTGCAACTATTTTAGAGATTAACTTTATACAGGGCAAAATTTTCTTTTGTAGGGCTACCTTTTCTTTTGTAGTTAGGTTCTGTTGTTCTGAAAATATGTTTCATGTATTGTAAATCAATAATAACAAATTAATCTTATGGATTTCTCTATCAAAATGGATCGGTGGAGTGTATTTTGGTGCAAAAGTGGCAGTGATCAAAACATTCCGGATTTGTATTTTAATTCGTAAGTATCGTACTTTTGACGAGGTATTTATTTAAAAATGGATTGATATCTAGACTTCCACAACTAACAACATTTAAAGCAGAAATCTGTAAGAAAATAAGCCAAAAAGTGAAATTCAATTTTGTTTTGTTTTGTTTGGTGTTGCCGGCATTTGAAATGAAGTTTCCCCACTGCACATTAAGTTTTGGCTCAACTTTCATTTAAGTGTAGTGAGCTAGGTGATTTTTTGTCACAGATAGGTCTATATCTAGGAAGCCTAAATTTGAAAGGGCGTAGTGCGGAAACAAATAGTTTTTGAGATATGATTATTTGAAAATTCAATTTTTTTACTTAATTTCGTCTAACTTTATGACATTGAGGGCAATTTTTTTCATCGCTAAACAGCGAAAACATGGTCTTCTTCTTTTTATTTATGGCCTCTGTGGATGAAAATATGGTATTTTTTGGTAATCGGACATTGACAATGATATTTCTCGTTGTTTTAACGGAATAGACAGTTGATTATTAGGTTTTTTATAACCACCTGGAAATCCTTCCCGCAGCAGTAGGTTCTAGGACACCCCAACTTGAGTAGCTTAGGTTCTAGATATATCACAGAACTGACGCAGACCACCCCGATGCCACGTAAACTTGTGGTCCCTATTAAGTAAGTAGAGTGGATATAAAAAATGAGGTGCCAGAAGTTCGCGTGGAAGATCCTGAGTGGAGCTAGCCGGCGAGGACGAGTGGACGAAGCGACAGACACTCAGGGCCGACGAGGTCAAGTACCCGAATCAAATATCCATTTTTATGATTTGAAACTGTTTTTAAACTGATCACAGGTCATAGGTCCCTCTCCCGGTAGTGTGTTTTGGCGTATATTGTTTAATTTTTTTTCTCTCGTTAACCTCAAGACGTAATTCATTTTTTTCTCGGAAACTATGAGTTTCCCCCTTTTAGAGGGAGGGTCCTCACTCTCTCCCTGCCCTGCCCCACCCCATAAGCTCATTACATATAAAGGAAAGTCGTTTCATTTTTTATTAGAACTTTAAATTATATAATTTCTTTGGTTCATTATTATTTGCATAGCCCGGTTTAAAGATGACGTTTTAATTTCAGGATAAAAAACCAAAGGCCACGTAATTCAATGGATGGTAACTGAAAATAAACCTGTATGTCTCTAGTTATGTGAATCTTCCACAGTAAGTATAAAAAACTTTAATCTATTTTGATACTGTTTTTATCGTTTAAAAGCCATGTGCTATATTTGGTCAACTTTGACTAACTTGTGTTTTAATGAATGTGTAGGAAAAAAGAGCACGAAAACCAAAGAATTCATTATTTTTATATAATATATGTTGTGCTATTAAATGTTAGGTTACAATATTTACTAAGATATAAATAGTATAAAACCCATAGGAAACATGATATTTGCAATAAACCGATTGCTTGGAATATCTTTAAAAGCTAACACCCAACGATAAGTAGGTTTTGAGACAAGTTTTAGGGTGCTCAAATGAAGATCTATACAAGTTTATAGCCGAATATCTCTCATTCCGAGATTCTTGCCCTAATTTGACAAATTTTCTTGGGCTATTCGGACCATTTTTATTCATTTCGAACGACGGTTGTGTCATGCTTATTTTATTTTATAGTGTTTTTCTTATATAAGTAAAATTATGTAAGCTTTTAGCTACCTACCTTAATAGGGTGTAATATAGAATAAATTACAAACACGAACCTTGAATATTTGTATTTCTATTCACAATAATCCAACAGCCCTATCTCCAAATTTAGTATGTCTTTACTCGATGCCAGTCGTCGATCAACTACTTAATAAAGAAGTGAATTACACAACTTTGCTGGCCGCAGCCGATCTCCCCACCCCTCGATATTCCTATCGCGTCATCGCTCGGAAAGCTTTAGCTACAAATTCACAGCAATGCCTTGGGGTTGCCAGTAAAATAAATAAATTTGACTAAATTTTTTTGAATACAAAAAACCTAACAGTTATTAATAAAATTTAAATTTCAACTGATAATTGTTGGGAATATATTATTTAATTATGACACAAATGTAGTGAAATGGAATTTGGGCTGGAACACTTTGATGAAGAAAATTAAATTGAGAAACTGGCTTGTAACCTCCAACTTCAACGGTACCTACGTTATTGGCTAAAAAATGCATCCATATAAAACTGAATACAAACTGTACGAATTTCAAGCCTCGACCTCTAAGATGGTGGAACAAGAAAAATTAGAAAGTTATAATAGTTACTTAGGTTTTAGTCTGATATATATGTTTTGTAAAAAGTACGGTAATTATTGTAAGAATACGGCGTACGTGTGTACGACTTTAACCCAGATTCAGGTAATGGCAAGGCGGCCGGCTCCCATCCCGGCAAACGCGAGTAACTCTTGTATTTGACGGCCTCTGTGGCGCAGTGGGCGAAGGTCCGCCTGAGACGCAGAAGGTCGCGGGTTCGATTCCCGCTGCGGGACAAATGTTTGCATGTTCTGTAGGTATTTGTCTCGGGTCTGGGTGTTTTCTATGTATGATATGTATGTATTTAAAAAAAAAAATTATATGTATAGTATATCAATCATGTGGTTCCCATAATACAAGCTCTGCTTAGCTTGGGGCTGCATGATGCTGTGTGATTACGTCCCGCGTTATTTATTTATTTATTATTTTATTTACTTCACTATTTTGAAGAAATTATACTGCATTCTACCAATTGATCACTAAAGTATTGCTAAAATATTAATTGTTGATCAGTTTCATTGATAATTTAGAATAAACAGCACGATTCTACATCAATACATCGATTCTACATAGATTATGTATTATGCCTAGACAGAGAAAGCTATAGACGACGAGATAATTCATCTCATTCTTTCAAGAAAGAGAACTACTTATGCGTGCTTCATGCAAATAAGGGAGACCGCACTATAGATTTGCTGTCCTTTATCGCGTGCCGGTTTTTTGGTTGTTTAGCGCAACATTGCGCTAAACAAACTTTGGCAGCTAGCAGCAGTTTCGGAAGATTTTGTGAAAAACTTGCGTGAAACTAAATTATTACCTAGAAAAATTATGTTTCATCTATTGTAAATCAATAATAACAAATGAATGTTATGGATTTCTCTATCAAAATGGATCGGTGTAGTGTATTTTGGTGCAAAAGTGGCAGTGATCAAAACATTCCGGATTTGTATTTTCAAGCGTAAGTATCGTACTTTTGACGAGGTATTTATTCAAAAATGGATTATTAACTAGACTTCCACAATAAATAACAACATTTAGAGCAGAAATCTGTAAGAAAATAAGCCAAAAAGTGAAATTCAATTTTGTTTTGTTTTGTTTGGTGTTGCCGGCATTTGAAATGAATTTTGCCCACTGCACATTAATTTTTGGCTCAACTTTCATTTATTTGTAGTGAGGTAGGCGGCTGGAACTTTTGTCACAGATAGGTCTATATCTAGGAAGCCTAAATCTAAAATAGCGTAGTGCGGAACCAAATAGTTTTTGAGATATGATTATTTGAAAATTCATCTTCTTTTTATTTATGGCCTCTGTGGTATTTTTTGGTGATTCGACATTGACAATGATATTTCTCGTTGTTAATGTAATACGTTGAATAGACAGTCGGTTTTTTACAAACACCTGGAAATCCTTCTCGCAGCAGTAGGTTCTAGGACACCCCAACTTGAGTAGCAATATCACAGAACTGACGCAGATCACCCCGATGCCACGTAGTCTTGTGGTCCCTATGCGTAGATTGGATATAAAAAATGTGGAACCAGAAATTCCCGTGGAAGATCCTGAGTGGAGCTAGCCCGCGAGGACGAGTGGACGAAGCGACACTCAGGGCCGACGAGGTCAAATACCCGAATCAAATATCCATTTTTATGATTTGAAACTGTTTTTAAACTGATCATAGGTCATAGGTCCGTAGTAGTCCGGTAGTGTGTTTTGGCATATATTGTTTAATTTTTTTTCTCTCGTTAACCTCAAAACGTAATTCATTTTTTCTCGGAAACTGTGAGTTTCCCCCTTTTAGAGGGAGGGTCCTCACTCCCTCCCTGCCCTTCCCCACCCCATAAGCTATAAGCTATAAGCATATAAAGAAAAGTCGTTTCATTTTTTATTAGAACTTTAAATAATATAATTTCTTTGGTTCATTATTATTTGCATAGCCCAGTTTAAAGATGACGTTTTAATTTCAGGATAAAAAACCAAAGGCCACGTAATTTAATGGATGGTAACTGAAAATACACCTTTATGTCTCCAGTTATGTGAATCTTCCACAGTATGTATAAAAATCTTTAATCTATTTTGATACTGATTTTATCGTTTAAAAGCCATGTGCTATATTTGGTCAACCTTGATAAACCGAAGTTTTAATGAATGTATAGGAAAAAAGACCACGAAAACCAAAGAATTCATTATTTTTATATATGTTGTGCTATTAAATGTTAGGTTATTGTTATTATTATTATTATCATACCTACAATGATAGAATTCGTTCATTTTTGTTTTGGTTTAGAACTGTTTTTTTTATTTCAGACTAGAGAACCAGAGGCTATGTTAAATCAACGGATCATTCAGATTTAAAACGGATTCGGGATTTGTCAGTCACAACTGACAGCATTTTTTGACAATACACCTATATGCCCCCAATTATTTAAATCTGCCACAGTAAGTAAGTATCAAAACGCCTAAGCTTTATTTTATCAAAACCGGGTAAGTGAAACCCAAGATACTGCTTGCCTTCTCCGAAGTATCCGCAAATTAAATTAGCTAGTTGTGGGTTCAATTCCCACTGCGGGGCAAATGTTGCATGTTCTGTTTGGGGCTACATGATGTTGTGTGATTACGTCCCGCATTATTTATTTATTTATTTATTTACAATGGACTTTGACTGACAGGAAAGAAATACTTTAATGTTAGCTCCATTTTTCAAAAAGTTTTCACTAAGATTTTATACTAGCTTCTGCCCGCGGCTTCTCACACAGCTGGTGTAGCTCTACATAATGTGCAATGACAATTTGTTATATAGGTACACCTAGTTAACTACCTACAAAGCCTCGGTCTGCCTACTATATAACCATATTGCTAAATTTACCCTTAGACAGGGTTTATGTGAGATACCTTACCTATAACCTGTAACATAATGCAATTTGACACCATGTAAATAATTTACTCCGGTGATCTTCGCAGATCATCTTGGTTAAGGAACACTTCGCCCGGACACTACTTATATGGGTGATCTGGATGGCATTTAGATCTGAGCGCTTCCGTCCTTCGGAAGGCACGTTAAGATGTTCTTCCCGGCTTTTTCAGTTGTTAGCCATGTCGGAGGCTTTCGGGTGGCCTAAAAATTCCGACATCAGAGTTGGCCACTACTTCATACGAAAAAGAAGAAGACCAATATGTTCCATGCCTCAATTCATATGTTTCATCATTATCATCAGCAGCAGCATTAATAGCTTGTTATATTTCCCAGCCAGAACGATGAAGACCTTGTAAAAGCAATAAATTTATTGTATTGTATTGTATTTGTATCTAAATTTTGCGTGAGGGAGAAATAAACAATACTCAATACCTTTCGCCTTTATTATATTAGTAAGATTGCTAGCCTTTTATGTACGTATTTTCTACAGATTACATTTGTTATGTTTAAATACCAAAATTAATTTTTGATTACTGTTTTTAGGGTAAATCACCATCATACACACCACGAAGGCTGCGGCGTTGGACTGCTAAGCTATTAGAAGATACGCGCAAAACTGCGAGCTCTTGGGGAAAAAAGTTGGCGTTTTATAAAAAAGTAGGGAATTTAGAAAATATGATTGCAGAATCGAAAGCATATTTTCTATATGTTGAAGTTTTGGAGAAATAAAAATATATTTCCTATAATTCTATTCTTTTTTGTATGTAGGAATTTTGAAAGCGTATACAAGAAACATAAAGACATGCGTGAATGACAACTTAGGAAACAAATAAATAATAGGATATTTTTGCCGTTCTGTAAAAAATCAATGCAAAATATATCTTTATTCATGTCCGTTAAAATATTCAATAGTCTCCCCGAAGACATGAAAGATTTGACACTTAGCCTTTTTAAAATAAGACTTTACAAATGGCTTGTAGATAAATGCTGTTATACGATTAAATTGAATGTATTAAAACTAAATAATAATTTACTATTTTTATTTCTTCATTTGAATAGTTAGTTTTCATTTTGACATATATTTATTAAGTAATCTCGATTGTCAACTTAATTATTGTTAATTAAAATTAACCGATATTAATGATAATTAATGACATATATACATATAACAATTTAATATTTGCACGCTTCTGTAATGAAGTATAAGTATGCGATCCACATAGCCTTTAAGATTTTCCTTTGTAATTACCATACTTTTATGCAAATAAATATAATTTGATTTGATTTGATTTGAAAATTATATAGGTAGGCGCATTCAATCAAATTTGCTAAACATCCTTCTTTCCCTAACATATTATCAAAAGTCATTAAAACTTGTTAGTGAAGGTAGATTATAAATGAAAAAAAAATTCGTGTAAATGAAAAAAATGATAGATTAATACTTTACCTGCAGTATTAATTGATAGATTAATACTTTACCTGCATGACATTAATTTCTTGTTAGATTTATATTTTACCCGTTATCATCATCAGCCTATAGCAGTCCATTGCTGGACATAGGCCTCCCCTAATGAGCGCCTGAGTCCCTGTCCTGAGATCGATGCATCCAGCTTCTACCAGCAGCATTTCGCAGATCGTTACCACCTGGCCGGAGGGCGTATTATCAGTATAGTTTACCCAAATCTATGGAAATTTTAATTATGTGGCAACCCTGCAGTTGAAATGAGAAAGACTAGGGTGGCCACGCAAACTATAAATCTATATATATACTTAATCTATGGTATTATGTCTAGGCGAGAGTGAGAAGCACTCGACAAAGTGTTGCCGCTGCCTAGATTTTTGGGCTCAGTGGAATGCTCAGTGGTCAGAAGGATTGTATTCTTCAGAGAATGTAAAAGTTATTTGGGGACCATTTATTTTAAACGACGGTTGTGTCATTCTTATTTTATCTTATAGTGTTTTTCAAATTTATGTTAATATAATATAATAATAAATAAAATTTAAATTTTAACCAATAAACGTTAGTAATATATTATGACACATGTGTAGTGAAATGGAATAAAGGGAATTTGGACTAGAGTTCTCTGATGAAGAAAATTAAATCGAGACACCGGTTTGTAACCTGCAACATCAACGGTACGCTATTGGCTAAAAAATACATCCAAAGAAAACTGAATACTACGAATTTCGAACCCACTCCTAATATGGTTGCGAGGATTCAAAATCTTTCATTTGGTTTTTAAAGGATGACGATTTTAATCTTCTACATTTAATGGGACGAGAAGATAAGAAAATATTAATAGTTACTTAGTTTTAGTGTGATAATTAAGTTTTGTACAAAGTACGGAAATTTTTGTAAGAATACGGCAACAACAGCCCAAAATCTAGGCAGCGGCAACACTGCATCGAGTGCTTCTCGCTCTCGCCTAAACCTATTACTATTATCTATGGCTCCTCGTTTTGTTTTGGGTCATTCATAGAGAAAATAAACGCTACCCTATTTGAGTGTTGTTGTTTTGATTGTGTTTTGAATTGTTTTTGTGTAATAAAAAGATGAACAGGTAAGTTTTTCTTGTTTTTTCCTTCTTTTCTTTTGTGTTTTACAATCATTTTCATTCAAAATCTAGCAAATTTTAACAGTAACCCACAGTATAGGTCGCATGGCACTCAAACAAAACCTTTTTTGACGTAGAATCTTGCTGTTAATTCTAAATTATCAATGAAAATGATCAACAATTAATATTTTAACAATACTTTAGTGATCAATTGGTAGAATGCAGTAAAATTTCTTCAAAATAGTGAAGTAAATAATAAAGTTACTCGCGTTTGCCGGGACGGGAGCCGGCCGCCTTGCCATTACGTGAATCTGGGTTAAAGCACAGAATACAGAGGACAGAAGCTTCACTCCGCGCAATCATTTAAATAAATAGCGACTTTAGCAGCTACGCAATAAAGTGCTATTCAGCTCGCACCGAACTCAGTGCCTAACATTTATATTAACCTACACCTTGCATCCCTTTCTATCGTATAGCTCTATCTCTACTGACGTGGCACGTGTAACGTTAGGGTTGTCTTGAGAATTATTCTGTGACGAATAATAATAACCTGGCCGCCGACGGGCCGCAGCGTCGGCGGTGCGAGAAGCTGTATCCTGCGATCCCAACCCGCATGCCCAGCGTGGGGATTATGGGCATATCCCCCTTCTTATAGGGGAGGCCTATGTCCAGCTGTGGACATAGGCCTCCCCTATAGGCTGTTGTTGTTGAACATTTTCTGTGGACATAGGCCTCCCCTATAGGCTGTTGTTGTTGAACATTTTACTATCCAGTTACCTAGCCACCTATTTCTTGTTACGAACAATGATAATTCAAATAATATCTACCTACCTAGTATTAGATCAGAAAACTATTTTACACTGGCTGGCTGCATTAAGAACTCAGAAAATAGGCATACCTACTAGGTAGGTACTTGGGTCCTTAACACTTACTTAAGTGTTTAGGTGTCTTGTGTACGAAAACTGAATAATCACTGTTTAAGGTAGGTACATCATGCTAAATCTTAAGATAAATTTTAGTAGGTAGGTACCTACCTAGATATTTGAAAGATAAAAAAACAACATTTGGTTTGTAGGTAATCTAGGTATCTAGTTTTAGTTGTTAGTACACCTACCTTTAGGTAACCTACCACATCGATTTGTCTACCTACACCTACCTACCCAACTGTTTTTAAGTAGATAACCTACACTGCCTACTTAAATTTAAACCAAATAAAAATGTACCTAGCTTGGGTTTCTAATCTTGCTCTCAGTCTACATAATCAAAATCATAATACCTACTTACTACAGCACTATGTAGGTCTACCTATACCTACCAATGGTACAAAAATTGTCTATGAAAAAATACCTACATAATAATATTACGTTTATTTAAGTAGGTAGGTACCGCATTCAAATTTTTCAAATAGAACTTGTACCTAAGTACCTACCTACTTAAGTAAATACGGGAGACTTTGATATCTAAACAACGCATTATTTGGTAGAAAAACTTTCAGTTCTGTACCTACTATTGGTATTATTTACATTTTCTTATTATTATTCGGGCAACCAAATGCTGTGCAGTATTTTTTTGCCTTCATTTGGCGAAAAATACAGGTACATTAACAAAAACAAACTAAAATGCTGCGGCTGCTGAAGGACACTTTCGTTCCGGGCAGAACGCGGCAAACGACGTAACGAACAACGCTCGCAAGGCCGGCGATGCGTAGGTATATTTTTATACCTATTCTGCGGAGTGAAAGAGGCCTGGTTAAAGTCAACATTGCGACCATTTTGATTTATCTAGATCCGGAGAAACAAATGGATGTGGCTTTTAGGTATAGGTGGCATCATCATCATCAATATCGATTTTATTTATTTTACTCATTTTTTTTTCTAAACAGAAATAGAATTCTTAATTTACCTTCATCCATATTTAGGGTCGTTAGGTTCGTCGCCGGTTTGCGACCAGTTTAGTGGGGTGCTCAACTTTACGTCAACTGATTAGTACTAAAAATATACTTGACACTTATCGATAGCATTTGTTTATGTGTCAAACATGATCAAGATATGCTTGGATCTTAAAAAATGAGCAATAACCTTTCTGGGTTAGTGTGTGAATCTGAATGCCATCCAGATTTCGTCAAAAACATATTTAATTATCTAAACCATAGCACAGAATACAGAGAGGACCATACCATACATGACCATAGTCTAATAGACTCTTCAGTTACACAAGCTTAGTTTACACTCTCTGGAGATTGTTCTGAATTTTCAGGGTTTCGTTTAAGATAACCTAAGTACAGAGTCTGACCAGGGCAGTTTTTAAAAGGGTTTGGTTTCTCATCATCTTTTAAAAAAAATGTAGTGTCCTATATTTCTGTTAGTTAGTAGTGTAGTGTTCACAGTCTTTTTCTTTGGTTTAAAATACATCTAAAACAAAAACTTTAAAATATAAAATATTTTTTTCAAACTGCTTCAAGTGGTCGTAAAACAGTAACACTAAGTTTCTTTATTTAGTTGGCGACCATTTGATTTTCATACATTTTTAGGCGACGCAAATTTTATTTTTTATTGGACTTACAATTATTTTGGTGGGCGCAAACTAACAGAAACATACTATCTACTTAGCATACTGTAAACGAATGGCGTGAAATTCTAACCCTTATTGTTATACAATGACCTCTGTGGCGCAGTGGGTGACGGTTGCGGGTTCGATTCCCGCCGCGGGACAAATGTTTGCATGTTCTGCAGATATTTGTGTTGATGTGTTTTCTATGTATGATATGTATGTATTTACAAAAAAAAATGTATATATGTAATATATCAATCATGTGGTTCCCATAACACAAAGCTCTGCTTAGTTTGGGGTTACATGATGCTGTGTGATAATTCAGAATTATTGTTTCGGTTGTTTTTTTTTTTTTTTTTTTTTTTTGTTCCATTTTATATCCGCGATCAGTTGGTGGACTATAAGCGGATGAGTGGTATAGTGGTGGCGTTTAGGATCCAGACTCATCAGTCCTTTCTCCTTCTCTTGGCAGCAGGTTATCCAGGACATGTGTTCTCTTTAACCGCTTTGTGTTGTAGGGATTTTCCACAAGTGATCTTGCTAGCGGGTTGGCGTGACGTTTCAGGCGTTCCAAGTAATTTTTCCCTCTTATCTGTATTTCTTCGTCAACAGTTGGGACTTCCATGTACTCGTGGATTTCGTTGTTGGTGGTGTACCACGGTGAGTTAGATATGACACGGAGGATCTTGTTTTGGCAACGTTGGATAATAGCCCGGTTGGATTTGCAGGTAGTGCTCCATATCTGTAACCCGTAGGTCCATATGGGTTTTAGGATGCTGTTATATACTAGCCGCTTGTTCGGTTGATGACCGTTACTTTGCTCTCGTATAAATTTCAGGCAGAATCCTGTTCCTAGTTCCTAGTCCTGTAGGTAGGCGTAGAATGAAGCTTGTATTTTTATGGCTGCGAGTATGTTTATTTTAGATTTTACAAAAGTTAGTTCGATTGATATGTGTAGCGTATGGTAACTAGCGGTGCGCGATTATGAGATATACTAACGGGATCATTCGATTATGGGAATGTCTCATTAGTAATTACTAATTTAGCCATTGCATTAGTAAATTAGTAATTACTAATGGGATCATTCATATAAAGGAATGTCTCAGTAATGTTAATAACGGTGTGCGATTGTGAGATATAATAATGGAATCATTCAAAAACGGAAATGTCTCATTAGTAATGTTAGTAGTGCTGTGCGATTATGAGATATGCTAGTGAAATAATTCAAATAAGAAAATTGTGAGTCGAGTGATGAGCGTCGAATGATGAATGACGAATGACGAGGGTCGAGATATACTAGAACTAATCCATAGATTATTCGAAAATCCTAGTATCCGAACCGAAACTTCGTTGCTTGAACTAAGCATTCCGCTTGATGCTATGAACATACATATGAACAGGGTATATTATTAAGAAGGTAAAAAATCTATTATTTATCGACCAATAATCGATCATCATTCGATTAATAATCGATTATCAATCGAGTAATTAACGATTCATAATCGATTATAACTCGATTGAAAATCGATTGTGAATCGATTATTACTCGATTAATAATCGATAATTAATCGATTGAAAATCGATATATACTCGATTAAATCGATTGATAATCAATAAATACTCGATTTATAATCGATTAATAATCGAATATGAATCGTTTATTACTCGATTATCAATCGAGTAATAATCGATTATTCATCGAGTAATATTCGATTTATAATCGATTTTTATTCGAGCTATAGTCGATTATAAATCGAGTATTTATCGATTATCAATCGATTAATAATCGAGTATTGGACGATTGATAATATTAGCTATGGCCTTGTTATGCCCTAGTCAAGAGCTAATAATCCATAGATTACTCGAAAATCCTAGTAGTCGAATAATCCTTCATTCATCATTCGAGTTATTTCATTCGGATCATTCGAAAATGAAAATCAATACACTACTAATCTCTTATTCGAACAGTGAGATTAGTAGTGAATGATTTTTCGAAAACTGTTTTCGTTCGGAGTCACCCATCGCTACCTTCAAATGGTGTGCGATTAATTTATGACATTATTATACCAATGGGATCATTCAACTATGGGAACATCAATGGGACTATTAGAATGGAATCAGGATAGAATCAGAATGGCATCCGGATGGAATCTAAATAGTAAGAGGTTCCAACCCCTATCTCCAGAACCCAAGCCAACCTCACCTGCACGTGGTAGACCCTGCTGTATAACAAACGGGGCTCCGACAGCCGGCTGATTGCGGCATGGCGCAGCCTTACACTGGCAAAGCTAAATCCCCTGGCAACCGACGGGCAGCAGCGTCGGCGGTGCGAGAAGCTGTGCCCAGCGATCCCTAACCCATGCGGGTTTGCCAGAAGTGGGGATTATGGGCATATCCCTCTTTTCATAGGGGAGGCCTATGCTGGACATAGGACAGAATAGGCTAATAGTGGACAGAATAGGCTAGTGTTGTTGCTGTTACTGTTGTTGTTGTTGGGATAGAATCAGAATGGAATAGGAATATAATCGGAATGGAATTGGAAAAACTGTTCACTATTTAATTCGATTTATTAATTAATATCAAATCCCTTCGTAGCAATCGTAGTGTAACGAATCGAAAAGGCCTAACGGCAGGTGAGGTGAGGTGGCAGCACTTTATTCTGCTTGCTTTCAGCTTGCTTGCCACCAATACCAACATAACATCAAACGAAACAAACAAATGTATGAGAGAATTAGTACATTCGTTACGGCTCTAGCTAGATTAGTAATTACTAATGCAAAACTACTAACGTTATTCGATTATGTGAACTGATTAGTTACTAATTTCATAATCGATTATGAATATTAGTAATTAGTAAGTGTTTCGATTATGTAAATCATTCATAATCGCACACCGCTAATGGTAACGAAAATTCGAATGTCATCCCCAAAGTGAAGTTGTCGCCGTGTTGACCCTGTCACGTGTCGTGACGCATGATGCGTAGAGGCTTCGATGCTGGTTGGCTGTCCGTACGGCGGTACTTCAAGTCGGTGTTAAGGCGCGTAGGTACGCTTCACTGTTAAGGCGCGGTAATAATTATTTATTTATATTTTAATATTTATATTTTAGTTAAAATTAAAAATGAAATTTCAATTCTATAAGTCTGTTTGCGGACGTAAACTCAAATAACGTAATTTTTTCTATTTCATTTTGCTACCACCAAATATTTTACACAAAATGTATCATTTTCATATCAACAATGGTAGAAAACTCAAGTAAATATACTTATCTAATAATAGAAACACAAACAATCAGCTACAAAAAGATAAATCAAGAAATACTCACCTCGAAAGCAGGGCGTGTTCGCAATTTTTTTTTGTAATTTTGCGAATGAGTTCGCGCTCCCAGCGCCCGTCCCAGAATGAGCAATTATTTTTTGGTTTGCGGGTAATACTATGCTATCAATTATAATTAATTGACTCAGGCGTGACTTTGCGGAAATCCATTACAAGATATTCTACAAGACAAAATATTTAGTACAAATTCCGAGATATCAATTTTAAAAAGTCATAAACATACATCGATCCTATTCTACACAATTTTTTTTTTGGAAAATAGAGATAGAACAACTATTTTCGTATTATTTTTGCAGCGAGATCCTCATGTGGTCGCTTATCGGTGGTGGACGCGAAACCGGCGAAATCACCCTACATCAATTTTTTATTGTCTTATTGAAGAGAGGATATTGAGTCTTAAATTTTTTGTTGAAATTATTGATCTTTAACCTTCCTGTACCCGCGCCAAATAGTGTAACACCTATTACCCGCGCGCGGTGTCTCGGACCGAACTTTAAACAGCTGTAGTTTTGAATTTTGGAGGAAAATCTTTTACAAACTTATGTTTTATTTAACGTTGGGTATGTATTTAATTGTATAAAATGATAAGTAATTCAATTATCTGCATTTATAGTTGTCTTATAGTCTTTAGAAATAGCCATTGAAAAAAAACAATAATTCCTACATGCTACGAAAAAGTGAACCAAAATTAATATTCTTTTAAAGTATAATAAGAAAATATTTTTTTAGCTTTATGGTAATAGTTTTAGAAACAAAAAAAATATAAGATAATCATCTTGAGATTGATTAGTATTGCAATCATAGCAAACCATAACCGCGTAATCCAAATAAAATATTTTTTGCAAATAACGAAGTTGTATCGCGTTTTATGTTTTTTTTTCGATATAATACTAATATTCAAGCCATCTTTATGGAAAATTAATATTTCAGCCCTTTGTTGCAGGGATAAACTTGCCATGGTTTTTCAATCAATTTCTATTATTTCAATCCTAGTATTTTTGATGTCACTGTAAAAAATGCAATTATGACAACTTTTAAATAAAGAAAAGAGTTTCATCATCAAAACGTCATGAATACTCTTTTTGTTAGAATCGATGCTACAACTATTAAAAAGTAATATATGTACCTAGATATGGCATTTTAGACTTTACTGCTAATGAATCTAATTTGAAAACTGATAAACATTTTCAGACCGCGAGTGTACAAAAGCTGCAACGGCCTTGGCCTAGGTTCTTAGTGGTACCGTACGATACTGGATCACCAAGTTTGCAGATTTCACCACATCTTTGTTTTATTATTGTAAATGCAAATGTAATCTCAAAAAAAACATTTAAATTACGAAATACACAAAATATTAAACATCAAAAATAGTAACACGTGTACCCGCGCCGGTCTCTCGCACCGAATGGTGCTCGCTCAGTTCACCCTAAAGCGGCCCCCGCGTAAAGTCAAGTGTCACACCAATTTCAAGCCCATGTCGAATTAGGCAACTACTAGAAAGCTCATTACCCCAGCATTATCCTTTCTTCAATTAAATTCAAATAATCATTCCGTCGGTCTCTCAGATACACGCGCGGGTATAGGAAGGTTAAGGCGACTATAAGGGTCAAACCTCCCTCTCGCTCGCACTATTCAACATTTTTGAAGATATAAATTCACTGAATGTAGATAAGCAACATAGCAAACCTTCACGGCCTAGAAAATAACAATACAAAGGTTCAGCAAGAATATCATGTTGAACCCAACACGTTTCCCTACCAAAAAATTTGCACCAAAATTGATCACATTGGTGCAAGTTTTTTGGTAAGAAAACGTGATAGAATCAAAATGATATTATTGCTGAACCTTTTTATTGTTATTTTCTAGGCTGTGAAGGTTTGCTATTTTGCATAATTACATTCAGTGATTTTATATCTTCAAAAATGTTGAATAGTGCAAGCGAGAGGGAGGTTTGACCCTTATAGTCGCCTTAAGGAATAATGACTGGCAGACACAGCAATTTATTTCTCTTCTCTCGTCAAGTTTTGCATTTGTTAAGGTTTTTTTTTAGTAAAGCATGTGTTTTTGTTTGCTTGGCTTAGTGAAAGACGAGGTGTGCGCACACGTGGTGGAGGTCGCAGTGCTAGTAGTAGTGGTTCGTCAGGTGCCTCAGTACCTGCACTTGGCGAACAAAGTCTATGGACACCCGTTCTGGTACTAAATCGTGATGGAGGAGGCAGACGACACAGTGGAGAAAGAGGTCGAGCAGTGGCAAGTGTGAAGAGAGGAAACAAAAGACCTTGCACTCTCAACAAGTACATCATTTTGATAAAATATTTTTTTACACTTACAATGATATATTTATTTAATTATTATGATATAATTATTTATTTTTTTATTTTTAGCATCATCATGACGAGGGTCGAGGACCTTCCTCAAGGAAAGCCTTTAGAGCGGGCCCTCACGAAAAAAAAAAGACGTAGCTGGAGACCGGAGGTGCAGGATGGCCCACGCGGGTCACCAGAATCGTCTCCTGGCAAATCCCCAGCACCGATATCCGCGCTGTAACTATACATTTTTTATGACAACTTAATTTCCTTTGAATGCATTTCAAATGTATCTAATTGCATCTATTTTTTAGAAAACATGAACATGATGATGAACTTCAAACAATGGATGCACAAGCTGGTCCAAGCGACCAATCCCCAGCACCATTATCCATCCCGTAAGTATAAATTTGCTAATGACAAGTTAATTTCCTTTGATTGCATCTAAATTGATACTGTTGCATTTAAACTGATGCTTTTGTTTTAGATTCATGACCACCACTCCTCCAAGTCATCCTCTTCGTCATTCGCTTCATAAAACAGATGAAATGATATATGATAGTTTTTCTATGCTACATGCCGGTATGTAGATGTTTTTTTTGTTTGTTTGTGTTCATGTTTGAACTACTAGCGTTGAAGTTATAATTATGTTTTCTGTTAAACATGCCACTTTAGGAATCACAAATTTTGTTTGTTTGATCAGGGAGCGACGAAGAGTCGAGTGACGGCGACGACGACGAGGTGGTCATGGCTGTCCCTGTACCCAGAGTAGCACGGCTGTTTCTGGAGACGCCCGAGGATGCCGTTCACTACGACGAACCTGCACCTGCCGCACCATTAGATATAAATGACGAACTGACTGACAATTTTCCCAGGTCGATGTACGATTTTGAATGGAGATTGTTTCCAGATCCTCCAATTCATCCTGAGTTGCGAAGAGAAACATTCTCAACCAAAAATTGTGGTCCCAGTGTTCCGTCGGTTGACCCATATGATATTTTTATTGCCATATGGGATGTTCAATTCATGGAATACATTACCTCGGAAACAAACACCTATGCACAGCAATACGCCGAAAGTATGATGATCGACGGTAGCCTCCAACCTGGTAGCCGCATTTGTGAGTGGAAAGATACTTGCGTGGATGAACTTTACACCTACTTCGCTATAATACTTTCCATGGGGGTTACCGTAAAAAGTCGGATTGAGGAGTATTGGGACTGCATAGGTGATATATTTTCAACGCCCGGATTCCGCAGCCACATGTCGCTGAGGAGGTTCCAGCTGTTGAACAAGTGTCTGCACTTTGCCAACAGCTGCGATCTGGTGGGGCGGAATTTGGATGCTTCCGAGGCGAAACTATTCAAAATCCAGCCAGTACTCGACCATCTTAATTTAAAATTTTCAAATCTTTATAATCTGAAGCAAAACATTGCCTTAGATGAGTCGCTCTTGCAGTGGAAGGGTTGGTTAAGCATTAACCAGTTCATACCCAACAAGGCGGCCTATGTAGGGATAAAATCTTACGAAATATGTGAATCGCAGACGGGCTATTTGTGGCGTTTTGAAATTCATGCCCACCAGAGGAGCACTGCACCACCTGCAACAGAAGACCCAATGACAGCCTACACGCCTACACTGGTTTTGAGGCTGGTCCAAGGGCTAGAACATAAGGGCCACACTATCTGGATGGACAATTTCTATAACAGCCCGGCCCTCGCTCGAAAGTTAAAAACCCTTGGGTTTGACTGCGTCGGAACGTTAAGAACCAATCGGCAAAATGTACCGGTTGAGTTGACGAATCTGACCAAAAGTAATATGCGTCCTGGTGAATTGGCGGGGTACACCTCGGGTGACGTGGATCTCATGGTATGGAGAGATCAAAACCGTGTGGCGATGATTTCGACATACCACGGGAACACCTCGTCAACCGGGACAGATGGGACCTCGAAACCAAACCTCATCCGGGACTACAATATCTGCATGGGGGGTGTAGATAAGAAAGACCAGATGTTGGCTACATACCCCATCGAGCGCAAGAGGACCCGGGTCTGGTACAAGAAATTGTTCAGAAGACTTTTGAACGTTTCTGTTCTTAACGCTTATATTATCCACAAACAGACACAGACAGACAAACCTTTGACCCACCGCCAGTTCCGTATCAAACTTATCCGCTCACTACTAGACGGACACTCTTCCTCGAGCCACCCGCAACCCTCCACAAGTCACTTCTTTGAGGTGAAGACACACTACCCGGCCGAAAACCCGTTCTCACCGAGTCAGAACGGCCGTCAACGCCGGGTGTGTGTGGTCTGCCGCAAACGCACAACTACTCACTGTGTCGGTTGCGGCAACAAACCCCTATGCGCCTTCACCTGTTTTAGATTAATTCATCTTTAGTAAAAACAGTAGACAGACAGACTGACGACACACTGACAGACAGACACACAGACATAGAAACCCTTGTGACCAGCACCCCCGTTCCTCATCCTCCGTTTACGAAAAATAATTGTAACAAAGACGTTCAAAAAAAAACCCCAGCAGAGTTTCTTGCCAGTTCTTCTCTATTTGGTCGCGTTACGATCTGGTGGTAGATTCAAAAAAATTACGTGTCTAAAAGTATTCAAGTGCACATAAAGAAATAAATAATTTTTTACTTTTACTTTGACTCCGCCCATGGCCCTTCTGCGATCCACAAAATTCACTTGTTTGTAGGTACGAACGAAATTTCTCTCCTCTCGATAATCACAACTATTTTTTTCTGTTCTATCTCGAAAATGTAATCTTTTTACTTATTCCGCTAGTGTCTAGTGTACAAAAAATTGATAACACTCAATTTCTATTTGTATTGTTTATAATTTAACTTGTCAATGTGCTCATTTTGTAGACAGTCATACATATTTGAATGGTATATTTTTAGGTTTCTATTCAAAAACGATAACGTACATTTTACTAAGTATTAAAAATATATTGTCTTTAATATTTTTACTTGTTCTGCTAGTGTCTAGTATACAAAAATTTGATAACACTCAATTTCTATTTGTATTCAGTTTAAAATTTTACTTGTCAATGTGCTCATTTTCTAAATAGTCATACAAATTTGAAAAATATTTTTAGGTTTCTATTCAAAAATTTTAACAGTACATTTTATACAATTTGTTGATTGAATATAATGTAATTCATATAAGTATAATACTGACTATTTTCAGATATGATTTCAAGCTATGTATTAAATTTAAAAAAAAAACATTTATATAAAATATACAATAAAAATTATTTAGTAAATTAAAAATAATTAAAATATATTTCTAGTATTTTTTATAAGTAGGTATTAGAAATATTTAATTTAGTTTTGTTTTTTTTTAATTTAATACATAGCTTGAAATATACTAATATAATATATAATAATCTTAATAACTTCTTGTTATATTTATTAAAACACAAGAGATTAATCTAACTGAAGCAGCTAAAAAAAATCGATGAAAATATTGACATGCCACATCCAGTTTCGTTGGTTGTTCCTTGGCATCGTTAATATAGAAAGGAGAATGCCCATAACCCGTACCAATTGCGTCAAAACCAAACGTATCCCATAAAATTGTCTTTATTTTATAAATTATATTAACATTTTCTTTAGTTTTACACACACGACGGGATATTAATCACGTAAAAAATTCTTTCTATTTGGTTTCCGGCGTACGGCGCCATGACACTAATTATTTAGTCAGTAGAATCGACCAAAAACCTATTGGAGATTTTTTCACTTTGTATAATCAAAGAGGTTGGATCAGAAACTTTTTTGTGGTACTACTATCCGCAACTGAACCGTAGTCACAGCAGTGTGACTGACTATGGTTCATTTTATTTATCCGTAGTCACACCGGTGTGACTATGGTTCTTTTTATTTACCCGTAGTCACACCAACACACACTTGACCCAATTTGTGTCTTATAAATAAATACTTGTGCTTTTTGTACATACTGAAAATATGTGTTCAAATTACATTTCTTCCTAGCAGTCCGACCGGTAGTCCGACTATCAGAATACTGGGAATGAATTTCAAAAATTGGTCCGAAAGCGTAGTCGGACAGATATATTGGACGTTGAATTCCGGTCAGGCTAGTTATCATTTTCTTCCTGAGAAGAGAGTACCAGGGCAGCAAAGAGATCTTACATTTGAGCCAGTAGGTAGGTATAAATATGGACTGGTCTAAAGCCCATTATCATCATTCTCCCTTAGCAGTCTACTGTTGGACATAGGCCTCCCTTAATGAGCGCGATTGCGCCCTGTCTTCAGATCGACGCATCCTGCTTCATACATTTTAAAATAATAATTTTACTAAGAACAGCATTTTATCCCAACCTGTTAGTAGCCTCTTGGTCAGCTATGTTCTCCTGGTATAAAAAGATCAGCGAAATTTTGCAGTTATAAGTCGTATGGTAATATTTTTCTTTTGACATAGAGGCTTGTCTGTCAAACATTCCACATTAATATAATTATACTACTACCACCACATACACACATGCAAAGTAACATTAAATATTGATGCATTCATTTATCTCGATGGATGCAGGAAGGAAAACTCACTTTATAATATCAATCAATAAATGGTTGAAAGTACCAGGGTACCAGAAATAAGCTGGAGGTGGTATTTTAATGCGTTTATTCCAAACTACTATCCGACTTGGTATAAATTGTCAATTTTTTTCCAAACTACGACTACGCAGTGAGCAGATAGATTGGACACACTGAATTGCAGTCAGATTAGTTAAAATTTTCTTCCTGAAAGACCAGGATAGCATAAGTCATAAAAAGATGTCACCCACCCTATGTAACCTGTATTAAAAATATGGACTGGTTTGGAGCCACCACATATAAATTATTATTGTAAAAGATAGCAGAAGTATTAGGATAGCATATGCCACAAGGTGATGTTACACATTTTTAAGAACTGTGGATTATGTTAGAAAAAAATCTTAATGACCTATATTATTTCACTAGCTGACCCGCTCGCAACTTCGTTTGCGTATATCCTTTCATGTGAAATGTTTCCTAGGCCTGGTGATTTGACACGGAACCCTAAATATGAATAGAATAAAAAGTACCCCGTAATGTAATGTTTATGTAGTTACCTGTTCCCGTTCCCGCTCTCACTCCTTGTTTCGTTCCTGTTTCCGTTGGCGACCGTCACCAAGTTGGCAGCCGGTATAAGTATGATGAATATTTATATGCCTAACTCTTGATATGATTGGTTACCCATGCAAATTTTCATCACATAAATCACTTCATTTTTGCTACAAAAAGCAGCAAGTCCATAGTTCAGCGCTTTAGGCGTTTATTTATTTTCGTTATAGGTTCTGTAAAAAAATCTCATATCTTTATGTAAAAAAAATCTTGCTGTCCTCGTGGTATTCAAATATCTAAGAACAAATGAATGAAATTGAAATTTCGAATTCTAATCCGATTTAAATATTATGTTTTATTTGACATTCCAATTTTGAAGGGTATTGCATTGCACCAAGCTTTTAAGGCTCCCCCACACAGGTGTGTTATTATCGGCGATAATATCGCATGCGCTACCCATTGCGATGATGCGTCCCAATTCCTTACACATAACTGCGTTATCGCAGCAGTATGTAACTTTTTAGCCGTCCTAATACATAATGTACTAAAATTCTACAGATGTCACACTACACGCTACTATCAAAGGCATTGAAAATGTAATTTAGAATTAAGCACACCATCAAATTTGACTTTATTGTACTTCAGAGATTGAGAGATTGTAGAGCAGAGTGGCTTCGCGTGTAAAGGCCCTTCTACTGCCTACAGTTTTTGTCTGTCTACCTCCTAAGATGGCTCAAGCTGTAGCTTAATTCAATCTCGAGATATATTTTTTCCGTTTCTTGAATAGCGAGGTCAAAAAAAGTAATTGGGAAATTCTCGATCCAGAAAATTGTTGAATTTTGTCAAATTTTGGAAAATCTCACAAAGTTAGCACCCGATTTAGGAAATTCAAATTGCAAATTGTGAACGATCACTTTATTCACCTACACATCTTTTTTTAATGCATGTGACGAATTTACTTTCAATTTATGGAGTTTCAAAAATATGACGAATCAACTTTGTGGAAAATGTACAACAACCCCTCTCCTAGCAGTGAAACTACAGGCAAATGTCAGAATTTCATGAATCGGGGCACTATACTCGATCAAAAAAAAGAACTTAAACATTTTCAATATTTGCGCATGCGATATTGCGATATATTCTGTTATATTGTCTGATATTATCGGCAATAATAACGGACCTACGTCCACGCACCTGTGTGTAGGAGCCTTTATGTGAGAACAACGTTCTTTGAATAAATTTGGAATGAGCTTTCAAATACGACAGTGTCAAAATAAAATGGCATAACATGTGTCACTAAGGAGTATTGATATCAACTTTGATGCAAATCACCCCTAAAATAACTTTCTACTCCTTTTTAACCACATTAGGCGACAAATTTAAATAATATACGAAACACGTCTTTCATCAATTTTGTCAAAGAATGTTTATGCAAAATTTGAAGTACATTGGACCAAGGAATCACGTTGTTCCATACAAACTTTGCCCACGTTTTTCACCCCTTTATACCCATAAATCTCGAAAAATCCTTTCTTATCGGATGCCTACGTCATACAAAGAACACGCTCTCCAAGTTTCAGGTCTCTACGATCAGCGGTTTAGGCTGTGCGTTGATCCCTCAGTCGTTCAGGACAAACGATTTTATAAGTATAGAATTCCCTCCATTAAGGTATTTTTTTCAAAAACCTGGTATGCGGTCTTTTATTATTTAATATTCAAAATGTTCTGACAAAGTTTCAAGAAAATCACACCACGCGTTACGATTTTCCGATACAAACTTTACCACCCCATTGCAACCCCCTCGAGGCCTATTTCAAATTTTTAATGAAACCAATCTTCATGGATTGTATGGAATAATACATGTGCCAGGTTTCATGTTTCTAAGTTCAAGGAATACGATTTTTCATACAAACATTTTTACCCCTTTTCACCCTCTTAAGGGTTGAATTTTCCAAAATCGTTTCTTAGTGAGCGCCTACACCATACAAAGAATACTTGTGCCAAATTTCAGATCTGTAGACCCTGTAGTTTCTGAGATTTCGTGATGAGTGTGTCAGTGAGTGAGTGAGGATAGTTCTCTTTTATATATATAGATTCAGAATAGCTTAGAACTCAAGAAGGGTTACTTACAGTTTACAGTTTATCTTTTTAACACAAGATTTACATCCATATGGTGGGAAAGATCAAAAATCAAAAATTAAAACTAAGAAATCATCCTGAAATAAACCTAGTCAAACCGGTGGGCTCAGAATGTGATAACTCCCTATGACTTATGCTATCCTGCTAGTTCTCGTATGGAAATATGTGATAGCTACAAACCAACCCATTTATTTTAGCACAACTACTTCGTAATTTTGTAGTATAGAACTGATATGTAGGATGGCATAACTGATTGGACTTAAACAAAATTGAAAAAAAAAATCAGTTGTGGTATCAGGAAGGATATCAAAATAATCCCATATTGCACAACCTTAGTAGGTTCATCAGGAACACCTGTATATTAGCAATAAATATTTTCAGTCTGTACAAAAAGCACAAGTATTTATTTAAAAGACGCAAATTGGTCGTGTGTGTTGGTGTGACTACGGGTAAATGAAAAGAACCATAGTCACACCGGTGTGACTACCGACAAATAAAATGAACCATAGTCACACTGGTTTGGTAAACTGGTGTAACTACGGAACAGTTGCGCTACTATCTCGTGGTGGTACTATATTTGTGGTAGGTACTTTAACTTCATGTATTTAATATGCTCTTGCTAGACTGTTCTGTGGCATTGTGTAGCAGTGTTTATTCTGTAAATACCTAGATATTTTATTAGACATAAACTGCTTGCTAATTACTTGTGACGCGAAACCAGCATAGTTTAGAATCATCTGTGGCCTTTTCGTGGTTGTGATGAATGTTTTAAGATCTTGGATCTTAGCTTGATTTCACCTTCACCAGTAAGTACAAATACCTATTATAACCATAAATGATGTAAATACACATCTACTTTCTCGTCACTATCATTATTTGAAAATAATATACGTGTAGAACACAAGACTAGCAATGTATGTAATATCCTACCTACGAAGTAGAAGTTAAAACACCCTTTTACCTATCTGTGTGAGGTATATAAACATTTTCTTATGGATATAGTATCATAGTTAAATGTTTATTATGTAGACAAAACTGAACACGCAAGGTACTGGGAAAGCATTTAAAAAACTAATATCCAATAAAAACAATTTATTGACGTTTATCTTAAAAAAAAAACTTACTATCCCATGATTAACAGTTTTTTCGAAAAAATTACGTTTCGTTTTGACGCAATCACTTTAGCATTGGTATCGAGCGCCATACATCAAACGGCATTGTCCTTTGTGATTTTGGTGAGTTTTGATTGTTGAATTTCTGTCTGGTCTGCGAAAAGCTGCTGGTAGAAGCTGGATGCGTCTAGCTCAGGACAGGGCGCCATGGCGCTCATTAGGGGAGGCCTATGTCCAGCAGTGGACTGCTATAGGCTGACGATGATGATGATGTGTGAAAACTTTTAATTGGCTGTCAAAACCTATTAACAAATTTACTCGTGTACCTAGCTTTAAGTTTTCCTTGAGAATAAAATAAAATAAATGAAAGGGTAATTATTTTATTACAAATCTATTGTAAATACTTTTATTGTAAGTACTTTTTAGATACGAATGTTGTTTTTTGTAACTCGTTGATTCTACTTTGTAACAACACATAAATTGATAGTGTGTAAGTGGATTTTATAAGGTATTGGATTTGAAGGGGTCCGATTTTTTGTTTACAAATGTTAAAATAGTATACTATGTGTGAACTTTGAGGAATTCTTGGAATTTGATACTCTTCACACCTGGCCGCCTGTGATTATTTTTCTTGTAAAAATTAATATGAAATTATGTTTTTGATACATAACATGGTGTTTATATTTGTAAATAATAAAATACATATATGACTAAAAAAAGTTTTTATTTTAAAGTTTTGGGGTTTTCGTACGTAACACGGGAATCCATCTTTCTCAATTTTTGACTTCGAGTAGCGATGTGTTATTCAGTAAACAAGTATTAAATAATGTTCGATGGGGTAGAATATTTCAAGCTGATTTCATGAAGGTGAAATACTAATTAGATTATGAAGTAATCAAATCATCAATCATATACCACGCGTCGGCCGCCGACCACCCACGAAGGCACACCGCCACCGAAAGGACATTTTTTGCTCGGAAGGCTGCGCAGCGTGCGGCAATACTATTTTTGAGGAAGTTCATCCCCAAAAAACTTAACTTAAAAACAGTTCATTTCATGTGTTGTCGCTTTCAATGCTTAATTTGTTGTATTTTTGTGTTAGTAAGGCGACGCATACTTTTCACATTGTTGTCCAATTATACACAACATTTTAGGGGAATAGGATTTGTAGTTGCAGGAAAAAAAATACAAATATATATGTATTGAGAAATCAATTTTATTCTCCATACAAAATGCCAATTTCATATTTAACGACATAATACTTAGACCTACAGCGCTGAAAGGTTTTAAAGATAAACAACACGCCGTCTGTCACTACTAAAACTCCCCATCCTTTCTTTCAACTTCCTTGTCATTTTCCTCTTCATCTTCCATTTGTTCTTCCTCTCACTGTCAACTCACACTCAAACTCACATTCCCTCATCTCAAACTCGCTTAGGTTTAAACCTAATAGACCCAAATGTGTGATGCAGCCAGTGTCGCGATCACCACTTTCAACAGCCAGACATACCCACGCAATAGATGTTTCGCATAATTAATTCATCATGATCATCATCATCAGCAGCTCATAATAGTCCACTGCTGGACATAGGCCTCCTCTAATGAGCACCATTGCGCCCTGAGCATCGGGGTAGTGAGAGACGCGCGGCAGTGACTCCTTTCCATATAAATTTGCGTAAAAGGAAACGCGATCGAGGTGGTAAAAAACTCTCACTAGGCACCCTGTCCCGAGCTCGACGCAGCATAAATACAGACATAATCATCGTACAAACGTTGCGTCTTCAAATATAAGTGTATATAGTGATTGTACAAAGACGTAGATACGGTTTCAAGGAATCAATTCCAATAAGGCAACTTACAATACATTATAAATACAATAATAGCGACGTTTTAGCTTAGCTGGTAGGTAGTTTATCTGGCGGCGAAGGGGCTGGCTCTGGCTGGAGAGTAATGGTGGCCATCGGCACGTCCATCACAGTGTCCTGTCAATAAATTATGGTGTTATTGATAAAACTAATTAGAATCTTCACTTTAGGTACAGTACGCGTCATGAGAACGCTGGAAGAAGTGCGATTTACCCGTGCGCAAACACACCCCGTGTTTGCGCACGGGTAAATCGCCTAATGCGCTTGCCCTCAGCGTTCTTTTTACGTGACGCGTCCTGTACAGTGTACCACTCAAGTATCCAGCAATAAAATTGTAGGAAATTAAAAAAAAAAATGTTTCAAAGTGTACTACTATAAGTGTACTATACAGTTCCTACAATAAATGAATTTTGAGTTTGAGTTTGAGGAGCAGTGCAGGGGATCGAACGTACGTATGCACTAGGACTTAGTGTGTTGGTAGTAAAAGAGGATTTCCTCGATTCTCTTTATCTTCATTATCTTTTCGCCCGCGGCTTCGCTCGCCAGGATAAAAAGTAGGCAATGTGTTAATCCAGGTCACAAACTATGTATATTTCAAGTTACATCTAAATCAGTTCAGTAGTTTTTGCGTGAAAGAGTAACCATTCATCCATCCATACAAACATCTATACTCACAAACTTTCGCATTTATAATATTAGTAGGAAGTAGGATGAGCAATATCGGAAAACGAAAAAGGTAAATTGAAAGAGATTCAAAGTGGTCAAATTTTGGCGACCTGGTATTCTGCACCTGGGGGTTTTGACAGGTGGAGTCGGAAATAGGCCGAATGGTGGCCGAGGGTAGACAAAAGAAGCTTTGGAAGACCAGTAGCAAGAGACCAGAGAAGGGTCGTCACGGGACCGTGGTGGATGGCACAAACTTCGTGAGGCCTGTATCCAGCGTGGACTGTGGATGATTGACAATGTAAAAACCGGCCAAGTGCGAGTTGTACTCGCGCACCAAGTTCCGTAGAAACTTGTAGGTATGATTTTTTTTTTTTTATGACGTACATATTCACGGATTTCCGGATTTATTCCTTTACTTTACATTGCTTCTTGCCAAATCTTCTAGGTCAACGGGAAGTTTTCAAAGATAAGTTTTGATTCCCTTGCGAGTCAAAATGTGCGGCATAAACAGACGTATCATTTGATTGCGTACACTGAGACATTTGATTTTGTCACAGATTCAAGGTATTGCAGAATTGAGTATTAGATATTAATTTCAACTAAATACCTCCACGCGTACCTGATATAAGGCACACAGATGGATTTTGACAGACAGACAGACAGACAACGAAGTGATCCTATAAGGGTTCCTTTTTTTCGAGGTACGGAACCCTAAAAATAGTTGAAAAACAATTTGACGAAGTCGCAGCAACCCACTGGTTAGAAAAGTAAAGTTCATCATCATCATCATCGGCCTATAGCAGTCCACTGCTGGACATAGGCCTCCCCTAATAAGCGCTATTGTGCCCTGTTATGAGCTCGACGCATCCAGCTTCTACCACCAGCCTTGCGGAAATCGTCAATCCAACTGGCCGGAGGGCGTCCTACACTACGTTCGCCGAGCCGCGAAGTAAAGTTCCTTCCTAATTGATGATTACCGTGGCGGCGGGCTGTTCCGTCTGCTGGTGATGATGATGCCGCCTCTCGACGTGGCCGAAGCAATGCTCGCACTCGTCATCACTCGCTTCAGAGTCTGACTCGTCGAAACGGCGCGGCTTCTCGTAGATACAGCAACCTACAAGATAAAAATAACATAACACCCAAGTGTCGTACGCAGCCGATAATTTTGTACAATTGATGGGGGGATGGCAACGGAGTAAAATATTATCCCCCGTGGTACCCATAACAGATGATTTTAATGTTTCTTAAGTTGACACCATGATGCCTCGGGATTTTTTTTAGTAAGTATTTTTCTTGAACCTATGATATACTTACTAGTTTAAGTATGTAGTTAAATTTTTTGCTTTTATATTTATAATCTCTAAAAAGCAGTTACAGTGCGTTAGTCTCAAAATCTGACAAAAACTCGACATGATTTTTCTGTGTTGTGTTCGTAAGGACAAGGTTTGTATGAAATAAAAGAAAATTATTGGAAAAGGCCCCGGAAATGAAGAAGAAAACAATTTTTTGTTATATATGCCAACAAATTCTACAAAAAATTACGAGAACAACTGTGTTTTTATTATTTTTTTATCTATAAAACTGACCGAGATATAAAAGTGCAAAGTTAACATTTTCGGTCTGAGCCGCGGACCGAGCGCGATATCGTTGATGACGTAACGGATCCTGTCTCCACGCGAGCGACTCGGGGATTCAAAGCATTTACCCGAATGTGCCCGTCGCGCGCGGAACTACTTTGTTTATTTTAAATAAGAAACAATAAAAACTACATGAGTCCATCTAATAAATGTTGTATTGTGTCTCAGTGTAAAAATAGGGCCACAAAAACACCCGAAAAGTTGTTTATTTACGTTCCTAAGGATCCGAAAATCAGAAAAAATGGACAAATGCTATGAGAAGAGCACATCCATTAGGGCCAAAAACCACACCATATATATTGTTGTGAGCATCATTTCGATGTCAGTTGTTCAAATACCATGTGAAATACTAAGTAGTAGGTACTTAACCTTGCCATGTGAAATACTAACTAAGTATCTAGTAGGTAGACTAGGTTGGTACTTGGTTTTTGCTAGTAATATGCTTTTAGGGTTCCGTACCCAAAGGGTAAAAACGGAAACCCTATTACTAAGACTTCGCTGTCCGTCTGTATGTCTGTCTGTCCGTCTATCTGTCACCAAGCTGTATCTCATGAACCGTGATAGTTAGACAGTTGAAATGTTCACCGATGATGTATTTCTGTTGCCATTTTTTTGCCGTTTTTTGCTCGATATTAATAACGGCATCAGGTAGACGCTAGAAATATTCACAGAATATTTTGATTATATATTTACTTCAAAAATAAATAATTAAATTAAATTAAAATTAATTAAGGGGGGCTCCCCGATGCATGTATATATTAGTAGGTATGTAGGGTACTCGACTCGTAGTTTATTGAACCATTCCAAGGTTAATGATTTCTTTATTTTTATAAAATAATCTACCACCATCATATCGTGAACTATGGGTAGGCCAATCTAACAAAGATTGGCCTTTTTGAAATCCTTCTTCCATTTTAGTTCTAAAACAATAATTTACAGGATACACTCAATCAATCAGCATTCTTTTAAATTAAAAAAATAACCAGAGCGCACGAGAGCAAACAACTTAGCAGCGAAATGTACTACGGACGCCCGCCGCGCGGCGCCCTATACGAGCGATGACGTCACGCGCTACTCGCGATCACTAGCGAGATTTAAAAAACCTACGTAAACTTCCCATGCTTATAACTTCGGTAATATTGCACCGATCGATGCGAAATAAAAACTAGAATAATGTGAACGGTCTAGACTTTGATTCTATGTACATGAAAGTGTGATATTTTAACCTTGTTATCTTCTTCATTATTGGAAAAACGTCGACATAATGAAAACCAAAATGGTTCATAGGTTTGACAAACCAAATTGGTTTTCATCATCGTTCATCATTGGTCGTCATTCTACGTGTATGTCAATGTCAATGTCCCGCGTATCACACATTATATAACAAACAGTACGTGCGCCGCCATCGTAGATTTTTGAGATGCGTCGTTTCAAAGCAGTGTTGTAACCTCGCCGTATTTGTGTGTATAACATATAGAATCTACTAGAACTAAGCGCTTCCAAACATCATTTATAATGGCACTGCTAAAATATGGAATCAGCTGCCAGCGTCTGTTTTCCATTGACTTATGACCCTAACAGCTACAAAAAGAGAGATAATGGACATCTTCTGGGAAAGCTCGCCCCTTCGTCAACCTCATCCTTGCCTATGCAAGCCTATGTCAAGAGCTGGCCCTTAATAAATTATCTAAAATAAAAAAATAATGTCACTCACACTTGGACTTCTTCTTGTTCATATGTTCGTTGTCGACCGTGTCCTCTGTCCACACGACCTTCTTGCGCGCCTCTTTCTTGGTGCAGGTGGGTCGCAGCGTTATCACGGCTACGGGCTCGACCTCCTGAATTCAATAAAAAAAGCGTTTGTTTAACATACCATACCTAGCAATAGAATAGCGTAATATAACAGCCCCATTTCTGTATATTTTTATACAAGATAATCCTAGTTTTTTCCGTCAATTGTTTCTATGGCTTAGGCGCGGGACAAATACAAGAGGCGTCGGGCGGAGGTGAGGCGCGGGCGCGGCGCTACTTTTTTGATATTTAATAATTTTCATAATTTATAGAAAAGGTGGGGCGCGTGAAATACTGAGACTGCGGGGCGCGAATGCCGATTCCTCGCTCTTTCGCGCACCCGCAGTTAGCAGTGGCATGCCGGACAACACTAGAACAAAACTGGAATGCCCCAAACGTTCTGGCAAATAAACATTATCTTATCTTATCGTGTTGTCCGCGCCTCCCCTTTCCGACACCGTTAGCGCGCCTGTTCTGCGCTGCACCGGCGCCGCGCCCTAGCCCGACACCTCTTGTATTTGTCTTGTTACACTGCTTCATTCACGATCACCTAAATCCTTATGATAGACTAATAAGTAACTTAACATTGACCTAGTTTTATATTATAAGGTATTTCTAAGAATGTGTCCATCAACACTTTCTTACTGTCTCTATTTACTTAAGGAGACACATTGTTCTTGAGTTCTTTATAAAGCACTGTTGCACTGCCTATTTTTAAGGATACAATTTAAGCATTTCCTTTCTCTTGGCTGCTAGGTTTTATTGCTAAAGGGTACTTAAAATGTGATATTTAACAAATAGGTATTTATGTATTATTATTATTATGTCTATAGTTATATTTTTATTATTTTAATATTTTATCTAGTAGGTATATTGTATAAGGTAGGTCATATTTCGCAGTTAGTTAGGTATATTATATTATTTATGTGGCTACTCACATTCTCATATGGCCGCGGTATCCGCCCATAGTACCTAATTGTTAATTTTCCTGCAAACTGTTTAATTTTTCTTGTGTAAGTACAATAAATAATTTATATATCTATCATAAATAATCAATAGTCTTATCTATCGCATGTGATGTGAGGTGGGCATCAAAGATTAATCTTTGTAAACAATAGGAGTATTTTACTACCTAATAATACCTACGTTGGATATGATTAAGGTACATAAAACATTTTTCACAACATCAACACAATAGAATGCGGTTTTCTGTATTCTTTCGATATAGTAATATAACATACTAACTTCCGCCCGCGACTTAGCTCGAGTGGTACCGGGATAATAAGCAGCCTATGTATATCCAGATCACAAACTATTTATATTACAAGTTTCATCGAAAGGAGAATGCCGAGAACCCATACCAATTGCGTCAAAACCAAACGCATGCCATAAAATTTATTATATTTTATAAATGAAATCAACATTTTCTTTAGTTTTACACACTTAATAATCAAATAAAAAATATTTTGTTGATTTGATTTCCGCCGCACGCCGCCATCAGACTGCAAGAACCAATGATATTCACGTTACTATGGCAACAAACATTGATGTAAAGTGTTACTATGGTAATAACCCTAATTTTTAATTATTTGGACAGTAGAATCGACTAAAAACATTATTGGAGATTTTTTTGACGCATTTACTTTATCTTCGTCTTGGTACCGAGCGCCATACATCAGTAGGCATTCTCCTTTGCGTGACGGTTATGGAGTTGACAGGGAATAAACATACTATTCACTATGACTCTAACTTGCACATTTATTAAATTGTAATTTTCTATTTGTAGTTAAGTATTAATCAAAGGGCAATAATCATCTTCTCTCATATCACATGTCAGTTAAACGTACCTTTAGTACAAATAAAATGCAACAAGTATTGTAAAAACAGTATAATTATCACTATCTTCTTAAGTTTTTATCAGACATGTCAATATTGACTGCTAGCAAAAATGTGTATAATTTTTATTAACATGATTTTATATTGCTTTTAAAGTATTCAATAAAAGTTATATAGGTTTTTATTATTATCTTACTACTTTACTGTTAAAAAGACCTTCAATCTTGCTGTCATGGTATCCAAGAAAGTTTGACAAAATATCTTTAGTGTGTTGCCCTAATGTCGGAGGGGCGAATCTGGCCACATTCCCTCCTTCGCTGTACACTGTTGGAGGCCCAACCATCTTCAAGGTCCCTGCATTAGGATGTGGAAGCTCCTTGACCAACCCTATCGCTTTCACATGCTCATCCTCAAAAACATCCTTCATTTTGTTGATAGGACCATTAGGGAATGTTGCATTCTTGAATATATTCATCCATTCTTTATTTGTTTTCGTTTTTATCACTTTACTGATAATAGATATTATCTCATCACGGTTTTGCACTCTGGCAGAGTTGTTTTCAAATCTCTTATCAGTTATCAATTCTTCTTTGTTGATCAATTTGCAGAAGTCTGCAAACTGGGGGTTGGAACCGGTGCCTATCACCATCTCTCCATCTTTAGTTTTGAATGATTGGTAAGGTACCAGGTTGGCGTGGGCGGTGCCCCATCGCTGACCTTCAATGCCACAATTCAAGTAATTATTAGCTATGTTGATCATACTGGATATCTGAGTGGATAGTAAGTTGCAGTCTATTTTTTGTCCTTTGCCAGTTTTGTGTCGGTAGTAGAGGGCAGTCATGATAGCTCCAAAGGCATGGAGGCCGGTGGTGATGTCAGTGAGGGCCACTCCAGGCTTGCAAGGACTGCCATCCTTCTCTCCGGTGGTGTTGACAAGACCTCCCATGGCTGAAGCTATTACATCATACCTGGAAAATAAATTGTTTGCATATTTAAATTTAGACAACTGTTATCTTGTTGTGAAATGATAACAAAAGTACCTATGAGTTGAATATAAAGAAGCAATCAAATAAATAAATTGGAAAATAAATTACTGTGATGGAAATTTCTAAGACCAAGATCAACATACCTTCTTTAGAACAAATTAAGAGTTCAGAGTTCCAGGAAGTAATGATCAGTCGCATGCTTTATCAAATGCCCACTCACCCAGGTTTCTTAGCGTAAGGTCCCACAGGTCCGAAGCCAGTGATTGCACAGTACACCAACTTTGGATTAATTTTCTTCAGTTTCTCAAAGCCCACATCGAGCTGATCCAATTTTCCGGGGAGAAAGTTTTCCACTAATACATCACACTTTCTAGCCAGGTCATAGATTATCTGTTTTCCTGAAAGATTAAAAGAGGTTCCAATCACACCTATCCTTCCTGACATACACAAATTTGAAAATAGGTTAGGAATTAAAGATTATCACAAAATACAAACTTACCTTGTTGACTTTTCAAGTCTACACAGATGCTTTTCTTATTCCTGTTGATAGATAGGAAGTAGTACGAATCAGTACTGCCTTTGATGAAGGGCGGGCCCCATTTACGCGCCTCATCGCCTTCCAAGCTTTCCACTTTGATCACATTGGCGCCCAGATCTCCCAGTGTCATGGTACAGAAAGGTCCTGCTACCACCCTAGTCAGGTCTAGAACACTGATGTCGTTGAGCAGCCCAAGACTCGAATAACGTCGTTGCAATTTACTCTGAGAGCGAAGTACGCAAAGGGCAAACCTACTCATGGATTCCATGTTAAAGTCAGAGATACACTAGTAGGTACCTATTTAGAAAAACGGGTTATCAGCGCGCGTATACACAGTATTAATATGTCAAATAAAAGAGATAAGGCGTAAGAAACAGCTCAAGTTTACCTCCTGCACTTGTGAAGAAATAGTCGCGACGGCGGTGCTTGTGGTGGCCGCCATGTCTTCGGGTCTTGCTGTCCGCTGGCGCTCACCCATCAAATAGAATTTGGTTTATAGATGATCTTACATAGTCCTTGTAATGAAACACTCTAGTATCTGCCGGGGATCAGTTTTATTTTTCCAGTTTTTCGCGACTGAATGAATGAACTCTTTGGAATGAACCGCAGCGCCAGTGTTGCCGGCAGTCAAACAGAAAAAGATCTGAAATCAAGGTCAAAATAGTCAAATAGTCAATGACAAAATAATCCGTTTTGTATTTCCAAACAAAAACATCCAGGCGTGAAAGCGACACAAACAAACTCGCTTTCTTAATAAAATTTGTTAGGATAGGTTTCATAGAGGTTATTCCGATAAACCCACTCACGATACCGAAATAGTAATTCAGAATTTAAACCACTGAATTATCAAAATCAAATCAAATCAGAAATGAATACGGCGAGCGGAGCGAGCCGCGATTTTTTTTAATAATACTACAAATAATATGAAAAAATGGGGGGAGGCCTTTGCTCTACAATGGGATGATTTAGGCTGACAGTAACAGTAACAGTAACTACAAAAAGAGTTTTCTAATTAAGTTTCCATTCCAACATCAAAACAATTTAGTAATAGCATAACAATTTAGTCAGCGACAGAATGCTGCAATTTTTTTTTACTACAAAAAACAAATGCTCGATTAGAAGCATAGAGTTTGCGACTTCAAAATAAGGCAGAAATGCAGCTGGCAAGTGGAGTAAGCCACGCAATTTTTTAAGACTGCAACAATCAGGGAAGCTGAATGTAAAACAACGAATTAGCAATGTTAAAACAACTTAGAAATGTAGAAGGCGACCGGAGGGTGCCGCAATTTTTTGTAAAAAATAGAAGTTCTCAAATTGTAGCGCTGAATTTCCGACATCAAAGTAGTTATCGAGCGTATTTTTTTTAAACTACGTCATTCATACCGGAGAGCTTCATTAGATGCAGAGTTTTTTCAACTTCAAAACAAGTTGGAAGCGTTGTTGGCAAGCGGAGCAACCTGCACAACTTTTTAAGACCGCAACAAACAGGAGTCCTGAATGTAAAACACCGAATCAGCAATGTTCAAATAAGCTTGAAATGTAGATAAAAAGCGGAGGGAGTCGCATTTATCATGAAAGATGACCCTGGACCATAATGGCGGAATTAGGTAGGACATGTAACAACAAGGATGTAGGCAAAACCGACAAGTGGAGCGAGATCCAAATTGTAACTAGTAGTTAAAATGAAATTTTCTTAAAGTAGGAACAAAAATGTAATTAAGGTGGAAATGTCCAAAATGAATGGAAGACCTCATGATCCGAAAAAAGTCCGAAAACGGACCAAAAAGTCCACGCCGGCAACGATGCGCAGCGCAGCTGTGAACGACGAATGATTATTTCGTTTGATTGATTACTAGTATGATGGACATGCCAAAGACAAACCAATTTTATTGACAGTGACAATATCAGTGATAGAGACAAGTGTTTTTCTAATGTATGTCGTTTATTAGTCATGGTATTATAACCGTTATACGTTATTTATAAGACACAAGTATTAGTGAAATGGAATAAAAGAAGATTGAACGGAAAATTGTGCGCCGATCGTTTTTTGTTATATTCGCCACGGCTATAGCAGAAAACAGGACCTTACTGAAGACTGAACGACTGGACTTATAAACCGTACTACGTTGCCTCATTCATTATGAACATTATACTTGATACTGGCGAAATTGTGGAAACTATCCCAGAAGCCAATTAATAAAGAAGTCAAGTGAAGTGACTTATATGAAATTATGGAGGACTGTCCCAGAAGACAGAAGTGAAGTGAAGTGACTTAAAGACACTACAGAAAATGTGGAAAACTATGCCAGAAGCTATTAAATAAACAAATTAATGGTGGCAATTCGCTTGGCACCAAACTAACTAAAAGTCGGTTTTTAACTAACTAAAACCCTAATTCCTATTCGGTTGTTGCCAAATTAGCGTGTAAATGTTCTTGAAATTTTCTAAAATTCTATCACTTAATTAGAAAGGCTAATAACCTGATACATCCTGACCCATAGGAATGCCAGGCGTTTTCGTCACCTCGATCTAGGATTGTACACTTTTACACTACGCCATCTAGTGCTAGGAAGTGAGAAACGTGGTAAATTTTTAGTCAGTTTTCCACGTACGATCAGTTTGAAAAAATGTGTGTATTTTTGGCTGAAACATATAAATACCTTGAATAAAATACCTAGCCAAGATATTAACATTTTTTTGCAAGCTTTGGTGCGCAAGATGGTACTATATGAACGATAACAAAATGTTTGAAGTAAATAGCTTTTAAATTTAAAAAAAATCTAAATTTTCCTAAATTTAAGCATGACTAAACAGCCATTGCCATCAGTCTTAGAGGCATGGAATTATTAAAATATTTACGCATTTAAGGCGACTATAAAGGTCAAACCTCCCTCTCGCTCGCCCTATTCAACATTTTTGAAGATATAAAATCACTGAATGTAGCTAAGCAAAATAGCAAACCTTCACGGCCTAGAAAATAACAATACAAAGGTTTTAAGCCATATTCGCTCTCATGTCCGGAACTAACAAGGTTCGCCGTTGACGGACGCGTCAAGGAGGACATCATCATCATTCTACCATTCTAAGCTAGCATTAGCAATCTTCAGAAAGCTTAGATAGAAGGGAATGCTCGCTATTCTACAAGACAAAATAATAATGGGAATGCTCGCTTTAATTTCCATAAGGTAACAATTATTTAGCTCTTTTGGGTAACACTAAAGAGGAAACATTCCCTTGTACGGTACGTTAGTCCCTAGTTACACACACACACACACACACACACACACACACACACACACACACACACACACACACACACACACACACACACACACACACACACACACACACACACACACACACACACACACATACACATACACACGCCACCACCACACCAGCCTATATCAGTCCACTGCTGGACATAGGCCTCCCCTAATAAAGGGGGATATACCCATAATCCCCACGCTGGGCATGCGGGTTGGAGATCGCAGGGCACAGCTTCTCGCACCACCGACGCTGTTGCCCGTCGGTGGCCAGGGGATTTAGATGTGCCGATGTAGGCTGTGCTATGCCGCAATCAGCCGGCCGCCAGAGCCCCGTTCGTGGTTTAGCAGGGTGCACCACGTGCAGGTGAGGTTGGCTTGGGTTCCGAAGATACACACACACACACACACACACACACGCAAACACACACAAACACAAACACACACACACAAAATCAACTAAAAAATTTTTTAGTTTAGTCTAGGAGTTCAGTGACAAACACGCGTACCTACCTAACATGCAGAAGATTATTTTAAGATATATAGGAGGGGGGTATTACTTACCCCTTACTTATAAGCGCTACTTAATTTTAACCATTGCTTTTAGTAGCCCTATCACTGATGCAACGTTATGAGATAACTTCTGATAACTACTTTAGATGTTTTTTTTAAATGAGTACAGACCTACTACCTACCTAATCTAATTCTAATTTGAAGTGGGGGGAAAAAGTTTTGCACCGACGTCCCGCATTGAGGTGTATTGTGCATTGCCCCCTGCTAACCTGACTCCAGCCAGCACAACTCCTTAAAATAACGAAGGACTCTGGGTTTGTGGCAACATTGCTCTAGGATTCTCGATACTGCCTGCGTTTGTGAGGCTTGATCAAGCAGTTTTTGTAACCCGGATTTTGTTCTGGCTTCATTTGTGGCAGTGCAGTGTAAGATGACGTGCTCCACTGTTTCTTCATCTTGAAAGCAGGTAATATAAATCTAAATGCCACTGAATGGTCACCCATCCAAGTAGAGACCGGGCGGAGTATTACTTAACCAAGGTAATCTGCTAAAAGTACCGAAGTAAACCACGCCACGAGCGCTTTTCGTACCTATCTACAAGTAGCGGCACGAAACTCTAGCTCTGACCGTTATTGCGCAGAAGTCAAAAGTAAGGTGTCGGGAGCTAGAGGCGAGAGAGCGAGAGAGCCATGCGCAGACGTTTCGTTCAGCGCTAGAATTACGTGCCGCTAGTTATATGTACCTACTTGGGGAAAATCAGTAAAATTGGTATCTTTCGGTCAATGCATCCGCTATTTTATTACAGTCTTGGGTTTGAAAATAAAGTGTTTTGAACTCTGCATTCTTTGGAATAATTCCAGCAGCGCGAGCAACCAGTGCGATGGAGGCGGGACGTTGGAAAATGATCGCGGATACAAAAATAAAATATAAATAAATCGTGGACAACGCTCACGAAATGTACCTACATTAGGTACCTACTTTTGTAAGACGGCCTCTGTGGCACAGTGGACAAAAGCGCGCCGGAGAAGGTGGCGGGTACGATTCCCGCCGCGTGACAAATGTTTGCATCATCATCATCAGCCTATAGCAGTCCACTGCCTCCCCTAATGAGCGCCATTGCGCCATTGCTAATGTTTGCATGATTTGCAAATATTTGTCTGGGGTCTAGCCTGGGTGTTTTTCAATGTATAATATGTAAAGTATTTACAAAAACATGTAGGTATAAATGTAGTAGTATTTAGACATGTTAGTTACTATAATAGAAGCTCTGCTTAGTTTATTTTATTATTTTTTATTTATTTTATAAGAACACCACACTACACAAACAAAAGGATACTAGATCACAACATGTGCATTATATGCAACAAGACAATAAATAGGTTATTTTTATTATATAAGTTTTTATTATAACTATTTATGAAGTATTTCATGTGCTTATCTTTTCGCGTTGTGAATCGCTTGTTTCTTTCTTGGTTAATATTTCAGTTTATTTCTTGTCCAGATTAATTACTAAGTTGTTTTTCTTTTTCTTCTTTTTTATGCGAAAACATGTAAACGGTCTTTTGTAATTATCAAAGACACTTAATTAGATTATAAGGTACTGTTTGTTTTCCGAAGAAACCAAAATAAAATAAAATAAATAAAGTTAGTTCTAAGCCTAGGTTGGTTAGAAAACACTCTACATTACTCTACGCTAGATGATGCTGTGACATTGTACAGCAACAGCCCATAACTTCTCAATACCTAAACACATAGATACAACAATACCTAGATGCATAGTGAATAGAGCGTCTATGTGTTCATTATCTCTAAGTATCTCTCACCCATCCAATAATGTATGAAGGTCTTAAATCTGTGCGTGCGTTTCGAAGGTGCGTCTACATGTTATCTATGACGTATGCTGCTGAGACGTGGACACTCGCGGTAAGACTAGTCTACAAATTGAATGTAAAAGTTAACTCTAACGGCTGGTTCCTATATTATACCGTTACCGATGACGCCTCGTTTTCCCATGAAAAACTGTCAAATTTTCGACATCTCGTTGTTAATTTTTCCTCGTTGAAAAATCTATGCTTGGAGACATAGCTCGGAGGATGGACCAGCTATATATGGCGCGAAACTGACAACCGTTGGACTAAACGTCTACTAAAAGTCGAGACCGCGTTTAGGTAAGCGTATAGATGTAAATCAACCGATTTAAAACGTATTAAATAAAATGTTACCGATTTAACCGCAAATAAATCGTTTTAAATGGTTGTAAACTCACCTACAAAGGCGGCAGTGTGTGTGTGTGTAGGCACATTGTCAAACCACAACACGAGTGACGACGACGTCAACGAGAGTGCGAGAGTGTGAGTTTGGTTTTAAACCGAATATAAAAAAATATTTTTATAATATTGGTTGAAAAAAATTAAAAAAATGTTTACCTATTTAGCAACACAGAGTTTTTATAACTTAGTTAGGTTATACCTACGCTTTACGCGTTTACCTACTTAGTTAGGTATGTGTATGATATTATTTATTATTACACTTTATTTCATTTAAAACTCGTCAAAATTACATTTTTTACTATAAATGCAGGTAATATTATATTAATTATTATTATTATTTATATAGCTACTCTCGTATGTACACCACCTTCTGTTCTTCATCGTGGTTTCGTGTCAATACAAAAGTATTCTGGAAGAAATCGCTTTTAGCGATGAGACCGCAAATGGTACTTTTATTTTATTGTTAATTTTCCTGAAAATTATTGAACTTTGTTTTGTGTACTTACAATTAAGAATTTATCTATATATATATCTACGCTTAGTCAGATGGACGAACTAAAACTAGACCCGCTAAGTAGGTATATATCAATATATTTTATTTTAAGAGTTTTAAGAAAACTTACCGCTAGGTACATTTGTAGTAAGATTAATACTAATACATGCAAAGCATATATTGTATGCCGAAGGCCAATTACAAGTTTGCACTTTTATGTATTAGTATTTGAAAATCTTTACACCGTTTATAGGTACTCTGTTATATCCCTGCCTCGATAAAAGCAAGGAAATGTAGTTAAAATTAAGAAAAACATTAGTCATCAACACCGACCGTTTTAAATCGAAAAATTTTTTCGATTGGTTTTGTTGGTTTTAAACCAGCCTTATATCTATAGCTAAGCGTAACGTAACGTAGGACGCCCCCTGGTTAAATGGAGTGACGATCTGCGTGATATAGTTGGCAGACGTTTATTTCTAACAGTGCGACCGGTAGTCCGAATATCGGCCTACTGGGAATAAATTGAAAAAAAAAATCCTATATATAACTATAGAATAATTTTAATTAGTACCTACTTAGGTACCCACAGTAGTGTTATACCTACCTAACCAGCCTAGTAGCACCTAGGTACTAAATTAATTATACCTACCTACGAAAAACATGACGAGTAAAGATAAAAGATTGCTTTCAAAGCTTTGTTTTTAGTGCGTGTAATAAAACTAGCAAGAATGATGGAGAAGTTAATCTCTTTTCAGCGCCATTCACAAGCATTAGAGGTAATTTTTCATTAGCAGCCACAAATCTTGACGATGAAAAGAAACTATCAGCAAGTTGTATCAGTAACACGACGGGCCATAGCTTAAATTGTAGTAATTACGCGTAGGTGGCTCCCCATTGCCAATATACTGATGCCTAATCGTAATTAATATTATTATGGCTATACAACTCTAGTATCATAAACACCTGATCACGTAGCTCAGAAGTACTCACACTCCTTGCCGGTTGCCGCGTTCGGAAGTACGCACTAAATACATACAATAATACTATATTGTACCTACTCGTAGAGCTGAACACTGTCATAGTATTTATCTAAATAAGTTTTAAATAAGTGTAGAATTATTTCTAATGGGTACTGAATACGGACTGTGCCGGTATTGTGTGTGTGTGTGTGTGTGTGTGTGTGTGTGTGTGTGTATCTCTTAATGGTATTGAATGTAGTGTAGGAGTAGAACGTATAGTTTGTAATGTTTGTTTGTACATGGGTGTCAAGAAATAATTTGACTGAATTTATGGATGAAGCATGTACAATTATAATAAATAAATAAATAAATAATGCTGGACTATCACACAGTATCATGTAGCCCCAAGCTAAGCAGAGCTTGTGTTATGGGAACCACATGATTCTCCACTTATTTTATATACTCATAGAGTCAAATTATTTCTGGACATTTTGACTCTACGTCTACGTGACGTATATGCTTCATTCATCAATTTCAAAAAGTTGTTACCTACTCTGATTACAGGACCGAAATTATAACAAGCATAAATAACAGGTATTAGTCTGTTGATTTCCTGTATCTGTACACTTTTTAGTTTGTTGAATAAATGTGTTTTCTTTCTTTCTTTCCTTCTAGGTAACTACCATGCATGGTATCCCCAAATAATTACATTTACATAAGCTAAGAGAATTTATAGGCATCTTCTGGGAAAACTCGCCCCATTGTCGACCTCATTCTTGCCTATGCAAGCCTCGAGCTGGCCCATAATAAATAAAAAAACTGGGATTTTGATCGCTGTAAAGGTATAAGTGACAATAATATGTGCTCAGTTACTTATGATGGCGCCTCTTGGTGTATTCTGTATAAATACTTCGGTTTTACGATAGCCGTAAAATGCTTCCGTTAGGTGTAGAGTTTGTTTTGACTTACCCAATTGCCGAAGATCAAACATCTTGTCGTTATGATTGACTGATAGCTTCCGCAATAAAGCTTGTTTTAATGCGAGATGATAAGATTTTAAATTTTCTATGAATTTGCAGTTTCACCACCATTTAATTAAAGTCCTAATTTCTCTAGCATTCTCTTTATTGAGCACCTACTTAAAGGAAACATGTATTCCGTAAACAAACTAAAAACCAAGTTTAAGTTAACGCTTTGAGTGCTGAAAACTCACATCTCTAGCCAGGCTGCTGCTGCCTCTTATTAATGGCGCGCAGCGTCATGTCCGAAGGCCACAGTCAGCGTGTTATATCAATAACTCTTTATCTAATACAATCGAACGAGATGTAAGAGTAGAGGGAGGCCGAAAAAGAGATGGATGGATTGTGTGAAAGAGGATATGAGATTGAAAGAACTGAGTACAGAGTTAACAGCCGATAGGAGTGAATGGAGAAAGAAAACATGTTGTGCCGACCCCACCTAGAGTGGCATAAGGGCAAGGAAATGATGAACGAAATAGATGCAAAATTTTAAGGGTCCCTCTACGCCGTAGAGCCCTTGGCGTAGCGCGTAGCTAGCTACGGCCTACAGCGTAAGAAGTCGAAGGCGCGAAGATAAACATAATACGTTTTCGTTAATAATACAAAGGGCCTAGAACGAGTTGCACAAATCGAAAACTTTTAGAGTATACTATATAGAGCTCAATTTAAATGTACGTTTTTGGAAATTACGCAACTAGTGTTAACTAGAAACTGATCGAACAAAGTAGGTTATGTAATCTTCTTGCAGATCACCCAAAACGGTGAGGTGATTAACGAAAAAAGGTACTTCAAAATTGAGCTCGATATATTATACTATAAAAGTTTTCGAATTGTGTAACTCGTACTAGGCCCTCAGGTACTATTATGCCTCAAGTAGATGGAAGAACTTTGCAAGAATTATCACTATAAAATCTTCCTATCTATATGACGATTGCTATGAAACTTTGCGAGGGTGTTTTAGGGATGTCCGTGAACCTTACGCCTGTGAGGGTTCCTGACCGAAAAATCCATATCAATAAAAATAAATGGGTGTGTTGTCTTCTATGCGTTCCAAAACTATTAATCAGATTATGATTTACAAGTATACACGCAAACAAAGTTGCGGGCGGGTCAGCTAGTTAATAAATAATAATAATAATTATTATTAATTAGCCATCGCTGTCCCACTCGTGCTTCCACTCTTCGTGATTTAGCGCTGTGAGAGTGGCCTCTCACGGTTGTTGGTCAATATGAGTCAAGCTCGTCCCGCCATCTCATTATAGCATCAAATGGGGTCCACTCTTTGGTTCTCTTTGCTCACAAGTCGCTTGGCATGCGAGGGACGTAATAAACAATAATTAAATAAATTAATAACTACGCGCATTATGTTCTGTGACACGAGGTATGTAAAAAGTAACGCTGGAAGAAGTGGAGAGGTGTGCTTGCGCACGGGTAAATACCGATAAATCACCTAATGCGCAGCTTATCGCCAGCGTTCTTTTTACGTGACACGACCTATACCTCATTACATAGGTAGGTATATCATCATCCTCAACCTATAGCAGTCCGTATCAACTTATAGCAGTTCGTATCAACCTATAGCAGTTCGTATCAACCTATAGCAGTTCGTATCAACCTATAGCAGTTCGTATCAACCTATAGCAGTTCGTATCAACCTATAGCAGTCCGTATCAACCTATAGCAGTCCGTATCAACTTATAGCAGTTCGTATCAACCTGTAGCAGTCCGTATCAACCTATAGCAGTCCGTATCAACCTATAGCAGTTCGTATCAACCTATAGCAGTTCGTATCAACCTATAGCAGTCCGTATCAACTTATAGCAGTTCGTATCAACCTATAGTAGTCCGTATCAACCTGTAGCAGTCCGTATCAACCTATAGCAGTCCGTATCAACCTATAGCAGTCCGTATCAACCTGTAGCAGTCCGTATCAACCTATAGCAGTCCGTATCAACCTATAGCAGTCCGTATCAACCTGTAGCAGTCCGTATCAACCTATAGCAGTCCGTATCAACCTATAGCAGTTCGTATCAACCTATAGCAGTTTGTATCAACCTATAGCAGTTCGTATCAACCTATGGTAGTCCATATCAACCTATAGCAGTCCGTATCAACCTATAGCAGTCCGTATCAACCTATAGCAGTCCGTATCAACCTATAGCAGTCCGTATCAACCTATAGCAGTTCGTATCAACCTATAGCTGGACGTAGGTCTCTCCCAAGGTACGCCACTGAGCCCTATATTGATCCCCACGTACCAAATTTCCATTTCATTCCATTCGTGGATAAATAAATGCATAAGTATGAGTGTGTAAGCCTAAACTAGCATAGATGGTTTGTTTAGGATTTCGTGTATTATAGATATTTAGGCTATTTAGTTAAAAACCGATATAGTAATGTAGGTTTACTTGTGTTAAATTTTAAACAGGTGAGAACTAAGTAACACAACCTGACATAGGCTTTAAGGCACTGTAAATCAAATAATGTAATAAACTTTTATTGAATAAATTATATATCTATCTCCCTCTAAAAAGACGCAGTTCGTCTTTATACTGTATATCTGTAGGTAGGTATTCGAATACAAACAACGTAGGTATGCTGAGAGCACAGACTTTTGATATCTGTGGCTGAAAGGGACACATGAATCGCAACATTGTTTCACACCCAAGTGCCAAGTGCCTGCTAATTAACTGGGAACAATGACCAATAACTCACCAAAGAATAATAAAGAAAATCGTCGCTTGTTTTCTCTGTTCCATTTTAAAAAGGCGCTGACCCGCAAGTGTCTTGGCGAACACGACGGAATTAATAAAAGTAAACAAAAGAAAGTTGGAAGTGAAGAGGAAGTAAAATAAATAAGAGCTGTTTTACAAAATTTGGGACTAAAAAGTATAAAGTCGAACCATCTAAACTTGATATTCTTTTCATAGGATCTATAAGCCTACGCTACGTAGAGGCTAGTCTACGACGAGCTACGGCCCGTAGAGGGATTCAAATTATTTTTGTCTTAGGTCGTTTGAGATATAAGACTAGGAATAATTTGTAATTTCTTTAAGTATTCATTGTTTATTGCAAGCATATAACATAAGTAGGTACATTAAAATTCAGTCGGATGTTAAGACTCGGTTAGAATCAATACTTAATATTATGTACCCAGTTAGGGTGTTCGCAACAGTGAGTAGGATCAAACCGATATTTTAAATCCATAAGAGTATATTACTGTTACTGATTGTCATGTTTGTTAATTGAGTCATTTAAAAATTCATCAAGAGAATAGTATATCAGCTGAATAGCTGAACCAAACTGATCAGCAATTATCAAGCAGAGGGAAAAGAAAATTGGAAGAATATGTTAGTGAGACTGTTAAATCTCATAACTAATTTTATTTAAGTAAAATAATAGAGATACGTTTTAATTTTTAAAGATATTTGAGAACTACATTCCATTAATTAGTTTCCTTTTCATATTTTTTGGCAGGCGAAATACTATTTCGACAGCTATACCAATATGTAGTCTACACATGCAAAGAATAAATAAACGCGTTGTCTTTCCTCCTACCAACTGAGGATGAACTCGCTAGCGATAGATTCGTTCAAATCGGAATGTAGCTTTACACATCACACAGAAATCCAGTGCGGAAATAACTCAGTATATCATACTCCAGAAATGTAGCCAGGGCCGCACTAAGAGTTCAATTCCAGCTGGAGAATTCCAGGAGATTAATATTCCTTTGCAAGTATTAAAATATCTTTTTAAACATTTTACACAATGTACTTTTAGAGACATATTCAATTCTTGGGCGTAAACAACGAAAACGCATAAAACCTGCGTTATTTACGCCACCAAATTCTGTAGCGACATTTCATTAATCAGAAGGTGTTCGACGAAAACAAAAAATAGATTTTCTCGTCATGTTTTAAACATAACAATAAGGTATATAGCAAGCTTTTCGTGAGCTTTCTGATCAGTCGCCAGTGACACGCCTTCGAGAGAGCACCGCACTGAAATAAACCGCCAAGATGACTGAGGGAACGAACCTGATGGCCACCTACTGCATCCTGCTGTTGCTGCTCGTGTCTCTCTGGATGCTGTACTCGGCATTCTAGATAACCGTAAGTAATCTTTTAATTGTAACTTGTCACATAGGATAATTTTTCCAGGCCAAAAGGGATGCATTTGCTCTGCAGTAGGATCAGATAATAATCATGCTTAAAAGATAAGTATTTACCCTTCTTCATTCGTCCAGTTGTTATAAAATTCGTCATAATCATAAACCGGGCTGCGAATTGGCGAGAGCGCTCTCGTCATTCGTCAACCAGCAGGTTTATTTGCCGTTTCATAAGTATTTAGCATAGCTGCATGTCGTTACTGAATTTATATTGTTTCTTCTGAAATTCCCAAGTCATTTGTACAAGTATTTGACTGTTAATTAGAACAAATAAATTATGTAGAGCCACACGACACGACAGTTTATTTGTTTTTCTTGCGATATTTCTCGAGATAACTATTTATAATTTCAACTTCATCGCTATGAGGTGGGCGTTCTCTGTCACTGAATATGTTTTCTAATTTCGTACACTGATTATATTTTTTTGAGTTATCCTTTTTTATGACGTATTTTTTATGGGGCTACAAAAGTAGGAGAAAGATAATGATTTTATTCCTTCCCCATAAACATTTAAACCAAAACAAGCAAATGGATCTTTACCCTACGCGATCAGAAAAACAGAAACGAAAGAGTTTTTAGTGCAGAAACTGCTCCTTTTTAAAGAGTAAGTAACGAAGTTCCTTGCGTCTGTCCCTGGTTAACGTTAGCTGAAACGGGAACCTTATGGAGGATCCATTCAGTTCAGCCTCGCGCCGCATACGCCGGTACCATGCCGATCAACGCAGAGACAGTGAACCTCGCTGCCACCTATATGATCCTCGTGATCCTTCTCTTCTTTCTTTGGCTGTTCTACTCCACAATATATTAGACACAGTAAGTTAAAAACACAAGCTATAAACTACTCGTTCTTAACAATTTCAGGAATCCGTAACAGCCGCTAAATAATATCGTCGTAAAATATAAGAACCTTTTGATAAATCGTTTATATTAAGTGTAATTTGGCTTTGTCTTAAGTTTTAATGCGAAAGGTAGACCATAATTGTATTTCAAAACGTTCAAACATAACACAGAGCTTTTAATCATTGCATAGTGTCATCAGTTGATTGCGCGTAGCGGACTCCCCACTGTGTGCTGTGGTTCTGGTCGATGATTTTGTCAATAACGCGTAAAATTAACATGTTAATCATGGCTTTTTGCAGTATAGTATTTTGATGGTATAACATGAATAACCACCACATTTATAATTGCTTATTAAGTAGATAAACAACAGTTTCAAAAGTTGATGGACGCAGGGCGTTGCATCGTCATCATTCCAAAAAAGTGCTTTACGTTGCAACGCTTTGTGATAGGTAATGGTTACCACTTAACATCAGGGGAGCTATGTGCTTGTTCCATCTTCAAATAACATTACTTAAAGTAAGTAGCATTAACTAACTAATAACAATAAATGAAACAAAAAATGTCATCAGTTTACCGACAATAAGTCAAACATAATTTCGATTGGTTCTTTGAACATTTTTTGTAACCAAAAACAGAGATTGTAACATTTTTTCGACATATAAAATATGCTATTATGAGTCACATTAACATTTTTGCAGTTTTTTCGTGATCCTCGAACAAACATTTGTCATTTTTATTAATATTATAACAGATATAATTATTGTAGATTAAATCTTTTACCATATTTGACAAAGTTTTAACCAAAGCAAGTGAGATCATTAGGGACTTAAGCTGATTCTGTTCCCTTGATCGATTGTTTTACAAATAACGCGTATATTAAATGGGCACCTGTCAACCGCGCATTAGGTGCAATAATAATAATCATATTTATAAATGAATTTGGCGTGCGAAAGAGGCGTGGCCGGCGCATGCGACGGGGCAGCGGAGGACAGGCTGCCCGGCAGTTCCTTGGAGACGTTTGTCCAGTGAAGTTGTCCAGGAGTGCCTGCAGCCATGCCGAATCACGAGACCGCCAGCCTCGCCGCCACCTACCTCATCCTAGTGCTGCTTCTGGCCAGCCTTTGGCTACTCTACTCCGGATTGTTCTAAGGTGCATTCGTGGTTTGTTACGTGCCCTACCCTCGGCAGTCTTGTGCGTTTTATTCTTACGGTCATTACGGTTTACCTTTTTGGTTTTCTATTTGAATCGCATTTCAAGTAGATAGTTTGTGATAACGAATTAAATTAAAAAATACATCACTTAAATAGTTTTATATAGATAAAGCACCTAATGGGTACTATTTAACAGCAGTTAAATAAAACTTCAATAGGCTCATTTAACTAAATATTCAAATGTAAATATAACCAGCAATCCAGTTAAAACAGATTCCAGATGCTGGTAGCTGGATCGCGCATTGCGTGAGTAGGTAACATCTAAAATTGTAACACGCAGCGCCTCAGAAATCATAACATTCCACACGTCTAAAATTACAACATAATTGGAATACAAATATGAACTTTGGTTATCTATATCAAGATCAAAAACCACCCACATACATTCGGGATACTGATGGACATGCGAGCGCCACAAACATTTCGTTTTCATCGACTGAAAAATTGCACATCTGCCAAAACTCTCGCTTGAGCGCTGTAGGACAGTATAGACAGGTCTGCGACATATCCTGGCGTGTGATGATTGATGTTTAGCTTCACAAATGCGATAAAACTGAATAATTTCAATAAATCAATCAACGCCAGTCATCAGAGAGCGGAGACAAGCTGATTTACGATAAACCTGCGCCTACGCATGCGACCGATGTTCTTACAATAACAGTAACTTTCAAAAGTGTGTACTTTTTCATTCAGGGGTGATGTCATGCATAATGTTTTTGAACTTTTTTTTGTAAAAAGATGTAAAATTTGAGATGGCATAATGTTTCTCATTTTTTATTCTTCCAACACGTAAAACTAGGTACATAACGGATTGAGCTGAAATTTTGCACAGGCGAATATGTTCTAGATCAAGAATAACATATAGGCTACTTTTTATTAGGGTCACACGCGAGTGAAAATATAAGATACCTAATGGAGTAATAAGTCTGTATTTTATTTTGACTCATTTCAGTCGCTTTTTATTTAGATAATATTATTTTCCAGTTATATTTAACCAGCACTTATTAAAATTATTAGATTAATCTAAGGTTATAATCCGCTTTATCAAAACTACACCTTAGTATTTGATCTGACATCCATCATTATTTAGGTACTACTAAATTAAAAATTCACTAGAAGTTGGCACGAAGAATACCTACACATTAAAACAAAACAAACTTTCATACCTACTGCACACACCCACTCGGCGCTCGGCACCGCGCGCCGTCTGAACTTTGGAGTCAATAAAGATATTAGCTCTGGCACAAAACTAGCAAAGTAATAACATCAATAAAGTAAGAAGTAGAAAGAAAAATCTAATCAATGTAGTCACTACAAATCTATCTATGTTTTGCTACGTTTAATGTAATTTAGGAAGGTATTTTTGTAAGGTTATTTTACAAAACCAAATAAAAAATGGCTTTCTCATAGATATCTTTAAATATTGCTCAGTACAATCTCTTCTGTTGAAGCTAAAATTTTTAAACATCTTTGAGTGAACGAGATATAAAATTAGAGCAAAACAAGAAAAAGATCGCGGCTTGATGTTGATGCTGCACCAAATTTAATAAAAGTAACTTAATTTTCTGCAAAACTATCCAAAAAAAATCTTCAAACTCAATAATTCTCTTTGATTCGACTTGCTAGCTATCATTGTTTAATAAATTGTATAAAAATACTCTTAAAGTATTCACACTTTCGAATAAGAAAGAAACTAATAGTTTCGGAAGATCTAAATTCAGACAATAAATCTATCGAGAAAAGTTTAAAAAGTCGTACTTCTGTCTTTAATTTGACTCTATTAGATACTAAAGTAATCTTAATTATTATGAAGTTGGTTATAAATAAAAACAATACATTTTGTGACCATCGAGAGAAAACGTCAGAAAAGTAAATAAATAATTCATCCTCTTCAAGCTTTAGAGCGAAATTGTAAAAGAAATCAAACAAGCAATAGAAAAAGGAGCCTCACTCAGTAGACATTAATCATAGCCGTGTTATTTTATTTATAGTATAAATTTATAAGTAATTTGTGAACGTGTGTAACGTAGAAGTCATATGGACGATAACGCAACTTATCATTTCATGTAGTAGAGTCTATAAAAAAACTACTGATTATAGGTACTTTGACTTTGGTGTAAGGTGAACGCAAGAACTATAAACACACTAAAAAACAACCGTAGGTGAAACTGAAAAACACACGGAAAGAAACGAATATTTTTCAGGATTGAGTTATAATTGGAAGCGACAGGTGGTACCTAGGTACTAGGTAGTTGGTATTTAGGTACCCACGTACCAGTGTGTTTTGATTTGCATTCGCTCGCTTCGTTTATTACGGGTTGTGATTCAGTTAATGTTTGAAATCATGCGCAATTAACTTATTAACGAGAATTTAACTCATCGTTTATGTTATGAAACTGGCGGCAGAGGCTAAATTGCTCATTCGAATGATTATGTGCTTAGTGTGTTACACATTTCATTTAAAATATTAGAATCACCGCACATTTATTGTAGTCGTCAAGTAAATCTATTCTAGCACCTAGCGACCGCAGAAATACTGGAACAAGTCATAATTTCATAACACTGGGCAGATCTATGTATACTCGTATTAATAGCTGCGATTCTCGACTCCAAAACATAAATAACTGATTATTGCGACGTTTTAATGACACGTAATTTTTTCCCCTGAAATTTTATATCAGTTAACATTGGAATTAAATATAATAGATATAAATAATGCGCGATTGACGTCAATGCGATGAAGTTTCTTAGCATTTTATTGGTCACTACGTATCCGCAAATAGATGCTCGAACTATCTACGATGATTGTAAGATAGACAAGGATGCACTCGTGCCTGAAACACATTTATTTTATTCTATCAATCAAACTGTTAGGAAATGATTTCTCCCTATTTTTGCAGTCACCAGGTCTCACAACTATCTGCAAACTAAAGACACCATCCAGAGAGTTTATAAATGGAATTACATTTTTGTTTCTCCTTGTTGCAGATGCTGTTGAGATCAACCAACTAAAATTGAGACCAATCGAAGATGCGGTTAGGTGAACGCTAAACATGATAAAATACATTAATTTAGGAAACCGTAATATTAGTATGTAAGTAAATATAAGTTTAGCAATGACGTCGAACATCCAAGCATTTAATTAATGTATGAAGGTGGAAGTGAAGACGGAGAGGCAGTTACATCAAGAAACATCACCAAGTGAGAATGGACAGTGCTGGGCATTCCAATTTAAAGTAAAGTGAAAATGTTAAGTGAAAGACAACTCCCAAACAACACCAGTAAAAGATGGAAAATCTAAGATGTATCTAATTTATTTGTTTACGTTTGGTGTCATAATATAAATTTTAAATTGTTGTTATGAGCTGAGAGAGTTTTAATTAAAAGTTTTTTAAAGACAGAGTTTTTATTTGTGTCGCCAAAAATTAAAAGCATTCCATTAGTATGAGAAATGTTTGAAATAATATTATTGTTATGCCATATGTTGAATATGACAGCATGGCAATTATAGTAATTCTGGCACGCCACCGTATTTATATAGGTACGGGTTTGGAACAGAACTGACTGTGTTCTTGAAATAGGAGCATCAACAAACGAGAATAGCGGCACTACAGGGGATCATAGAGTAACCGCAGTTAGGTACGACCGAATAATGAAATAGGCGCATCTGGCAGATGGCCAGCAGAACGCCCATGTAATTAATGAACGGGATCTAAAGGCGCCATTTGTCAATGAGCCGCTTCGCTAACTCGCGGACACGCGTACTACACACGCCGGCAAAATTAGGGGAACAAAGGTAAAAACTTGAATTTTTTATTTTTTTTTATGTTGGTTTGTTTGTTTTTTTTTTTTAAATTAAAATTATGCATATGTGGTAAACAAAAAAACAGGGTTTCTCATTGAAATTTCTTTAATTCAAGTAAAAATTAAATATTTTTTTTCAAAGTCAACAAATACAAAAAAAACTAATAGTGCGTATGGCTTCCACGGGCTCTTATGAGAGCCTGAATGCGTTTTCCCATGCTTCCAATGATGCCATCAATCATTTCTTGAGGCATATTCTCCCACTCTTCGACTAAGGCCAATTTGAGCTCGTCGACGTTCCTGGGAGCTGGGTTCCTCTGATGTACCCTTCTTCCGAGGTTGTCCCAAACATGTTCTATCGGGTTCATGTCTGGAGAACGTGCGGGGCAGTTTATTTGGGTAATGGCAACCTCATTAAGGTAATCCCGCACCACGCGCGCGGTGTGGGGCCGAGCGTTATCGTGCATAAACACAAAATCATCGCCAATAAATGGGGCAAATGGCATAACATGGGGCTCTAAGATCTCTGAGATGTATCGCAGTGCAGTCAGGGATCCGTTTTCAATGACGACAAGCTCTGTACGGGCTCCCAAAGATATGCCGCCCCACACCATAACGGAGCCTCCACCATAAGCCATTGTTTCGGTGAAACTCGTTGGATTGTAGCGTTCTCCTCGATACCGCCACATCTTCTGCCTCCCATCAACGGAATTTACACAAAAACGGCTTTCGTCAGTGAATAAAACTCGCCTCTATTCGTCTGTCCAATCACGGTGTTGACTAGCAAATGCCAATCTGGCTACTCGATGGCTCACCTTGAGTTTTGGCGCTTTGGCTGGCACTCTCGACTGCAAACCAACTTCATTTAATCGTCTTCTCACTGTTCGTTCACTTACACGGACGTTACGCACTTCTTGTAACAAGTTTCGTGTCTGAACAGCAGTTTGACGACGGTTTCTCAGAGTTTGCACCTTTATGAAACGGTCATCTATGGCTTCAGTTGCCCGATTTCTTCCTTGTCCTCGCCGGCGCACGTAAGACCCCGTTTGTCTGTACCGTTGAACATTGCGATAGATCACATATACCGACACACCCAACACTATACCAACTGAATGGTAGGTGTGACCTGCCTCGATCATTGTTATGGCTCTGGCAACATTAGTTGCAGGCAAATCACTCATTTTGTATTCAATACAATGTATACGATTCAAAGATTACCAGTAAAATGAGCTAAAGTAAGTTTAAAACACGCTAGCATTTTTTTAATGAATTGCACTTATGATCGTAAAATTGTCAACAATCGCTCAAGTGGGTATAATTTAATGTTTAAACATCGAACAATAAAGATTTCATTCAGTCATCGTTCCAAAGAGGTTAGGGATACAAAAATATAGTCCACATGCAAAACGACCCAACCAGTTGAAAAAAAAACGAGGTTTCTTGCCTGTTCCCTTAATTTTGCCGGTGTGTGTAATTGATAGACATACAATTAGGTACCTAGTAGTTCTTCCTTCAGTAAAGGTATTAACGTGATTCAATGGGAAATCTTCTAAAAGCTACTGCTTATGTTAGAGCTATGACTTTAATTCTACTAGTACCTTCCTACTCTCTTCTATCATAAAGCAATCGATATTAACATTAATCTGAAGCATTCCAGATACAGTTTATTAATTAACATTATAATCATATAATAAGGGAAACTAAAACATAATCATAACATAATTTATCTACTTAGAAGGTTGATCATACTTCTTCTTCGTCTTCTTAAGCGGTGTTCTACTTTGTTGAGTAGATGTGCCGGGCTCATTTTCTGATTCAGAAGGGAGGTCTTCATCACTATCTTCTGCCAGATTGTTCCGTTCAGAGGTCGTCGGTGATTTCGGTGAATTGACAGAGAGTTCAGTGTCCTCTGGGCGTTTGCTTTCATTATCTTCCTCATAACGAACGTGAACGAAGCGTCTGTTCATCTTTGAAGTAGATGTGGCTCGATCTTGTGTCTCGCTAGATGTCTCAGAGGTTTCTTTTTCTAGTTTAGGTACGTATATTGGCTTAGACTCTTTACTAGTCTGTGTACCGCTTGTTTGAATTTGAAGATTAATAACACTAGTTTCTTCTTCTTCTTTGTCTTCATTAGCTTTGCTAGCATCATGATTAGATTTCGTTATATCCAGAGAAACAATTTCTTTTTCGATATTTTTTTCAGGGAAAGTAGAAAAATCGCTGCTTATTCGTTCGAAAGTAGTTCTTACTATATCGTGCTCAATAAGTTCAATATATTCTTTGTCAGCTGACTTTTTCTTTTCATCGTATTCTTTGATCAAAGCGGTTGTGGCTATTTCATCCTCTTGCTCCAATAAGTCATCTTTCTGACTCTTGTTGGACTCGGTTAAACTCGGAGAATACTCTATTGCTTCGTTTTTGATTAGCCTCTTAGCCTTCGTAGTCACTCTGTTTAGGAATGTGGAATCGTCCGGTTCCTCTGGTGTACTAGTTAGTGATGTTTGGCTCGATGGCTGATGAGCAAGTGTATCGTCAAGTTTTATAGAGAGTTGCTCGCTGGAAACGCTGCTGTCATGGTGTCTGGAGTTTTTGGGCCATAGATCGGGCACAGTCTCCGATTGTCTACTTACCGCGTGGCTCTCTCGCGTGGGGCCAATGGGTGGTATGAATACTGTTGTTGGCGATGGCGGTAGAAGTGTGGAGATCCTTTCTGAGGACGGAATTGGTTCCGAGCCGCGGTCGACTAGCTCGGTGACCCTTGCCTTCGGCGCCGCCTGCTGCGGCCCATAATACGGCCAGCTATTGAAACTACCGCCACTCCTGCTACTGCCGCTGTCATTTTTTGACATATGATTGTTGATCGCTTCTCGGCTAAGAGGAAAGTGCTTGAGCAGGAACAGCCAATCATCAAGTCGGAGAGTGAGGACTTGGGAATTGATCAGAGTTTGGTAGGAGTGCGTGTATGGCGTATCGAGAAATAGTCCTTGCAACTGTAAGTGAAATATGGAGGACGTAAACTACGCGTAGGTAAATAAAACTAGGTCGGTTGGCAAGCTAATGGATTTGAAATAACTTACGACGCCAAAATACGAGCCAGCCGGATACACCCGCGACACCAAGTGGGATATGTTCGATAGCTCGCTGACCTTCCCGGTGTGGATCAGGTACATGGCATTGGTGATTTCGCTTGCCTTCACCACGTACATACCTGGAACGATAATGATTTTATTTGCTGATAAATAAAAATGTTTACTTCAGACCATGGATCCAAATCACTAAAAAATCCTACTAATATTATAAATGCGAAAGTTTGTGAGTATGGATGGAGGTATGGGTGGAATGTTTGTTACTCTTTCACGCAAAAAATACTAAACGGATATGGACGAAACATGAAATATATACAGTTTGTGACCTGGATTATCACATAGGCTACTTCCTATAACGGTATCACGCGAGCGAAGCCGCGAGCGAAAGCTAGTACATTATATAATATTATTAATACTGGACACTATCACACAATCATGTAGCCCCAAACTGTGGCCAAACTAAGCAGAGCTTGAACCACATGACGAATAAACTACTTATATTCATTTTTATTGTAAATACATACATATTATTTATAGAAAACACCCAGACCCGAGACAAATATCAGCAAATAATGAAAACAATCTCGCGGCGGGAATCGAACCCGCAACCTTCTGCGTCTCAGGCGGACCTTCGCCCACTGCGCCCCAGAGGCCGTCAGTAATAAAATAAAATACATTAAAATAATAAGACAAAAACACATAAAAACTAGCCAAGTGCGAGTCGAACTCGCACACTTCCGTATCGTTGTGTGGGAACTCCACTTAAATATTTATTTTATTCTGTTTTTAGTATTTGTTACAGCCGCAACAGAAAAACATCATCTGATCTCTGAAAATTTCAACTGTCTAGCTATCACGGTTTATGAGATAAAGCCTGGTGATAGACAGACAGACAGACAGATGGACAGTGGAGTCTTAGTAATAGGGTCCCGTTTTTACTCATTGGGTAAGGAAACTGTTATATATTAAGACGGTATAATTCACACTGGTTTATTTGACAGCTAGCTACACGTTATATGGAGTATTTGATGACACCAACCTAACTACATATCTAGTAGTATACATACATAACAGAAACCTAAAAAAAACACAGAATCATCATTGCGACACTAGGCTAGAGACCAGCTTTAGGAGCCAGCCAGCGTCGATTGCGCTTGGAGCAGCATCTCCAGCCACAACAGCCAGGGGGCTGTCTTCGCTGGCCTTACCAGGGAAGGCAGTGCGTTTCCGCATTACTACATAAAAGTTGTTCGTGCGACCGTCTGCAAACATCCTATAATCCGGCTCCTATAATTGAGCGAAGGGGCCGATTATGGTTCCTGAGGCCTCATAGAGTATCTCAGCTGCCCAGCAAAATAGTCAGCACCGGACTTATAATTGAAAACTTTGACATTTAATCTGTCAAAATTCAAACAACGTCCATTGAAAAACTATCAAAGTTTGATAAAGGACCGGTGCTAATCATTTCAGTGTGCAACTGAGTTTGACTGTAATATGAACGCACCTCAGAATAAGGAAAAGAACTAGAAGAAATATTAAATATCCCAATGCTCTGAACATGGACTCATACGGCTAATCTTGACTTTTTTATATCCATGTATCATTAGCTAGAAAGGGCACTTTATCTCAATATACTTTATCTCAATGCTGTAATAGGCATAGGCATTATAACGAAACTCTATAGCACTAGATTCGAGTGCCCTGGTCCGATTTACAATTTGAACTAATTTGATGTCGCATTGAGATATGTATGCATCCCTTTGTAACTGATCATAGACGTAAGAAAGTAGAGTTGATGTTTCAGAGCATGTGGAAATTTATGATTTCTTCTAGTTCTTTTTCTCAAACATGCTTGGAAATTAGAGCATTATTTTGACAACCTTCTTCGACATAATTCGAAATTGCTGTACCGGCCCAATACATGCGAGCAGCGGCCGGCAAAACTTGTATGAAAATTCATATCTGCCGTGTTTAGCGGCCAAATAAAATGTAAACTCACATCTGTCGTGTAATTTAAAAATGGAATGATCTTTTATACTACACCTGCTCGGAAAGTACCTTGATACTTTATCAAATTTACGGTAGAAAGTACGTCATTGCATATCGAACAAATATGTGGGGAGAAAACGCATCTGAGCGGGAGAGAAAAGTGTATGAAAATCCATTTCTTACGTGGTTTTTCTTTTTTAATTTTGGGTAAGACTATGCGCTGGTAACCTAAATATCAAAAGCCAAAAAGTTTTTACAGTGAGTTTTTATCTCCAAGTTCGCAAAATGACACTGGCCACTAGCTAAAAAAAAAGCACTGGCTAGTCAAAGTCAAAGTCAAAGTCAAAGTCAAAGTCAAAGTCAAAGTCAAAGTCAAAGTCAAAGTCAAAGTCAAAGTCAAAGTCAAAGTCAAAGTCAAAGTCAAAGTCAAAGTCAAAGTCAAAGTCAAAGTCAAAGTCAAAGTCAAAGTCAAAGTCAAAGTCAAAGTCAAAGTCAAAGTCAAAGTCAAAGTCAAAGTCAAAGTCAAAGTCAAAGTCAAAGTCAAAGTCAAAGTCAAAGTCAAAGTCAAAGTCAAAGTCAAAGTCAAAGTCAAAGTCAAAGTCAAAGTCAAAGTCAAAGTCAAAGTCAAAGTCAAAGTCAAAGTCAAAGTCAAAGTCAAAGTCAAAGTCAAAGTCAAAGTCAAAGTCAAAGTCAAAGTCAAAGTCAAAGTCAAGTCAAAGTCAAGTTAGTTTTTTATTTTCCTCGTAGGTGTAGTATAAAGCACTATGTATCACTCGAGAGAAAGTGCGATTCCCGATCTCGGGTGTTTTAAAGCCCTCGCCTACGGCTCGGGCTTCAAACGACACCCTCGACGGTAATCGGTCACTTTCTCCTCTCGGTGAACAATGTACTACATAGAAACATGGCAACCAAGAAGGTAACTAATCAAAGGGTTTGTTTAAATTTCGAACTGGCTTGCAAATAGAATGTTTATTGAAAAATGTACAAGTTCTGTCTAGGAACTAATTTTGTTTTAATTTCCGCGCATTATTTGAGAAAAGTACTATTCAAGCCTTGGCCACAACTAGGCATTGATGGACTCACGTATGTGTGCGCACATTTACACGTTCGTCCATCAATGCTAACTATTGATGGAACTAGCACATGGCCCACCTAATGTTAAGTGATAGCCGTTACCTATAGCAAAGTATTGCTTCGTAGGTCACAGATGTTTGGAACGTGACCTACGATGCAACCACCTGCGTCCATCAACTTGAGGCATGAAGATGAATAAGCCTCTAGTGCCTGTAATTTCACCGGCACCCACACCCTTCACACCGAAACACACTGCAATACTACTTTACAACCGAAATGGCCATAGTGTATGACTTTATAGTATGACTTTCATAAAATTCAGAAGTAGATGATGCCTGATGATGATCGGTAGGAACAATGAATTACCTTTGTTATAAGTATATATTTGTAAACAGCCTACAAGTTGTCGTAAGAATGCCGGTTCACAGTTTTCGAAAACGTGGTGCTGAAATAGAAAACGTAGGATTAAAAATCTCAGGTTTCGAACCTTGAAGCTAATCAAAATTTCCGTTCGCCATCACCTCTGGTGCAGGTTTCTCTTTTACATACATATCATACATAAAACACCCAGACCCGAGACAAATATTCGTAGATCATACAAACATTTGTCTCCTGGCGGGAATAGAGCCCCAACCTTCTACGTCGGAGGCAATAGAGGCGATCACGAAGCCTAAAGAAAAAGAACTCTTAACGTACACGTAAAATTTTGACCAATGAGAAAGCGTAGATTGCTCTGCCATTGGCAAAATTTATCGTTACGCTTATATTCGTGATCGCATTAGTTCATAGTTCATTGTTTTACACCGTAGGTATGTACGCAATGATAAAATTGATTTCGTCAAAAGTTAATATAAAATAAAATAAAGTAACAAACTTATTGTAGTTATTATAAAATAGAAAACAAACAGACAAGAACCTTTAGTACCTATACCTGTTCACAGAATTATAATAATATATGTCTAATAAATAAAAAAATATGAAAAAACATTGATGTTGCTGTACTCTCTACAGCATTACCACCATATTAATACAAGGAAAAGTAAGAGTAACTTAAGTCTAAGCACCATGAAGGTCACACAATTGGCGGCCTTATCGCTGAAAGCGATCTCTTCCAGGCAACCATAGTAAGGAAAGGAAGAGCAAAGCTTCAGAGGATGGTGGTGCATTGTCCAAGGTAAACCATACATTTTGAAAAATTCATATTTTACTAAACAGACCATTGTGTGTAGCACCATGACTTACGGTGCTGAGACATGGACGTTAACACATGAGGCTGTGTACCGAATGGGAGTAGCTCAGAGAGCCACGTACCATGCTCGGTATTCGACTTGTAGACCTGGGTCCTAGTGCGGAAATCCGTACGTACAAAAGTCCAGGACGTTGGAACTGCACTTCAGAGGTGTTTGTTTAAGCGTACCCTGGAGAGATGGTGCAGGTAGGCGGCGGACATGATGCGCAGGCGCAGCGCGTGCGGCGCCGTGTGCAAGAAGTGAGGAGCCTGCACGCCGCGCGACTCGCGCCACAAGTGCAGGCAGTACTTGTTCGTCTGCTTAACTAGATTCTTGGACACGCGGTTGTTGCGCAAGAACTCCTGTAACATCCTATTCTATGCATTTGTCTGTTATTTTGTGTGTGGTGTTAACATGTGTTGGGTGTCCTTATAATAACACTATAACATTATTATAAACTAGCTTCCGCCCGCGGCTTCGCTCGCGTGGTACCGGGATATAAAGTGGCCTATGTATATTCGAAGTTTCATCCAAATCCGTTCAGTAGTTTTTGCGTGAAAGTGTAACAAACATTCATCTATTCATCCATACATCCATACATTCTCGCAAACTTTCGCATTTATAATATTAGTAGGATAGTAGGATGTGAAAGTTTGTGTGTATGTGAGTATGTTTGTGGTCGCTTCACTCGGTAACGGCTGAATGGATTTGTATGAAACTTGGAATATACATAGTTCAACACCTGGATTAACACATAGGCTTTTTATTGCGGTATCACGCGAGCGAAGCCGCGGGCGGAAGCTATTAAAATATATAAAAGTAAAAAAAAATTAGAAAGGCTCTTTTAATGATATCTCGTTATAGGATTGACTGATGAGAACGGGACCGGGTGTGAGAGTGGCTGAACAAATAAACAGCACGTTACAAAAAAGTACCTAATGGCAAGGAAACAATGATATAGTAATTTCAAAGGTTTATTGTTCACGAAAGAAGCATCATTAGTTCCCATGTAAAAGTAAGTTAGTTAAACCTTATGTGTTGCAATAGGTCGTGAGGTTAACTGAAATGAATTTTGATAAAAAGGTAAACCACTTTTTCATTCTAAAACGGTGCGAAGTGCGCCGTGTCAGCTAGTAAATTATTTACATATCGCAGAGTGATATCACCTACGAAAGGCTGCTAGTAGAAGTTGGATGCGACGAGCTGAGCGCGCAATGGCGCTCAAAAGGGGAGGCTTATATCCAGCAGTGAACTACTATACATAATGAATATGCTGAAAATAATAATAATATGGGATATCTCACACACGGTCAACTGATTCCAAACTTGGCAGAGCCTGTACTCAGAGAATTATAAACATACATAGATACCTACTCTTACGATACAAAACAAACATTCACATTATATTATTCTAAAATTTTCAATATTATTTATTTTACTGTGTACAATAAAGAATAAAACATTCATGTTTACAACAAAAATGTTTGTCCTGGGCTGGAATCGAACCATAAGGTATCTAAGCGCGTCATTCCTAGTACTCAATTCTACAACAGTACAAATATTATACCTGCAGCTCCAAATACTTGGTGTAGAAGCTGAATGATCGGAATGACTGAAACTGGATGATGTTTGAGAACTCCCCCACGTATATCATGTACAGCATCGTGGATATTATCTGTAGCGCGCACACAAACACCACCTGCACGAAACAAGAAATAAGGGTTTACCAGGAACCCCTAGCATACCTAGGAACTCTTAATATTCGATTAATAAGAACATTCTTATATAAGAGAGCTAAATTTGGTAATGTTTAAGCGTAAACTACATAAACTATTAATCTCCAAGTGTTATTATCATGTAAATGAATTTTTAATGGACAAAGACGTACAAATTATAGAATAATGCAATTTTTCACAGGGTCACACACTACCTTCCTACTTTGGTTAAAATCTAATTTAATTGTTTGTTACATTAATTAATATTTTGCATTAAATTATTTGATTACCATATTTAGACATTATTTATGACAATTAATAAAATTAATAAAATTAATTGTCATAAAAAATGTTAATAGATAACATATCAACTACCATTCAAGAATATTTACCATTTTAATTACTAATTTTAGATTACGTCCCGCATTATTTATTATTATTATTTGGTCTCTATATTTTTTCTCGATATTTAACCGGAATTATCTAAAATGCACGGGCCTGAGCCAAGTGCATATCAGTATAATGAATGGGCGATGCGTTCTCGCTAGCAACGTCCGCCTGTAGGAATTTTCGGACGATGCGGCATGTGTTTAATATAGCGGCCTTTTGCATAAGTACGTACGTGTATTTGGGGAGATCTAATAAGGCAAGAGATTGGAACAATTGTTTTGGGATGACACCAGTGCTGGATATGACTATTGGTACTATGGACACATATTGGTACATTGGTACTATTGGTACTATGGTATATTTTTAAGTCCCCGCATTCGGGTAATTTAGTTCTTCAAATCTATGTATTTTGTCAGTTTTTCTGAAATGGTGTTCTGGAGGTTATGAGTGTTGGGAATGGCTATATCAATAAGGAGTGCTGTTTTATTGTTTTTATCTAAAAGAGTCAAATCAAAGTTATTATTATTATTATTATTTTGATCTTGATGGCGTGATAAACGATTGATGCGAAAGATAGGATACGGTTGACTGTTGGGATATGTTTTTACACAGGGATCAACAATTACTAGTCGGTGTTTGTGAAATCATATAACTAATAAACATAAAGTATAAATATCATCGAGAGTGTACACTATAGAGTCACAGTCTCCAAGTAAAAACTGTCAAAAATGGTCAGAGCGTCGCTGACACATGATAGATAAACATCAAAATGTCACATTTGCTCTAATTACTAATTTAGACGTTATCTCGATTGAATTGTGTTCAATATCGGCGCAAGAGTTTTGGTGTGGACCTTTTTTTTCCACGTTTGTGGCTTTAGTAGAATATACTATCTCAATTTTAAATATAAGTATTATGCAGAATCGGTATCAAATCGATCCCCAACCCGCATGCCCAGCGTGGGGATTATGGGCATATCCCCCTTTATTAGGGGAGGCCTATGTCCAGCAGTGGACTGATATAGGCTGGTATGGTGGTGGTGGTGGTGGTGGTATCAAATGACTGAAATCTTAAATCCATAGGAATGTGACGACTGTTTCTCTGGAGATTCTTCAATCTACCCGTAAATCAACGTATGAAGATACGAGTATAAGAGTATGTATAGTTTTAGCTGACTCTATCACAAACGTACAAACATATTTACATTTTCCGAGTCCGGATTTAACTTTTCATTTCACAATGTGCCATCGCTATCCTATCTACAGTACACACCGGACGTCAGCTTAGGTTTACGACTGCAGTTGAATACACGCCAAGCGTGGAAATGACCAATCTGAAGCGGTTTCAGATTTGCGTTCTTTCGGCGTTTTTGGAAGCCCCTACTTGGCGCGCAATGCGAGCCATCCGTGCAACTTGTACGAACGTTGACTTGTTCATAAATAAGCTCGTATAAACGCTAGCTGCGACAAGTGCGACAGAATGACCCACCAGTTCAAGCGATAACGCCGAAATAAGGGCGTGTACGTGCATTCTGTTATGTGAAGCTAAAAATTTGATGCCACTGTAAGCGCGTCAGCTACGCTACGCACGATAATAGTTACGTCTGAAAACATTAACTATCATAGCTTTCATTAGTGAGGATGGTTTTGATAGCTTCCGAATCAAATGAAGACGAATGCCATAGTTCTTTCTTCCTACTTCAAAGGCTACTTGTTTAAAACGGGCCCGATATTCCATGGATAATAGTTAATTAACTCGGCGTGACTTTGCGGCAAAACCATTACAAGGTATACAAAAGACAAAAATGTTGTAAGTACAAATTCCGCTCACCTCTGACGAATTTCACAAAACCCAACAGCTGAAAATGTTCGACAAATGTTTCGCCTTTCCTTCATAAAGCATCCCGTGATGAGGGCTTAGGAAACTCGTCAGAGAAGGTTACCGGAATTTGTAATAAATAATTTGTCTTTTGAATATCTGCCATGCAGATATTAAATAGAAGCAGCAACGTCAGTTGTGATAGTAGATAATTATTATAATCAATTATTGAAACAGGATAAATACCATTATTTGGTTCGTTGATTTACCATGATTTAGTTCGTCCCATGATCATGGCACATGCAACTGCGTCAAAATATCGGGAAACAACAGAACTCACAAATCATGGTAAATATCCCGTTGATATTAATAATTGTTCAAGACCATGATAATTTTAAAAGTTAGATAAAGATTTGCCTAGATCTGGGAATTATAAGAGGTTAGGTAAAAAAATTACCATGAATTATGCAAATAATTAAATGCCTGTTTTATTTCATATTCATATTCAAATTCATATTCTTTATTATTACATACATATGTATTTTTGCATAGAAATGTCAAAGCTACATACTTTTTTATGGTACCTGAAGATAGATGAAGGTGGCCCATCTGACATTAAGTGGTAGTCATTACCTATCACAAAGCATTGCATCGTAGCTCACGCTTTCTTGAAACATGCCCTAGGATGCATTCATCAACTTGAGAAAATGATAAGCCTCTAGGCGCATTTAATTTCCCCGGCACCCTTCAAACCGTAACACAGCAAAGCTGCTTCACGGCAGAAATAGGCATTGTGCCAGTACTTCCCGGACGAGCCCTTCACAAAGAACTCTACTACTACTTACTTTCCACTAGTTCTGTGGTCCTAGTACTTATGAACACACTCAGGCCATTGTATTGTAGTGAACCACGTACTATGCGATCACATTCAACCTGACGTGTCATAAGCATACAGAAAAATGTTGGCCAATGAAAAAGCTTTATTTAGAATCTACGCTTTCTCATTGGCCAAAATTTGACGTCTACATACATATGAATACTTTATTGCTAGTCTACGTGATCGAGCCTCAGTAACTATTAAGCAAGTACTGAACCACTTACTTCTGAATGTTTCTTCGGCATGATGTCCCCGACGCCGTTCTGTGTGAAAGTTGTCAGCACAAAGTAGAGGGAGCAGAGATACATGTTGTCGCACCAGAGGTTTTTATCGTCTAATACATACATAAAAATGTTAGTGGCAACGCTTTTACATATTCTTGCCTAAGCACGTTCCGAGTTCAGGAACTAGCCCATCATACTAATTCATAAATGAGAAAGTTTATCTAATGTAGTATCCTACCTACTATGCATATCCTACAGGCTGCGCCATGTTGGTATACTAAAAAAATATATAGTGGCCTTGGGAAAAACAATTTAATCTTTGTATAATGGGCCCACACGACCAAAGCCTTAGTCAAAAGCTTAGTCATAAAGGGTATCTACCATCTTTATATCTGTAGTCGAAGTCAAACGCAAGCCAATACCAATATAAACGTAATCCCTATAGAAGTCCATTGCTGGACAAAGATTTCCCCTAATGAGCACCATTGCGATCTGTCCGCAGCTCGACGCATCCAGCTTCTACAAGCAGCCTTCCGCAATTCACCACTCCACCTGGTCGGAGGGCATCCTTTACTGAAGGACTCCTTTCACCAACTTTCATCAACTCTGTCACCAACGGCTATCCTTCAGAGAAACCCCGAGCATAGCTCGTTCCATAGCTCGCTATACCTAGTATATGTATGCTATATATAGTGCATCTAGTTCTTCTTCTTCTTCTTCTTCCTCGTATGAATGAGTGGCCAACTCTAGTGACGGAGCTTTTAGGCCACCCGAAGGCCTCCGACATGGCTAGTCTATCTAGCCAAAAGCTAGTTTTAAATTATGTTAACTAACCTTTATGGAACCAAGAAGAGAACGGTTCCGCCTGATCCTCCATGGCGCCGACGAAGTACCACAGGCAGGAGATGGTGTGGACGAACAGAGTGAACCAAATGAAGACAGAGAATATCGTGCTGAGGATCAGATTTGTGGTGATGCGCTCCTGATACCGCTTGAGGCATTTGTAAACTGTTACCTGAAAGTAACGGTTTCCTTTTTTTATGTTTATCGTATGAGTTAGCAGTGAACTCAAGAAAACCAATCACGATTAGGCTGCTTACCCACGTGGCTTTTTGAAGGACCGATAATCGCGCCGATTTTTCCTTCATAGTATTTCTGACCGACTTTTTGTAAGATTACACTACACGATTACGTTACACTATTACAATCAATACGTTTCATATTTCTCTTAAAAAAAATCGGTCACCGATTATTGGTCGTGCAGCCTTATCCTGTGGTATGGGTATAGTGAAATTTTAACCAATGAGAAAACATAAAAGAGCATAAATAATAAATAATGCTTTTATTAGTCAATAATAATTTTGTCATTGGCCAATACAATACGATACGTCAAGTTGATTGCCGTACGGTGTCAGAGTTTCAATCCGACCGAAGATATCGGACATGGCTTAACGACTGAAAAGGTCTATTATCTTAGCGAGACTTCCAAAAGACGGAAGCGCTTGGATCTAACTTCAAATGACTAAAGATCATTTGCTAAGAATAATGAAATAAGCTACGTCACGTCAGCTTCAATGTTAGGTAACCGTATGGATAGAGAATGCTCAACCTACATTTAATCTTACTGTAAGCATTTGACAGATCTATTAAAAAATACCACCACAACTTTTTCCTATGATAGACACACACTTATTTGTAACATTCAGTAAGCCGAGGTATTAAGAGCTAATAAGCTATTGTTTTTATATAGGACGCCCTCCAGCCAGGTGGAGTGACCATCTGCGAAAGGCTGCTGGTAGAAGGTGGATGCGTCGAGCTCAGGACAGGGCGCAATGGCACTCATTGAGGGAGGCCTATGTCCAGCAGTAGACTGTTATAGGCTGATGATGATGATGATGAAGCTAATATAGTGTACGTACATATTTAGTAAAAAATAATTTAGCTACTTATCCTGCTCAAAGTGTTAATCTACAAAAACTAGAATCACTGATTCATCATTCTAAAAATCAGACAGCAGTCACAAAGATGAGATCAGTAAAACTATTTTGGAAGGTGGACAATAAAAATATGACAGATGTTTTTGGTGAATCACCCAATAAAACCAGTAGAAACAATAGAAAAAACATATTTTGCAGCTGTTGCTTTGGCAAAATAATGATTTATCATATCACGTGTTTATGAAAAAAATTCATTATTTAAATGATAAGCATAAGTAGTATAAATCTTGCTCCCACTTGCACGGAGTATGTGGTGTTGTATCGCATCACACTAGTCACACTGGTCAGACTTAGTCACATCATACTAGTCACAAGTCACTAGTTATCCCTGTGCTCACACAACTGCTGAAAGGCAGACTAGAATGTAAATATCAGTCTGATTATAAACATGCAGAATTTACTAACAATTCTAAACATCCTGTTGAGCCTGAGCCAGGAGAACAGCATCCACGTATTCTTCTCACTTAAGAAACCCATCAGCTCAATCGGAAAACAGGACAAGATATCATACTTGAAATCATGTTGGAAATATCTGTAAAAATTAAGTCTTATTCTCAACCACCTTGGCCTTACACAGAAATTATGAAATCAACAGAGTATGGCGCCCTCTGTGGGGTAATGGCTGAACGCCGGCCTAAGATGCAGAAGGTTGCGAGTTCGATTCCCGCCTCGATACCAATATTTTTGTGATCTGCACATATTTTTCGCGGGTCTGGATGTTTTCTATTTATAATGTGAATCTACATTTACAAAAAAATATTAATGTAGTATATCAGCCATTTGGTTCCCTAATACAGCTCTGCTTAGTTTGGGGTTAGATGATGCTGTGATTAATTTTGGTACAATTTGGTAGGAAAACGTGTTGGGTTCAACATGATATTCTTGCTGAACCTTTGTATTGTTATTTTCTAGGCCGTGAAGGTTTGCTATTTTGAATAACTAAAGTCAGTGATTTTATATCTTCAAAAATGTTGAATATTGCGAGCGAGAGGGAGGTTTGACATGTATCATCACCTTAATCAACATTATAATAGTTAATTAAAATTTTTGCTGACCTACGCCAGCGACGGAAGAAACCATAGACAAATTCCTTCAACGAAATTGAGAGCGCATATCGGTACAAAATCACTACAAACTTTTGAGTATGACAACTGTTACACATAGTTTCAAACAGTCTGCAAACTCACTGACCCATTGTCTGTCACGTGATAACTAAATTTGCTCGGGCCTCAAGTTTGTAGACCCACACATCGGGGCTCAGGTTACGTTGGGGTGTGTTCAAACGATAGGAATGCGTCTATGCTTTTTCCGGCGCTGATTACGCCCTTCATACGACGTGGTCCAAAGTAAAAAATTGAGAATTTGCTAGTACCTATAAAAACTTACGTTCTTCGTACAGGAATGAGAACACTTCTCACACTGGCAGATTCTACAATCAGAGGCAGCGAATACTGCAGTACAATCTTCATAAAGAAGCCCACATCCAACGCATAGAGGGTCACGATTAACCCAAACCTATTGTCTTGGAATCCAGCGTTATAAACATCAGCGTACACGCACACCATACTGACGATAATGAGGTAGATTTGGACATAGGTGTCTTTGAAGTAGAGGTGCTTGATCAGGCCTTTCCGGCTGCGGACGAGGATGGGGGAACTGAGGCTCCTTTCTTTCCTGAAGGAGTCACCGGTGTTACCCATAATGTAATTCTGGAAACGGCAATGCAATAACATTTTGAGTGCTGAAAACACTGCTGTGCTCCTGCAGCACCTCGCCCAAGCGTCATGTGCGAGGCTAAAAGCCAACGTGTTAAAAATAAATAATAAACAAATAAAAATACCTGCTTAGGTGCTTAGCCAGGTACCTATGTCTCTAGTGATTTTATCAAGTTGTCATTTAAGCTCATCACAGACGTAGCTTTAATATGTATTAATGTACCGTGCTATAATATATATTATAGCAAGCTACCACTCAGGCAGACGATATTATCCTACTTCCTACTTCCTACTAATATAATAAATGCGAAAGTTTGTGAGTATGTATATTCACGCAAAAACTACTGAACGGATTTGGATGAAACTTGGAATATACATAGTTTGTGACTTGGATTAACACATAGGGATGAAACTTGGAATATACATAGTTTGTGACCTGGATAACACATGGGCCACTTTTTATCCGGTTACCACGCGAGCGAAGCCGCAGGCGGAAGCTAGTAATATATATTTTACCTTCATTTTATGAAGCGGCTTTCAGACTACGCTATATTATTGTGCTATGAGCTTTATACTATTTGCTATTATATTATAGCGTAGTCTGAAAGCGGCTTAATGTGTTAAGTTACAATATAGCTTGGTGACCTCATAGAAATATAAATTATAGTTGCGTGTGTGGTCACTCGCAAAGTATTCAAAATATATCACGCTATGCCTTGCTAATTACTATATATTATAGCTACGTCTGTTATGGACTTAAAGGCTTACGAAAAAACAAAGTTTTTGTATGTTGACTTACCGAGGTTGCCAACGGCCGATATTTCTTCATCAACTGCATCACTATAGGAAAGTCGGAGATGATCTGATGGAAAGTCAGCGAGTTGATCTTGAGAAGATGAACCTTGCTAGTAGCAACGACTGTCACTGGATACCGAATGGTGGGAGCTCCATCCATGTTACCAAAGACACTGAAACACTTTTAATATATTAATAACTTGGAACAAATTGTAAATGACGAGAACCAGCAATTAGCCAGAACCAGCATTTAATAGGTATACGAATAATTTGGAACAATTTTTTTTTAACCTATTAGATCTAAATAACTTCTTGAGAAAAAGCTGCCTTAACAATATTCTAGCAGTCATGTTCATAGTTTAAAAGATGGGGAATAAGGTGATCCAACCCCATCTTCGGAACCCAAGTCAACCTCACCTGCACGTGGTGCACACTGCTGACCAACAAACGGGGCTCTGGCAGCCGGCTGATTGCGGCATAGCGCAGCCAGAGGATTTAGCTGTGCCAGTGTTAGCACCGGTACAGCTAAATCCTCTGGCTGCAGACGGGCATCAGCGTCGGCAACCTGCATGCCCATGCAGCGTGGGGACGCTCGCTCCTGATAAAGGGGGATATGCTCAAGATCCCCATCTTGGGCATATCCCCCTTTATCAGGAGCGACCTATGTCCAGCAGCGGCTGATGTAGGCTGATGTGGTGTGGTATTGGCTTTTAATTTAGGAACAGCAGAACTGAGCCTATTAATTAAGAAATTACAACATGATATTTATCTCACCTGCCCCTCAAAAGCCTGACGATCATACTCGTGTCTCCCACCGTCTCCCTCACATTGACACCCCCATAGTCCACGAAGTACATGTCTGCGATGACATCACTCGCTTCGATGACGGTCATACCTCGGATGAGGTAGACGCTGCGGACGGCACGACCCACGGTACGAAGCAACGAGGCATCACTTTGGGATAATATTGGACACTGGTGGTGGGAACAAAATGTGAAAAATTTATTCCCATCTATTTTAGAAGGTTATGTGTTCATAATACTGCTTTATACTTATCATACTGCTCACAGTATGATGACCACATAGAAGAGTTTTGTAAACGGTACAATCGGTATGCTTAGGAAGGGACCCCAATAGTTTCTGCTTTTGTTATTTCTCTTTGTAACGTAGAAATTATAGATACTATGGAAGCGAATACAATACACACAAGCAGGGATTGGATATCTAAACCCGTTTGCAGGTATATTTTATACTGAAAGGATTCAAACCTTAGCAAACGTAGGTCCATAGATGTGAAGAATGGCATCAGTTCGTAGGGTGATCTGGTCGCAAAGTTTGAAGACTTGCCTGTAGTCGACTCCACCCATCCTTTCCCAGTTGTACTCGTAGTACGCAAGGACATCCCTGTAAAAAAAGCAAAATTGTAATCGTAATTACTATAAACTGTAAAGCTGGGTACGGATAGCGCGTACATTGGTACGCGTGTCTTGGAACGCCATGTCTTTACTTGCAGCTACGCGTATACTTTGGGGAACGCGGCTCGCGGCTCGCTTTCGGCTCCCGTAGCGCTATGGATCGATTGACCTCGCGTTACATATTATCTATACGCGTACCCAATATACACGTGCGCAGCGAACCCCGACCACGCGTATACAGAGGGCTTACCACAGGTTTTTATAGTTTACGAAAACTTTATAAGTTTCGGTATCTTTCCATACATTTTCAGTACAGCGCCTCTAGGGAAACGTGCATGAACTACGAAATTGTATGGAAAGATACCGAAACTTATAAAGTTTTCGAAAACTATCAAAACTTGTGGTAAGCCCTCAGGAGCGCGCTATCCATACTCAGCTTATGGTAAAACAAGGAGTGGCTTAGCTTTGTCTAATAAAATATCTAGCCAAATGTCTAGAAACTTAATATTATAATTGGTTAATCTTGGATGGGAAAATGATATGATGATGGAGGTAAAGAAAGAAATAGAAGTTTTAGTTTGATTGTCTGTTTCTGAAAGGCTCTTGGATTAATTACTTCTGCAGCTCCTGGTCGAGGTTCTCTCTCTTCATGTAAACCACCATGTCAGTCATGTGCTCTTGGAACTCCGCCAGGGCCTTGTTTACGTTCGCGCGGATACTGATGATACGTACCGAGAAGTAGGTGATTATCATTGCACCTGCAAATATATTGGCTTAGGTAATAGATGTTGAAAAAAACAGGTAAAAAAATTTGGAAATAATATATCTGACAGTTCTCAAAATTTGAAATTGCAATGTATATTAATCAGGTAAAATATTTTTTTATATAATGATATCAATAATAGATTTAGATCGTAATGCAATTCAAACACTTTTATTAGCAGACTGTTTATCTTAGGGCAGCGCCCCCGCCAAGTCCAGCAGGTTAAAAACCTTACCAATAAGCATTCCGATCAGTAGCACGCGCATGATATCGAAGTTGCTTGGTTTGAAAATGTTGTAGCCAGTGGTGGTGGCTTCGTAAACAACCCAGAAGTAAGTGGCCAAGTGCAGGTTCCAAGGTGAGCCAGTTAGGTTGAAACGGACTGTAAACCAAAATAATATACGATTCGCTTCTGCCCGCAGCTTCGCTCGCGTGGTACTGGGATTAATATTAGCATATATGTTATTATTATACTAGAACGTCATATAATGTGCAAAATTTCATCTCTATCTGTTCAATAGTTTTGGCGTGAAAAGGGTCCAACATTTCACATTTATTTTTAGAAGTAGAGTTCTTTGTGAAGGGCTCGTACGGGGAGGTACTGCCACCATGCCTATTTCTGCCGTGAAGCAGCTGTGCTGTGTTTCGGTTTGAATGGTATGGTTGCCGGTGAAATTGCACAAGAGGCTTATCATTTTCATGCTTCAAGTTGATGGACGTAGGGCGTTGCATCGTAGAGCACTTTCCGGAAAAACGTGATCTACGACGCAATGCTTAGTGATAGGTAATGGTTACGACTTAACATCAGGTGGGTCATGAGCTCGTTCCATCTTCAAGTGGTATAAAAAAAAACCTTTATAATATTAGTAGGATAGTGAGCACCGTCTATACTTACGATATAACTTTTGATTTAAATCATTGATGAAAATGAGTTGTTAGAACAAATTGTTCACCACAAACGGGACAAAGCTTAGCTGTTCCTGGCACATCGCATCAGTTTGTTTTAGTTATATGGATAATAATCATCTGCTCAGCTATGCTGGAAAACACTCTCAGGCTACCTAGCTTTCAAAAAAGACTAAATCAAATTGATTTATTTATCCATTTTATTGAGCTTTTAACTAACATTCATTTTTGAAAAGCTCAATCCAGGATCCGCCAACATCTTTGGTCGGCACGATCAGCCAATCGCCTTCTCTCAAGTAGAAGATATCCGCAGAGTACAGGACCATGAAGCAGGTGAGCACGTTTAGCAGTACTATAAATAGCGGGATGGCTTTCAAGCTGCATGGAGAAATAAGAGAGGTCAATTTGGACCACATTCAAATATGTAACCAAATATTATTCTAGACCATTATTTTGATCACTCAAGAACTATATCGTAGTATGGTCAGGTGGAAGCCTAATTACAGATAGTTTCATTGGTAACATCGGTAAGATAGAAGAATCGGATTACTAGTAAATTCAATGAATCTAAAAGCTGATTGACGCCAAACAAAGTTCATAAGCCAACCGCTGACTTTCGACAAAAAAATCACAATCAAATATCACAATGAGTCATTGCTATATCCTGATTAAAAACTTACACTATAAGTATATCTCGACGTTCGATAAAATCATGCAGGATGTCCATTGCACTAGGCAGCCGGTACAGCTGCGTTAGACGATTCAACATCAAGAATTGCTTCATAAACGTTACTCGGTATTTGTTCTCTGAAAAACATTATCTTTAAGATATTCTTCTTACCCTGAACGCTAGACTGTTACCAGTCGGATCAGTGGTTGATATTGTTTAATGAGTGATGGAACTAAATAAATAAATAATGAAATAAAAAAAAATCACTTCTCTTGCTCAAAAAGTGTATCTTAATAGTGTAGCTTAGCGGGCCTAAAACTCGAGTTTAATACCTCGGGCTAAAAAGTATTTTTTCTTTTTAATTTTTGTCTAAAATCATCAGCCCGTACAAAGCATTCGTTCTCTTACATAAAAACTCGACTTCTTGGTGCTCCGTCAATCTTTTTTTTTTAAATAGAACCGTCTTGGTGATGTTTTATGAAGGTTGATTAAATTTTAATAAAATTTCTGAAAATTGTCTAATTTTGAATTGTTTTATTTTCTCGCAATCGAAGTGAAAAGTAGAGTGTTTTACTCGGGCCAAAACCACCCATTAAAATATGTAATGGGATGGTTTAGTCCCTTGTAAAACAGTCTACTATTATTTCAAGCAACAGGGCTCATATTGAAATTTATAATTTACAAGTTTAATGGGGTGGACCCTATACACGAGATGACTGTCGCAGCAGCGTCGTATATAGGGGCAGTCTATTCGTCGGGCGATCATCGCCAGGACGGCGTTGGTGCTGGCCCGCGTCCTTCGCACGAGGGATGCACCCCTCTACCGCATAGTAGCGGTAAAACAATCGGTGTGTGCTACCGAGGACATGCCGGAGGCGCTGCAGTAGCGGGTCAGCCCCAACACCGCTCTGAACGCGTTATTAAACTGGACGCGGAGGGCGCCATACGCCACTTGAGTGCCTTAGCCTACTGGTTTACCAAATTCCTTCTGCGCTGGCTCCAAGCCCTCCAATGGCAGACAACCAAACAAGTCAGTGATGAAGGCTCCCTTGAGATAGTAAGCAGCTGTGCTGGCAGGGTGGTAGATCAGAATTCCTTGCTCGTTAAAGTAGCCTATCAGCATCCTCTGAAATCTGATGATATTCTTAGTAAAAATAGTGTTGTGAGTTTTTAGGCAAATTATTTTTAAAGAGATTTTTGGGTTCGTGAATATTTAAGTTTTTCTCATAAACTTTTAAAATATTAGGAACACAATGATGTAGGTAAGTGTTTGTTATTCGACGCAAAAGTTATACCTTAAATAATATTATAATAATTGATATAATACTGTTACTATCGTAACTAGATGCGTAGTACCGGCTAAAATGCGTCTCAGGTCTTGGCCAGGACCCTCTACTTCGTTCGTACAGTGGCCATCTTGACGTCGACTGAGTGACACTTTCACGAAATAGGAAATTTCATGATGAAGAAGTGCATTTCTTGAACTCAATTATGTAAAGAAGCACGTGAAATTACTTTTTTGGAGTTTTACTATTGATTTTTCGCTAATATCGCAGCAAATATTAAAGAAAATCTAGGTAGATAGTTGATGCAGTATAATGTTGCCAGCAAAATAAAATGCAGTTTTCCCCATTATTGTGGGAGATTTCGATAAGGAATAAAATCTTTCGAATCGATTACTCACTTCCATTGATAAATGCCCTCATCCATAAAAGCAAACTATTCGCTCAAACAAACAAAGGAGGTCTAAAGGACATTTGACGTTACATGCGGTGGTTGAGTGATATTATGATCACTAATAGGCAATATAATTATTATTTACAAATTAAAAAAACTGTTATTTTATTTCCACACAAAAAAATATTATTACGATCCACTAATATGATTAGTTATAATATCACAAAGTCATGAACAATTATTTTGTTAAACAATTCCCTTTTGCTTTTTTTATGATGATAATTAACTGGTAACCATTTCCACTTTATGAAAACGTAAGGCAGGTTAAAAAAACTTACCTTTTTTGTATTTAAAGTGTCAGCCCACACTTCTGGGAAAATGTAAGATTATAATAGGTACCCCATAAATTTCGACTCGGCGGGCTTAGAACCCGTGACCTTCCCTTAAGTACTGAGACATTACCAGTTGCAACGTACAACGTAGCGCAGTTGCACTACGTTGTACGTTGTTGTTGTTGTCCGTACGGAGTTTTCTTATTTTCAATAACAATGAGTAAAAAATCATATTCACTTTCGGGAAAAAATCATGATCAGGCAAAATTAAGCGTTTTATTCAAAACATTATAGATATCTTTATAATATAATATAAATAATAGCCGGCCGAGGTTCCGGTACTGAATTTATTTCTGTGGATGTCCTGAGAGCCCCCAGTTATTACACAATAGGATACATTAGCATCCATAGTTTTCCACCCCCAGCATTCAAGTGACCACGCTTGCAATATCATAATTACCAAATTATGGCAAAACCCCTCAAGTAGGACAAAAAAGGTAGGAAAAGATAAGACTAACATATCGAAATAAGCTGACATGTCGAGTAGCACTGCAAAGTAATACAGCCCTGGCCATTGCAGCACCAGATACGTATAAGATGGATACACCACGGCTGTGGCGAAAGCACAGATGGCTCGGAAACACTCGTACTTGATGAGGTAGCTCCCGTCGGGACGGATGGTGAAGCGAGGGAATATGTAGCTGATGGAAGAAAGGAAAGAGATTAAAGGTATAGGAAGGGCAGGGTTTGGAACAAAGTCGAAGACGATAATCTTAGCTATTTCGGAGTGTCCTGGGCCCTGATTCTCAGGAAAAAAAATGATGTCACACTAAACATTGAGCTGAGGACAGGGCGCAATGAGGCTTATTGGACTACTACCTACTTTTATTTATTATTTTAACATTTACAATACCATAACAGTCTTGGACAAAAGCGATATTGAAAATTACAATAACGTACCTATTACCTAAAACTTATGACCCACTTAATAATATGTGAGCATTTTCTGTGAATTTCGTCAAGGAAATAAACAAAAGATCAAAATCCTTTTCTTCGCTAAATTTATTAATTGTACGAAGGGCTCTTGTAAGCGGTGCTTCTTTCATGAAATTAGTCCTAGCTTTGGGCACTACAAGGAGTTTGTGTCTCCGCGCACGTATGTAGTTATCGGGCACATACAACCCCACAGAAATTAACACCCGCGGGCTAAACACTATACCTCTCGCGACACACTATATCGCGATATACTTCGCGAGAACTAATAAAACTGTATGGAAATTTGACAGTCCCGACAATACGTTTCATTATCAGATATCGGAGTAGTTAGGGTGATTTAGGGTCAATGGTCTCAAATATGCATGCTAACATGAACATGCCTCTGGGATTCCAATATTTTAAAATTATTAAGACATTTAAATTTATCACTAGCTTACTTTGTGTTTTTGCTGTGTTGTGCAAAACGAAACTTTAACCCCCCGCTTGTGTATTGACTACTATTCTACTCCTTATTTAAATCGTTTAGTAATCACTAGTTTAATAATTATGTCCATCGCCCTGTCCTCAGCTCGATGTCTAATGGGACAATAATTTATATTTCCAAGAATCAGCGCCCTTTTGTCAGCTTTTATAATATTGCAGACATTTTCAAAACAGTACGCGATGCATGTTACCTAGTTTTTTAGGCAGTCAGCTATGTTATTTCCTAATCTAAGAATAAAACTTGGTATTCCCAGTGCCCTTATTCCACTGGCCATAACGATATATGTGTCAAATTCATGTGAATATCGAGAATGCGACGATACTCACGAGGAAGAATATGATCTGATTTTTATGCAGCCTTTTGCCTCGCAACGTACATACTTAAAGTACTTTAACGGCCGGTTCCGGTTGTTATACGCTTCGTTTTCCATTGAAAAACTGTAAAATTTTCGACGCCTCGTTGTTATTTTTTGACAGTTTTTCAAGAAAAAACGATGTGTCATCGGTTACGGCACAGATATACAAGAGAACTAGATGAAGTCTTAAAATTCACTATGTTCTGAACATTAACTCAAACGGCTCATTTCTACTTTCTTATGTAATATATCATCTGTTAGAAAGGGACCATCACCACCACCACCACCACACCAGCCTATATCAGTCCACTGCTGGACATAGGCCTCCCCTAATAAAAGGGGGATATACCCATAATCCCCACGCTGGGCATGCGGGTTGAGGATCGCAGGGCACAGCTTCTCGCACCACCGACGCTGCTGCCCGTTGGTGGCCAGGGGATTTAGATGTGCCGATGTAGGCTGTGCTATGCCGCAATCAGCCGGCCGCCAGAGCCCCGTTCGTTGTTTAGCAGGATGCACCACGTGCAGGTGAGGTTGGCTTGGGTTTCGAAGATGGGGGTTGGAACCCCGTACACCCCCATAGAAAGGGACGCTTGCTTAATATATCAATGCGACTTCAACTGAGATAAAAAAGTAGCAGGGCGCTCGAACTAAATTCTATGAAGTTTCATTGAAATGCCCTGGTACGAAGTCGCAGCAATCGCATTGAGATAAAGTATGCATCCCTTTTTAGCAAACGATATATGGACATAAGAAGGTAGAGATCATGAGTTGACGTTCAGAAAATAGTGAATTTAAGGACTTCATCTAGCTAGTTCTCTTCCATATCTGTGGGTTACGGTATAATATACGATTCCATGGTTAATTGACTAAAATCCAAACACAACATCAACCGGAGGATAGAGAAGAAGCCCAGCCGGTAGAAGGGGTTCAGGAAGGCGTGGTCCAGCTCGTGCTTGCGCGGCAAACGGAACCGCTCCATGTTGGGTGTCGGCTCCGGAGCCACGTAGTTGATGAACGGCTGCCGGTGGTGGTACAGCTGACGCCATTCCTGTTTGCATAGATGAGTAAGACGCTAAGTAGATGCTAGTTTCAAGTTAACATATATCCACACCACCACACCAGCCTTCAGTCCAACTGGGTATAGGCCTCCCTTAACAAAAGGGGATACACCCATTATCACCACGCTGGGCATGCGGGTTGGGCATAAGCTCGCAAAGTTGCAATTTGGCACATGGCATGCTTAAAATAGTGTGGTCAGTTACACGCCTCGCCTAATCACAGCAATGAATACTATGAGAATCTTACCGGTTGCTGCTTGATAAATTCAATTGCGTCCTTTATGTGCGGTACTTCGATGGCTTTCAGGAGATGCTTCCTCGAGATCGAAAACACTTGGACATGGGTCACGGCACGAACGGTGTAGTATGCGGGCATTCCTGCGTTTTGTTATAAATAAATAAATAAATAATCCTGGACGTTATCACACAGCATCATGTAGCCCCAAACTAAGCAGAGCTTGTATTATGGGAACTACATGATTGATATACTACATAGATACATTTTTTTTTTTTTAAATACATACATATCATACATAGAAAACACCCAGACCCGAGACAAATATCTGCAGAACATGCAAACATTTGTCCCGCAGCGGGAATCGAACCCGCAACCTTCTGCGTCACAGGCGGACCTTCGCCCACTGCGCCACAGAGGTCGTCAAAGCTTAAGAACCTAAGCTTTTATACGTAGTTGCTGATCATAGCAAAGTTCAAATAACAAACAAATAGATAAAGATCCATAACACTTAGGACTTTAGATAACTTAGATAGAGTTCCTAGAATCTGACTCCAAGCTTCCTCCATATAACCATGTCCCAGGCACTCCAGTACCACTCAATAAGTCGGATCAGTGAGTAAAACACACTTCTGGTTTATGATTTATAAACACTTGATGCTGTATATATCATCAATTAAATGCAAACTCTTTTTTAAATGTTTTATGCAGCTCTAAAATAAGTAGTAACAAGGGCAATGCAATAAGTATGCTACATGCAAAGGTCTGGTCTAATATCGTTGGTACGATGCTTGTGCTGTGGGGACGTAAACCTTCTTCCGAGATACAGTTTAAACTAGTTCGGAAGTTGGTAAGCGTACACACCGCATAGTTTCACTGATGTGTGCTGATTTTATATGACCTTTGCTTGAATCATAATTATAATATTTTTAGTTTAAGTACATAGTTTTTATAGTCTTAGTTTTTAGCTTCCTTGGCATAGGAATGGTTGTCTGGAAGAAATCGCTGTTAGCGATAAGACCACCAATTGTGTGACCAAAATATTTCACTAAAATATGTACCTACTTTTGTTAATTTTATTTTTGTGTCCACAATAAAACATTTATTATTATTACTCTTAAAATGCTTATTAGACCACGCGGTATTCAGTCTGTCTTAGTAAGACAGTCTTACTGACTAATTAGTCAAGCCTAAGACCGACTTAGTGGCTTACTCTTATTACACTACGCGTGTAACAGTCTTACTAAGACAGACTGAATCTACTAGACCTCGTGGTCTAATAGTCTTTATGACAGACTGAATACCACGTGGTTTAATAAGCCTACAAGTTTAGTCTGTGTGGGACAAAAACTGTCGTAGGATTTTGTGGCGCTGCTATGCTTGAAAAGGGTTCGTCATTTACACAGTGAGGATAGTTAGTTCACTTTTTGGCCGTAAGCTAGTAAACACATTCTTCAAAGCAAATACTTTGTGAATAGCCACTTCAACTCTTTAATAATAACACTTCATGATGTCTGTTCTGGACCTTCCTTTACAACTTGAACAAGATATTTTATGTGCTCAGAGTCTCTTCTTTTTGTGTCAAAAATCTAAAATAGAGGTCTGGTAGATATACTAGAGTTGTATTCCCGATTTTTGACATTTCATCTGTGGAAATTTGAATAACGTCGTTTGATAGACTGTCACAGATTTGAAAACTAGTTCAGTGCTTATAATTTCAGAGGGCAATTAAGCTAATAAAAAGACCTAAATAGAATAATAGAAGAGACTTACTTAGTAAACAAACTAGAACACCAAAATGACTCTTCACGCTCAAGCGGTTCACTGTAGTCTTAGTATGAGGACTCAGAACCTGAAAAATAAGGCAGATAGAGTGGTGTGCATTAAAGATGGCAGTTTTTTTTTACCTACAAAATTTTAATGTTAGAAACTAGTGTATTTCCGATTTCGATTATACCACCTGCTGCAGTGGGTGAAGTTAGATTTTTGTAATTGACAGAGTAGGGATCGTAGTAGCATAGAAATCAATTATGATGTTGTTAAGATGGATGTGTGGTGTGACAAGGATGGATAAAATAAGGAATGGACATGTGGTGAGGAGGGATGAAAACCATGTGACTAAAAGTACGAGTAGAGCAAGGCCGAAAAAGAGATGGATGGATTCTGTGAAAGAAGATATGAGAGTGAAAGGAGTGGATACAGAGTTGACAGCTGATAGAAGTGAATGGAGAAAGAAAACACGTTGGGCCGACCCCGCCTATGGTATAAGGGCAAGGAAATGATGATGTTGTTCTGCCTGTCTAAATTCTTGATCTCATACAAAAATCATAGAAAAAGCTTTATATTTTTAGAGCAACTTTTACAGTTTTCCATTTCCATAAACTTAATTCGGACATGTAAAATAATTGGCAGATCATTTTAAATTGATACACAAGTGGTGCTTGATGTGAACTCTAGTAAACGGAGAAATAATCTGAGCATAGCTCTTAAATTAAATGAGCTATGCTCGGAGTTTCTCTGAATGTTAAGATGCGCAACGCTATCCGACAGAGCACTAAAGTAAGAGTCTCTCAGAGAATTATAAAGCTGATGTGGCAGTGGACTGGTCATATCTGCCGAAAACCAACAACCGTTGGGTATACGAGTTCTTCATCGGAGACCGCGTTTCGGAAAATGTAGTGTAGGACACCCACCGACCAGGTGGAGTGAGGATCTCCGAAAAGCTACTAGTAGAAGGGATGGATTATGATTATGATGACTACTGGATGCGAGCTGAGGATATAGCGCAATGAGTTTCAAACGCTCAGGGAGGCCATATCCAGCAGTGGACTTACGCTGATGATGAATTCTTAGTAACTGTTTAGGCTTTACCTCACATATGCCTTGCTTGATCACGTACATCTCATTGCTAATGTCACCAGTGTTCAAGAGGATCTCATTCGGAGACGTGTAGAACAGCCGTGCCTTTGACGATATATTTTTCAGATCTTCTTGATGGACGTACTGAAAGACGACCAGCACCAAATGATAAATGAGTTGGTACTTTTAAAATATAACTTGTGTTGATTTGTTTAAAAAGACTTATTTCAACTATGAACGACTAGGTTTCAAGGAACTAGGTACATTAAAGATATTCTTAAAACTGCAAGAAATATTGAAGTTGTAGTGTGTAGTGTGGTGTAATATTGAAGTATAGTCATGGCAGTGGGCAGGCCATATCTGCCGCAGAACCGATAAACGTTGGGATAAACGAGTTCTTGGGTGAAGACCGCGGCTCGGCGAACGTAGGGTAGGAGGCCCTCCAACCAGGTGGAGTGACGATTTGTTAAAGGCCGGTAGAAGCTGGATGTGTCGACTCAACAAGGCGCAATGGCGCTCATTAGGGGAGGCCTTTGTCCAGCAGTGGAGTGGTATAGGCTGATTATGATGAAGATGATGATGATGATGATGATATAGTCTTGGATAATTATCCTGTAATGTTATAGGCATGTAATCTGAATAAATTGAAAATTTAAATTCATAAACACCTTCATAAAAGGTATGCAGAGTAAGTACTTGCTGCGCTGTCTGGCCACAATGTCCTGGTACACATGAGACGGAAGGTCGTAGAAGATGCTCTTCTTATTGGTCATGGCATATGCCTGAAACAAAACAACACCAAAATCAACATCAACATTTGCCAGTCGACTGCTGGGCATAGGCCACCCCCTGATGGGAATCTTGCCTGAATTGAATATCTACTGAATTAGACTTTTTAAAAATGTTTAAATGGTTGAAATTGTTTAAGTTGAAGGCAAAGCAAAGTACGAATTCGTGCATATGCCTGAAACAAAACAACAGCATAATCAACATCACCAGTCCACTGTTGGACAAAGGCAGCTGTGGTGTGTTTCGGTTTGAAGGGTGTGGGTGCCGGTGAAATTACAGGCACAAGAGGCTTATCATCAGCATGCCTCAAGTTGATGGACGCAGGGGGTTGCATCGTAGAGCACGTTTCAAAAAACGTGATCTATGTTGCAATGCTTTGTGATAGGTAATGGTTACCACTCAACATCAGGTGGACCATGTGCTTGTTCCATCTTCAAGTAACATAAAAAAAGGCCACCCCTGATAGGAATCTTGCGTGAAACGAATATACCTACTGAATTAGACTTTTGGAAAATTTATATGGTTGAAATTGCAGTTGAAGGCTTAAGGCAAAGCAAAATACGAGTAAAGAGTATAGGGTGTACCTACTATCTCGTTTGAGAAAGTCACATGACAAGTAAACTGATACCAGTTTCCTGAGATAGAAATCCAAAATTCTAAAACTCTAACTAAACTTTTCAGATACAGATGGAGAAGATATCCCCTCCGAAAATGAAGACAACCAGCGCCCACTGCTCAGCTCTTTTTGTCTTTCGACCCTTTCGTTGGCAAAAGGGTCGAAAGACAAAAAGACCAGCCTAAGCTTGATGATAAAAAGTATTGGTATTATCAAAATTGCGATAGTCAAAACGAAGTACCTTGTCGGTAAACCAGCAGAGTTGAAGATACGTGATGAATCTCTGCCTCAAGAGTGGATCCACCTGGTTCCTGATTAGGAAACTCTTCACAATAGATATGGAAGAGTCGTAATCTTCTCTGAAATAGTGATAAATATTAGCAATTCAGCGTAATTGAACGTACTTTTATAATTGGATTTTATGGAAATTTTTGAGAACCATATACTTAATAATATAATATATATAACATAATACCCCATACACCGGTCTCCCACGATACAGACTAGCCCTAGTGCAGGGTCTACTGGTAATCTCTGTAATAAGTGTTACTAGCTTCCGCCCGCGTTTTCGCTCGCGTACGACTCGGATAAAAAGTAGCCTATGTATTAAATTAATACAGGTCATAAACCAATGTATATTCCAAGTTTCATTCAAATCCATTCATTAGTTTTTGCGTGAAAGAGTAACAAACATACATTTATCCATACATCCATAATAGGTACTCAAACTTTCGTATTTATAATATTATAATAGTAAGTATAGTATAGTAGGATTTATTTTACTGGCCTAATAGTTCAGTTGGTAGTAACTCTGCCTTCTGAGCTGCAGGTCGCGGGTTTGATCCCCGCCCAGGATAAACATTTCTGTGATGAACATGGATGTTTGTTCTGTGTCTGGGTTATATGTACGCTTATTAGTCTCAGAACAGACACTTGCCTAGTTTGGGATCAGGGTGCCTAGTGCGATTTTTTAACTTGCTCGATCGCGTTTGCCTTTAAGGAAATTTGTATGGAAAGGAGTCAGTGCCACGCGTTTTTCACTAGATGGCGCTACCTCGATTCCATATAAATTTGCGTAAACACAAACGCGATTGAGCCAGCAAAAAAATCACAATAGGCCCCCAATATAATACAGGACGCATAGTCAATGCGTCCTATCCTGTATTATTTATTTTTCTGGTAATAAAAATAAAAATATTTGTATTATAATCATCCTACATCGTCAAGATTGCAGGTAGTCGGTGGATGGAGAGGGCTCAAGACCGTTCTTTGTGAAATTCATTTTGGGAGACCTATGTTCAGCAGTGGACTTCTATAGGTTGCTGATGATAATGATGATGATCAATCATCCTACTTTATATTTTTAACAGCAAAAGTTTTTGAAAAAGTAAGGATGTGGAGATGTGAAATGTGAAGAGGTTTTTGCTTCTTCATGCCACAACAAAATGACCTGAAATTTTGATGGTACGTATGGAGTTGTAAACATAGAACGTGGAACATGGAAAAAAACAGAGATATTGACGACTTTGTACTCGGATTCCGGATACCACGCGCGAGAAACTACGGATAGAAGGCTAGTAAAAATAGCGCTGTGTGATAAAAGATGGTTTTTTAAATAGAAAATTCATGTTCCTTTTTATTATTACCAAGTAGATTTTTCTGAATGCACACTGAAAATTAAATAGACAATGTTAATCATTATAGTGACGAACTAGACCTCCTCAAAATCGACTGGAAAAATTTAGAGCAGGATAGAAGTGGCTGAAAAAAATGGGGGGAGGCCTTTGCCCTACAATGGGATTGTTTAGGCTAACAACAACAAAAACAAGTAATATAAACAGATTAATAAAAGAAACGGGTGGTAAATTTTTCTTACCTCAAAAACGTAGTGACCATAATCGTAGCAGAGTACACAGCTTCCATGAATATCCTGAGAACGATACAGATCTCCAGAATCATCATGGTGTACAGCACGTTGGACCAGTTCTCAGTGCCCCAGGTTTCCATGTGCGCTGGAATAACGTTCTCTTATGAGAATAAGCTAAGGAACCTGATTGGTAACATATCCACATCTGAGTAATATAGAGAGCCTTTAGATTTACAGTTGAGCTGTATTAGACCCGAGACTGCAACTTGGAATTTCGACAATCATGTCAATTTATGGCCCTACTTATGAACATCTTTCAAAAGTTAAACGATGCTTAAACTATTGTCATCTCTTACTGTTGGATAATGACAAACAGTGACAGGGCTAACTTTGAGCATTGATTAACTTTAAGTAGCGTTCATAAGCAAGGGGGGGTAATGTTTAAATTGTAATGCCAATAACCAAGTCAAAACGCAGTCCAACATTTATCAGTCTTTGGAACAGATGGAGCCCCAACCAGCCTTACCTGCCCCCTGCCAATAGCAGACTGGGTTCTGGCGGCCGGATGATTGCGGGATAACGCAGCCAAAGACCACACCACACTAGCCTATATCAATTCACTGATGGACATAGGCCTCCCCTAATAAAGGGAGATATGACTGCTACTTATCCTCTTTCCTATGAGTAGAGCGACAAGGCTGAGACGATGGTATAGGTATAATACCCACGCTGGACATGCGGGTTGGGGATCGCAGGACACAGCTTCTCGCACCGTCGACGCTGCTGTTTTGCCCATCGGTGGCCAGGGGATTTAGCTGTGTCGATATAGGCTGAGCATCAGCCGCAATCAGCCGGCCGCCAGAGCCCCGTTCGTTATGTAATAGGTTGTACCCCGTGCAGGTGAGGATGACTTGGGCACCGAAGATGGATGCAGGAACCCGGGAACACCCCAACCTAACCTAACCCCAGCACAGCTATGTACATTCCCTGTAGAGGCAGCAGGCTGATGTGTGATGGATGGTGATGGAGTGGTGATGGAGGCTGTGCCCTGCACTCTTGGGGATTGCCGCATGCCCAGCGTGGGGATTAAAGGCATATCCTCCTTCTTAATAGGGGATGCCTATGTCCAGCAGTGGACTGATCTAGGCTGATGTTGTTGTTGTAGGATACCAAACACGACGACCTCTGTCGACGACTTCTGTGGCGCAGTGGGCGAAGTTCCGCCTGACGCAGAAGGTTACGGGTTCGATTCTCGCCGCGGGACAAATGTTTGCATGTTCTGCAGATATTTGTCTCGGGTCTGGGTGTTTTCTATGTATGATATGGATATATTTACAAAAAAATGTACATAAGTATACAATCATGTGGTTCCCATAACACAAGCTCTGCTTAGTTCGGGGCTACATGATGCTGTGTAATAGTCCAGCATTATTTATTTTATTTTATTTATAAAAAAAATAGTTTATCGTAAATTCAAATGAAACCTACAGTTACAATAATGCATCTCTACAATTTTGATTATTTTATAAGTATTTATATGTATTTATCACTCTGTATCTCAAATAAATAAATTGAAATTCCAAATTATTCTCGAGTCTGGAGTCTCCCTTACTTGTAAACATAATCATGGAAATAGCCCAGTAAAGTCCAAACGTGAGTCTGTTTTCCACAGTTTCCTCATCTAGAGACTTATTCTCCCAGTACGGAGGATGTGTCAGGTTTGTCACCAGACAATATCCGAATCTACGACGGTGAGAAAAGTTTATTGTGAAAAATTATTCATAGAAAAATATATTTTGATGAGCTGAAACATAAGAAAAGTTAGAGTCGAAATAATATGTAATTTAATCCGAACTGAAATTAAAATGGGGTGTAAGGACAAGTTACAATTTCCATCTTTCGAAACCATGGCAACCATAACTGCCCGTGGTGTACCTGCTAAATACTCTGGTTCTGGTATCACCGTCTTAATAGAGACGGCCTAATTCCAGCAGTGAAGTAGCATAGGCTGATCCTGTTGCCGTTTTTCGGAAGATTATATTATTTTAGTAGTAGTAGTTCTTTGTGGAGGGCTCGTCCGGGGAAGTACGGCCACCATGCCTATTTCTGCCGTGAAGCAGCTGTGCTGTGTTTCAGTTTGAAGGGTGTAGGTGCCGGTGAAATTACAGGCTTAGAAGGATGAGGAGGAGAGGAGGAACATTATCATATCATGCCTCAAGTTGATGGACGCAGCGCGTTGCAATGCTTTGTGATAGGTAATGGTTACCACTTAATATCAGGCGGGCCATGTGCTTGTTCCATCTTTAAATACCATATAACGTCTGATGAAGCTAAAAAACTCACTGGAAGCACATAAATCCTTGCTGCAGCGCGGCAATCACGTAACAGGCGATGACCAACAAGAGTGAATACGAGAGGAATCGTAGCACATTGCTTCGGTACACGCAAATATACTCAAGCTCTTTAAGCACACGGAACACCTGGTCACCAAAAATATTGAATCCATTATCCTTAGAATTACAAACCACTCGTTGGTATATTCTCACCAACTTGTTCAGTTGCAAAATTGCGGGCATATCATACGCCAAATTAAATGGAGTTGTCTCTGACTAAATGTAGATGTACATATGTACCGCCGTTCCTGTCTGTTTTGAAATTTTCTCTCCATCCAAAGATTGCTTGAAGGAGATTCGCTTTAAGCGATAAGGTCGCCCATTGTACCATTATTTTTAATGCCTTTTTCTATATGTTGTAATTATTTGTATGGTGAGCAATAAAGTTATATCTATCTATTTAACATATCGACGGCCTCTGTGGCGTAGTGGGCGAAGGTCCGCCGGAGAAGGTTGCGGGTTCGATTCCCGCTGCGGGACAAATGTTTGCATGTTCTGCAGATATTTGACTCGGGTCTGGGTGTTTTCTATATATTTTGTGGATGTATCTACAAAAAAAAAGTTATTTATGTATTATATGAATCATGTGGTCCCATAATACAAGCTCTGCTTAGTTTGTGGCTACATGTTGCTGTGTGACTACGTCCCGCATTATTTATTTATTTATTTATACCACTTACTTCGTATCCCCATGGATCTGAGAATCCCACATACGATGATGACATGAGACATGCCCAAAATAGAGGAGAATCCTAGAGAATAATAGAGAATTCGAGTAGTTGGTGCACCACTACCTCCAAGCTATCCTGCGGACAGCATCAGAATGTGTTCTCTGAAGGTTACGTGAGTATGGAATACTATATAATGACTGTGGGTGATGTTATATCCAAAGAATAAGTCAACGAGTGTTTGTTTCGGTACTATCTCACCTTTGCCACCTTCAAGAGCTTATTGATGCCCGCAAAGTGTCCAGTGCCGATGAACTCAAATATCGGCAGCGTCGCAAACACATCCTGCACAAACCATGGACTCTTCATCTGCTGAGATGACGTTTGAGCTAACGTTATTGGGACCCCTGAAACATTTATATCATCTTTTATTTCGTCCTAGGTTTCCATGCGGCACCACGACAATAGCCCATATCAGGCCACTACTGGACATAAGCCTTCCCTATAAAAAGTGGGATATACGCACAGTCCCCACGTTGGGCAAGCGGGTTGGGGACACTAAGGGATCGCAAGGCATAGCTTGTTGCACCACCGACGCTGCTGGCTTAGCTGTGCCAAAGTTAAGCTGCGCTATGCCGCTATCAGCCGACTGCCAGAGCCCCGTTTTTTACAGTAGGCCCAAGCCAACACCTCACCTGCCCGTGGTGCAGTGAGGTTTTGGCTTGGATTCCAAAGATGGAGGTTGGAAACCCTTACACTCCCTAAGGTTAGTTTAAAATCTGTAAAGCTCTAATGTTTATCATCATCAGCATCCTCTTCGGCCTATATAGCAGTCCATGGCTGGACATAGACCTCCCGTAATGGGCGCCATTGTGCCCTGTCCTGAAAAAACAGTTTTGATCGTTAGATCAAAATTGTTACTGTTAAGTAGAAATAATAAATAATTGTAAGAAGTATACCTTCTTCAACATTGTCCCCCGTAGACAGATGCACAATTAAATCCAAAACGAAAATGGCTGTGACCATATGGTCAAAGAATCTGAATTCAATAGGCACAGTCTTTTTGTACACCAAGTAATAAGGGTGAATCTGTAAAACAGCTAGAATTGTGCAAACATTCTCTGTGTTAGGAAATAAGTAGCTTTCACCCGCGGCTCCACTCACGTCGGACCGGGATAAGGAGTAGATAGTAGAGTAGTAGGAGCCTATGTGTTAGTCCAGGTCACAAGCTTTGTATATTTTAAGCTTTTTAGTGCTTGACCACTAACACATCTGAAACAGGTGAAAATGTAGTCTTAAATGCAGCATGCATGCCTAGAAGGAACCGATTCACTCTGGATTTGAAGACTCCCAGATTATACTGGGCTGAGAAAACAAACGCCGAAAACAAGTTCCACTCCTTACTAGTACCAAACAATAAACGTGGAAGCGAATTGTTTGGTACGACAAGGTTGGATGTCGATCAGGTATGGGTGGTACTTTGCAGTACACCTGCTTATTCGATGATAAAAAGGGGAAGGTGGGATCAGGTCACTAACATCTTGGGCTCATTCACCAAAGTGGAACTTGTAATCGACAGCCTGGAAACTCGACGTCTGTGTTCGAGGCTCTGCAGATTTGCTTTCACCAATGAATCATTGCTTCATCCAAATCCGTTTGGTCGTTACTGAGTTGTAGGAACTACAAAACAAACACACTACCACAATGTTTAGAACGTAGATAGATACTTGCGTCGATCAACATGTTTACGCTTATTCATGTAGTTTATTTCCATAAAACGGTACGTATACTTCGACACAAAGCTTAGCTTGGTTCGCGCGGAAACAAGATTGCAGATTCCTTGTTCGGGAGTAAACTTACGAAGCAAACTGCAACAGTGAGACAGGCAACGAGAAAATGCCAAGTGAACTGCAACGAAGAGGTCGGCTGCAAGATGCAGGGGAAGGTCTGTCGAAGGCAAATGGCATCAGCTTCATCAGTCAAAGACGAATCTGCTCTCTAAAACATACAAAAGCCTAACAAGTTGTCACAAAATTTATAAAAGTAAAGTAAAACAAACTCTTTATTCATGAGGTACTTATAAAGTACATTTTGAATCGTATTTTTTTTTTAATTTACCACCAATTTGTAACGCGACCAAACAGAAGAATTAGCTAGAAACTACTGCTTGGCTTATATTTTTTTAACGTCATTGTTCTTATTAACTATTATAACCGTTTTTGAGGGAGTTGGAGGCAGTTTCATCCTAAACTTTTTTGTCATCGAAATATTGAGATATATGTTATAAAAATCTTTATTACAGAGATTACGTTTAACAACATTTTTGAATTTATAATGCTATCAGCATGTATATGCAATAATAGACGAAAGCTGGATTGCTTTTGAAGATTTATTGTAAAGTTGCAGCTAGTTTGCAGCAAACTAAGTATAGGTACAAACAATTTCAAAAAAGCTAATATGTTTAGTTTTTAAAGTAAACTGGGTACGAAATAATGTCACTTCTATACAAAAATATCAGCTTATTGTGGCTACAGGAGTGCGTTATTTAGATTATACATTAGAATCCACAATTTGTCTTGTTTGATCTTATTGTGACGATTGAAATATACATTGGATTGATACTCACGTTTCTCATAATATAACACCCGGCTATCTCCAAGAAGTAATCTGTCCGAGACATCAATGGGATTCCGTTGGCATTTTTAGCTTCTTTCAGAGCCACCAGGCATCGCTTGAAATGAAGGATACTACTTTTGTACCTAAAATATTATATTTGTAATCACATCAAAAGCCTTTTCAGATCAAAAGCAAAATCAATTTTTTCTTGATCTAAGGAGATCTAAATTTACGAAAAGACGATTCTAAGTGGTCCTGAAACCGTAATCGTCAGTAGGACAAGTTTTTGCTTTTGAATAGGCACCAATTTTAACGCCACCAAGCTCGAGAAGAATCAGCATCAAAAAGCTTGGTTCAACGCCGGTATTGCCCGACACTTTCAGCCATCACCAGATTTTCATCATAAAGTATTTATTTCCAGGCGTGTTATACGATAATGTATGATATGAAGATATGAAACATAAAAATTCTCACTTGACTACTTCAGGAATCTTCAGGCTGTAATGCCTTTTTACATTTTCCAAGTGCTCCTGTAAAATAACCATTCCGTCAAATTTTTAAAATTCCAAACTCAAAAATAATTAAAAATACCTTCAATAGGAACCGTATACTGCCACGTAATTAATTATTTTGACATCAAACTACCTTTATGAAGCCTCAAGGTGAAACTCACATTGAAAGACCCTAAAATAACAGCAGTTTGATCGTCATTCCTTCCATATTTGACAGCCACTCGCCACAGGTCTTGACCATTCAGCACATGTGCAGTGCAAAATGTAGCTGCCCTCACTTGGAGGTGGGCTCGACCAAAACCAGCGGGAGTGGCGGCTCCGCAGGGCGTTAGGACCGTGCCTCGTGTCATGCGCAGGATTGCTGTGAGGTCATCCTCAGGGGTAACCAACTAATTCAAACAAATAAATATTAGATTAATAGTCTAGGAAACTGCCAAGGGAAGCAGTGTCTTACTCGCGGGTGCCATATTAAATCAAGAGCGCAAAGGATTCTAGAATTAAATATCGCAAGCACAAGCAAGGGAGTTATTATAGAAAATCCCTTGTCCATAGCCATGTCTGCTCATTGGCATCAGCAACACCAAAAGCGGAGCTGCAAAATTTCACCGGATTTCTAGCCCTTCAGCCCGAAACAATGCTATTAGGTGGCGAGTTGCAAGTTATACATATAAACCTTCCTCTTGAATCACTCTATTTATTCAAAAAACTGCATCAAAAACCGTTGCGTAGTTTTAAAGATCTAAGCATACATACATAGAAGGGACAGACAGACAGCGGAAAGCGACTTTATTATAAACTGTGTAGTGATAGTAATGTAGTAATAAAGTAATAAGGTTTGTACAGACTTACCTCAACATCTCCGTAGGTGATGTAAATGATTGAGGACTTCGTGGACGATCGTTTGATTATGGTATCTCCTGGAATGTAGTGTATTGTCTCCATCTTCTTCGCTAGCTCTGACAGAAACTGATAGGACAGGTCTCGAAGAATTCTCGACTGCAAGCAGACAAGTGAATTCGCTTATTTGGATTGGGAAAACTAAAATGATAGAAGGATCTTTTTGCCTGAACTCGCCACCAAACCGGAAAGAGTTAAACCAACCGTTGTTAAAAAACGACGGCAAATCTATAAATTACCGACATTACAGACTTTTTTCACTATTTGTTTTTGTATTTATGAAAGAGAGAGTCTAGGGTCGGGCTCAGGGGCCATTCCGAATGTCTGTTCAAAGGCTGGAGAGCAGCAAAAGTACTGATTTCAAGTCCTACTCTCTCCAGATTTTGGCGGAGCACAAGAATTTACTTTTAGACCCGGATTTTTGGTCAGCGGGTATCTACATGCGCTATAGGGAAACGGTAAAGAAACGAAATCCCTCACTAGTTAAGTAATTTGGTAGTTCTTAAATAAAATGTATGTATGTTAGTCTTTAAGGTATGTCTAGCTATGGGTCATTGTCATCATATATTTGTCTGGTCTTGTTCTAGTTTTCTTCAAACAAAGTTATGGTCATTCTGAGAATGTTAATCTCACCTTCTGTGTAGCCTCGAAGTAGATATCCATGTATATGGTAGCAGGCAGTGTGGGCGGAAAAGTGGGCAACAGCCGTGTCGCCGAAACCGCTCTCTGCTTATGCCAGTACATCTTGTAAAACGTCTCCACTTTTTCCCGCTGGCTAGGCGGTATCTTCGACTCTTTCTAACAAAATATTCTTTATCAGCACATGTTTTGTATAAAAATACAGATAAAATTCAGTTTAGTTTTTGCTTCTACCTAGATAAGTAGCTTGTACTTGCAAGTTCGTTTACTGTAAGATAGCAGACTTAACAATGAGATTTCTCCAAAGCAGACAATACCTTCTGACCTCACTTGATTGTGTCAAAAAAATACTTCCGGGGTTTTTCTGAACAAATACTGACTACAATGAGTTTGAATAGGCTAGACGACTGAAAAATTCTAATTAGTCCGTTATTTACATATCCAAAAAATATTGGACACGTATTTTTCTTTTGTCAAATAAACAAAAAATAACAAAGATATAGTGGGTTAAAGTTCCACGCGACGTCACGATATAGTAATTTTTTTACCTACGGCGTGACGTCACGAGCCCCCACTCCCGAACTTTCACGTTATTTATCTCCGTCAATTTCTATTCATTCGATAAATAAAAAAATACATGTCCCGTATTTTTTGTTGATCTAACTGACGGACTAATTAGAATTATTATTTTTTTGACCCAGTCGTCATGCCTATTGGCCATACCATCTCCTTAATGATGAGCCGGTAGCGTGCGCGGAAGGTCTCCTCAGGCCGCATGTAGAGGCTGATGACGAGAGAGAGCGAGGCCACTGCGCAGCCTGTCACCACCAGGCACCCTGTCATCATCACCAGCAGACATGCTACGCGCTCGATATCGTTCTTAGGGGGCACCGATGGACTAACGGAAAAGTTAACGTTTAATCATAAAATCAGAATGATGCGTTGCCAGGGATCTGTGATAAATAGGTACTTATATTTTTGACGGCCTCTGTCGCGCAGTAGGCGAAGGTCCGCCTGAGACGCAGAAGGTTGCGGGTTCGATTCCCGCCGCGGGACAAATATTTGCAAGTTCTGCAGATATTTGTCTCGGATCTGGGTGTTTTCTATATATGATATGTATGTATTTACAAAAAAAAACTGTATTATGTGTAGTATATCAATCACGTGGTTCCCATAATACAAGCTCTGCTTAGTTTGGGGCTACATGATCCTGTGTGATTACGTCCAGCGTTATTTATATTTATTTATATGATGTAGAGACATCTGGCTTAGTATTTTGTTTGATAAAAAAAACTAAATAATTTATATCGAAGGAATCTCTACTCAACGAACCTTTACATGATTTTTAGGCATGGTAATACTAAATTACTTTACTCATGAAACTAACGTGAATTAACTCATACATATTATTTATTATGCACGTCTGCACAGTGCAAGACGGGACGCGGAGGGAGAACGTCGCGTTCACTCACCCTGATGAAGACTCTCTTAACGAGTCGAAACGCCGTCGGTGCCTTCACCGATGTAACGGTACGTGAAAATTCCCGTTTTTCAATATGTACTAAATTACTTATTGATATTAGGAAGGTGCATATAACGGTACCAACCCTATGGGTATAAACATCTTGTTCACAAGGTAGAGAGCGCTGAGGAACATGGTGCCTCGGTCGCCGCTTGACTGCTCGCTCAGCCCTTTGAACAACTTATGCAGAGTCCTCTCTGAATTCGGAGCTGCGTGAACACCCTCCAACTAAAAAGATTATTTTAAAATGAACAGTCGGACAGAACAGGGGCCACCTTCCAATTTCTTTGGTGCAATTTAGGCTGGATAAAGGACTGTCGTTTACTTAGCGTAGTATAATAACATTAATAGCCACTAAGTTGGTCTTAGTCTTGACTAATTAGTCAGTAAGACAGTCTTACTAAGACAGACTGAATACCGCGTGGTCTAATAAGCCTTTCAGGCTGGATAAAATTTGTACTTTTAACACACTTTGTATTTGATTACAAAATGAAATTGCTTCATGCCACAATAGACCGAAAGAACTTAAAAAAAAAACTGAAGTACTGTTTTTCCCGCGAAAGTATGTACTCGAAGAATTGCAAAAAACCAAGCACTGTTTCATAATTCTTATGTATTTGTTAATTCATAATTCATTTTGTGAATCCAGTTAATCGTTATATACGTTACGTTAAATAATAATAATACTGGACACTATCACACAACATCATGTAGCCCCAATCGAACGTGCAACCTTTTGCGTATCTGCGGTCATTTTCAATTGTGTCTGGAATCGCAGCGGATAAGAAGTTATTCAGTGTTTCAAAACATCGTACCTCGTCCAAATGGATCCAAATGAAAGCCCAAGTGATCCGTAGTACCACGAATATATAGCAATACTTCGCAGTCGTGCCCCACACACTCCCCTTCAGGTTGAAATCAATTAATGAGACTGCAAAAAAATCATCAGAGGTACTTAGGTGCCTCTAGTAAAAACGTCGTTAATTTCCTAACTTTTCAAAACATTTATATAAAGATAGCTAGCAACATTTGGCAAATCAGAGTTGGAATGGTTATTGATCATCATTATTATCAGCCGTTTTCAACCCACTGCTGGTGCTGGGCATAGGCCTTCACATCATTACGCCACTTTGTTTTTGTTATGTTTGTATTTATTATGGGCCAGCTCTTTACCTCGAGGCTTGCATAGGCAAGGATGAGGTCGACGATGGGGCGAGTTTTCCCAGAAGATGCCTATTAACTCTCTTTTTGACGCCGTTAGGTTCGTAGGTCAATGGAAATCTATGTTTAGTAATATTATGATATTCTAAATATTGACAGTTTTATTTATGTGCTAAATTTACAAATGTTATGTACAAGAAACCTAGACGATAATCTGACAAAGACAATGACCATGTATTACTAATATTATTGATATCATAAATGAACTTACAGAAGTATTGAAAAGGTCTGTGAAGCCGTATATAGTAGCAGAACATAGTAAAGCTTCTAGTAGGGTTCACGTAATGCGCAAAAGATATCAAATCCAGAAGAAAACCGTCTGAAAGAAACAAATTATGATTTCGGACTCAAATGTAAACCCATGATGTTAATACTACCTACTTGTTTTCTCGAGTAGGGTGACTCCGCAAAGGTTCTATGTGAAGCAATAGACTTCACTGGCAGACAGAGATGCATCCGCTAAAGTGTGATAGTGAAGCCATCTCAAAATATAGGCCCCACACCACTACCAATTTATTTGATCCAAGTTTTGAACAAATATAGGTACACGACGCAATTTGTTTAAAAATTGGAACAACTTTACAATGAACGTTCCTACTAATTGGAAAGCGTATACAAGAAAGCAAAGTTATTGAGTAGCTGGGCTATGACTATGCAAGCCAATTAGGTTAATATTTTGAAATAGGGTCAATCGATCTGTCGTGGATTGATGCCCCATTTATTATAATGTTAAAACTACAACCGTAGGTCCTAAAACTCAAAATAAAACTACTTGAAAGCAGTTGGGAGAGGAATACGTTCAATAATTAGAAATTCTCACTGAAGATGATGATAATATTAGGTCATAAGCAGTAACGTGTATCATTTTGCCTTTTCTACTATAAGACATTAACCCTCTTATTCATAACCAAATTACATTTTATAACGCTCGATAAAGTAAGCTTGTCAGTGACATAAAAATAGTTTATTTTAACGCTATTTTAGCTATTTGAGGCTTATAAAACTATTATGAATAGGACGGTTAGTTTCTAAGCGACGATACAAAATTAAAGTTTTCAACAAGCAACTAACAGATATCCCAGAAGGTAAACGTATAGTTATCTGCATTCAAAGTGTTGTAGCATATCGCCAGGACGTGGAGGGCATAGCCAATGTTATACACCAGATCCAGTAATGGCACAAAGAAGTCAATGATGGCCCAGACGATGGCTGCCAGAGCTGAGATGCAGATGAAGCTATTCCAATAGGTATTCTCCGGAAGGTCAAGCATGTTCTGCTTTATCGTTTGGTAGGACCACCACAGAGGGTACGTTACCTGGAAAGATGCAAGTAGGAAGGCCGACTACTGAATGCTGAGAATGCTGAGAATGCTGAATGCTGAGATCCGAATGTTTGATGAATGCGATCACAAAAAAGTAGGGAAAAGTATTACAGTGGTATTTCAAATAAGCATTTCTATTTATTCAGAATATTAGACCAAACTAGTCTACCAATATTTTTTTTTATAAAAGCTTTATTTCCACAAAACACAGTTGGCCGTGGCTCCACTGCAGGTCGCAGGTTCGATTCCCTCGCAGGACAAACATTTGTGTAACATGGATGTTTGTTCTGTGTCGGTGTTTTTGTTTATAGTATGTATGTTTATTGAAATTCAAAATTTATTTATTCGAAACACTTTTTTACACCAATAACGCGAAGAATTGGTCAGAAACTCTGCCTAGCATATTTATTTAAAACAGCGTACACATTGCCCTTTAAAAGATTAACTAGTTTTATGGACCGGTACAGTGGTAGGTACCTAACAGAACTAACTACTGTTTCTGGAAGGCTAATCCGGTCGTGCACAAAACGGTTGCGCAAAGTGTGCTTTCTTGGGTTGCTTGTACCTGGCTGGTTCAGCAGCTTAAGTGAGTGCCCTCTCAGCTTTTTATTACTATTCTTGATGAGCGTGTCTGATAGACCTGGTACATTACAGTGCTTTGTTAATATTTTTGTAAGTTTCAATTAGATGACCGCATTTTCTACATCTACATTTTAATATGTAAATGCCTATATTGCTGTAAATAAGGAATCACCTACCTCAGACGGTGCAATACCGTATTCCAACTCTACATCCCTGTTCATCATAGACATATCGCTGCGTCTGAAGCTGGCCCGTTCATTCCTGCTATTAACTCTGCTGCCCTGCCTGCTGCTCATCCTGCTGCTTGGCCTGCTGCCTTGCCTGCTGTTGGTCCTATCGTCTTGCCCACTTGCTCTATCATTCCTCATGTTTTAGTAGAATTATTTGAAAACTACCACAATAAGTACAATTCGTTTTTTTGCTCCAAGTTTGCGCCTAAAATTATATTCTAGCAATCTTCAAGGTACATACATGAACTATAAAAAAGTCTGTGTTCAAGCAATTGCAAGCATGATTTGACAATGATAAACTACTATACATGTCAAACTTATCCTCTGTCAGTTTCAGAACTTTGCTATATACGAATTGGCTAAGAAATGCCTAATGCAAATGCCAAGACTAGAATTCATAAAGCTAATCTCAAAGATATATTAAGACAACTAGATAAAGTCTTAAAATTCAATACGGCTGATATTTACTTTCTTATGTCCATTATCATCAGTTAGAAAGGGATGCATAGGTACTTCTCTCAATGCGACTTCAAATAAGTTCAAAAAGAAAATCGTACCAGGGCGCTCGAACTAATTTATATGCAGGTTCATACAAATGCCCTGGTACGAAGTCTTACGAAGTCGCAGAAATCGCATTGAGATAAAGTATGCATCTCTTTCTAGCTAACATATATAAAGTAGAGACAAGTCGTATGAGTTAATGTTCAGAGCGTAAATGAATTTTAAGACTTCTTCTATGATTTAGTCCTATTTCTTTGGCTAATCTTGAAGCAAGAAGTGATGGTATATTTAAAATAAATATGAATAAATATTACTTCGCGAAAGCATAGAGATTTAGATAATAATGGCCTTACTTATGAAAATCTTTCAAAAGATGATTAAACTATTGCCATCTCTATCCGTTGGATAATGACAAACGACAAACCACCACCACACCACACCAGCCTATATCAGTCCACTGCTGGACATAGGCCTTCCCTAATAAAGGGGGATATGCCCATAATCCCCACGCTGAGCATGCGGGTTGGGGATCGCAGGGCACAGCTTCTCGCACCACCGACGCTGCTGCCCGTCGGTGGCCAGGGGATTTAGCTGTGCCGATGTAGGCTGTGCTATGCCGCAATCAGCCGGCCGCCAGAGCCCCGTTCATTGTTTAGCAGGGTGCACCACGAGCAGGTGGGGTTGGCCTGGGTTCCGAAGATAAGGGTTGGAGCCCCTTACACCCCACGACAAACAGTGACAGGACTAACTTTGAGCATTGATTAACTTTAAGTAGCGTTCATAAGTAAGGGGGTAAATCTATGATATTACCAGACATAAAAAAAGTTTCCGAACCAACCTCCTTGGCGAAAGCAATAATACTTGTTTTAGGTAAAAGGAGGCAGAGTGTGTCCCTATTCACTAAGTAGGTATACGCTTATCTAAACTCGGCAAGATAATTCACAATAGGATACATTATCATTAGGTACTTAAGTTGAATTGTCGTATTTGCTTTTATAATTATTTGCTTCGTGTGAATGTTTTAACTAACCTAATACCTGTATCTATTGATGTAAATAAAACACCAAAACTATAATAAAGTATCACAATATGCCAGCTTTATTTTAATTTCGTACACTTATCTTACACTAGCTGACCCGCTCGCAACTTCGTTTGCGTTTATACTCTGTCCTTTCATGTGAAATCTTTCCCAAGCCCGGTAATTTAACACGGAACCCTAAATATGAATGGAATAAAAAGTACCTACATATTACTACATTATCTACCCCGTAATGTAGTAATATGTAGGTACCTGTTTCCGTTGGCAACCCGTCGCCAACTTAACAGCCGGTATAGGTATGATGAATTTTTATATGCCTAATTCTTGATTATGATTGGTTACCCATGCAAAATTTCATCACATAAATCACCCTCTCTAAGTTTCAATTTCGCTACAAAAAGCAGCAAGTCCTCCAAGGTCCCACCCATGGTTCAGCACTTTAGGTGTTTCTTTATTTTCGTTACAGTCTGTGAAAAATCTCAATTCACGAAATCTTATCCGATTTAAATATTATTTTTTATTTGACATTCCAATTTTAAAGAGTATTGCATTGCACCAAGCTCTAAGGCTCCCCCACACAGGTGTGTTATTATTGGCAATAATATCGCATGCGTTATTGCGATAATGCATCCCAATTCCTTACACATAATTGCGTTATCTCAGCAGTATGTAACTTTTTAACCGTCCTAATACATAATGTACTCAAATTCTACAATCGCACAATCTGCGCAACTATCAAAGGCACTGAAAATGTAAGTCAGAAATAAAGCACACGATAAAATTTGACTTTATTGTACTGACAAAAAAGTGAACAGAGCGTATAGTGGATTTGCGCGTAAAGGCCCTTCTACTGCCTACAGTTTTTGTCCGTCTGCCTCCTAAGATGGCTCAATTTGTAGCTTAATTCAAACTCGAGATGTCATTTTTTCCGTTTCTAGAATAGCGAGCTCAAAAAAAGTAATTGGGAAATTCTCGATCCAGTCTTGTCTGATATCATCGCCGATTATAACGTACCTAGGCCCACGCACCTGTGTGTAGGAGCTTTTATGTGAGAACAACGTTTTTTGAATTTGGAATGAGTTTTCAAACACGACAGTGTCAAAATAAAATGGCATAACATGTCACTAAGGAGTATTGATATCAACTTCGATGCAAATCACCCCTAAAATAACTTTCTACCCCTTTTTAACCCCGTTAGGCGATAAATTTCAATAATATACGAAACACGTATTACATCAATTTTGTTAAAAAATGTTTATGCAAAATTTGAAGTAGATTGGACCAAGGAATCACGTTGTTCCATACAAACTTTGCCCACGTTTTTCACCCCTTTAGGGGTAGAATCTAGGAAAATCCTTTCTTATTGGATGCCTACGTCATACAAAGAACACGCCCTCCAAGTTTCAGGTCTCTACAATCAGCGGTTTAGGCTGTGCGTTGATCCGTCAGTCATTCAGCACAAAGGATTTTATAAGTATAGATTACCCTCCATTAAGCTATTTTTTTCAAAAACCTGGTATGCGGTCTTCTATTATTTAATATTCAAAGTGTTCTGACGAAGTTTCAAGAAAATCACACCACGCGTTAAGATTTTCCCATACAAACTTTACCACCCCATTGCAACCCCCACGAGGACTATTTCAAATTTTGAATGACACCAATCTTCATTGATTGTATGGAATAATACATGTCCCAGGTTTCAAGTTTCTAACTTCAAGGAATACGATTTTTCATACAAACATTTTTACCCCTTTTCACCTTCTTAGGGGTTGAATTTCCAAAAACCGTTTCTTAGTGAGCGCTCACACTCTTTAAAGACTACTTGTACCAAATTTCAAACCTATAGGTCCTGTAGTTTCTGAGATTTCGTGATGAGTGTGTCAGTGAGTGAGTGAGGATAGTTCTCTTTTATATATATAGATTTTTACAGTGGTCACTTTAGGCCGGAATTCAGTTGGTAGACTTATGACTTATGAATAGATTTTTCGACAAATTTTCATTCAAAAATTATCAAAAATCTTACGAGAGTTGTCGGTCATGATTGAGTTCAGAGCCTTCCCCATGTGGGCGTTTTACGCTGGAGTTGAGTAGCGCTAATTTAGCGTGTATCCAATCACAGCTCGGCTAGATCACGTGACATTCAGCAAGCTTGATTGGATACACGCGACAATCGCGCGACTCAACTCGTGCGTTAATCGCCCTCCCATCTGGGAAGGCTCAGTTCTAAAATACGGGCCTAAAACACTTGATCTAATTTTGTTTTAAAAACATTTTACAAAACATCTAGTCCTGCCACCTAACAAAATTAAATAAAAACTTATTTATTATATACAGAGATCAGTTGCTCTTAACATTAGCGTGTTGGAAGTACTCCTCGCGGAATAGCTGGTTCATATGAGCTCCTATCTTCGTACGGATCCAGACTGGTGGGAGCTTTACGAAGAAGCGCTGGAAGTAAACCGTAGAATTAGAATAATGTACGATTCACATTTACCGGCGCGCGTCGGAAAGCATCGGAGAGCATTTTATAACATGCTAAAGGAAATTGAAACATCCACATAGCAGTTTAGTTCCTTATTTGCATGCAATATCTACTTACGGATCTATTTATGTCAGTGTTTGACAAAGCTCAAAGCTGCGTAAATTGCATTTAAATTAAAAGAAATTAACTGCTTTGTTGATGTTTCAATTTCCTTTAGCATGTTAAAAAATTCGAAAAAGTGTGAATCGTATCGCGTTTCGAATCGCTGTCTACTAACAGCATCTGTGGCGAAAGTCCGCCTGAGACGCAGAAGGTTGCGGGCTCCATTCCCGCCGCAGGACAAATGTTTGCATTATTTGCAGATATTTGTCTCAGATCTGGATGTTTTCTATGTATAACATGAATTTATTTACAAAAAAAAAATGTATGTAAGTAGTATATCAATCACGTGGTTTCCATAATTCAAGCTCTGCTTTGTTTGGGGCTACTTGATGTTGTGTGATATTGATTGACATATTGTACCAGTACATTGATTGGGTGGAAAAAGCTCAGGATTGTGATTGTGCGTGTAAAAATATATCTTTGTTTTGAGTACAAACTTTAACATTAGTAGGTATCCATCCATCAGCTGGTTAGCAAGAAATTTATTAATAGTTAGTGAAAACTCAGCAATCAATGGCGTGGTCTCAATATTGGCTAACCGCTTGTTGATATTTTAATCATCGAGATAATTATATAGAACTCTATAGAGTGACAATCTTCAAGTAAAAATCGTCCAGGCATATTTGACATTTATAAACTTCAAAATGCTAATTTACACTAATTAAGAACTTATGTTGCTTGAAAAGAGTTCAATGTCGGCGCAATTGACAGCGTGCGCCGAGTTTTAGTTTGTAGTTTACCACGCAAGAGTATAAATATCTCGATGATTTTAATGCTCAATAAGCAATTATTGTCAAAAGCAGTGCAGTGACCGGACAATACCACCAAGTGACCTTCGAGCAAAATAGTATCTCGATGCCAGTGACAATATTGTTGGCCACCCCCACAGATATAGAAGAAAACTAATGAAGCCTTAAAATTCACTATGTTCTGAACATCAACTCATACGGCTGATCTCTACTTTCTAATGTCCATACATCATATATATTTTTATTGGCCAGGTTTTTCATCTGACACTGCCATTCTGAGCCTGAAGCACACTGTCAAGTATTACACGGATTGGCAGACGATAGAGTATGCCTGCTTCCTGGATATCTCCCATGCTTTTGATATTATTTCCTACAACACTTTCTGGGAAAACTTTGGGTTACGAAATTACCGCCAGAGTTGTTCTCAATTATAAGGTATTGGTACATTAACCAGGAGAACCGCGTAAGATGGGCAGGCAAACTGTCAGAGCCGTGTAGGCTTGAGTGTGGGGTGAGGCAGGGGTGGTTGAGCTCGCCCACACTTTTTAGCCTGTACATGAACGAACTGATCGAGAGACTCAGCAACTTACAAGTAGGCTGCTTCATAGATGGTGTGTGCGTCAATAACCTAAGCTATGCCGATGACATGGTGCTGCTGGCTCCCTCGATCAGCGCGCTCCGTAAATTATTAGCAGTATGCGAGTCTTATGCGTCTTCTCATGGCTTAATTTACAATGTAAAAAAATCAGAGTACATGATCTACCAATGATCTGATGAGGTACCAAGTGCCCTACATTTGTTCCACCTGTAACACTAAATAATGTTCCAATCAAAAGGGTTCATCTATTCAAGTATCTTAGCCACTTGGTAACCGACGATTTGAAGGACGATGCTGACATGATCTCCTCCTCGAGCGAACATGCTGGCCCGCAGATTCGCGCGATGTACAGACGCTGTTAAAGTTACCCTGTTTAAAGCATATTAATATTTGTACATCCTTATATTCATCGAGCCTGTGGTTCCAGTATACTCAAAGGGCTTACAGTGCCCTGCGGGTTCAATTCAATAATGCATTCAGGGCATTGTTGCGGATCCCGCGTTTCTGTAGCGCCTCGGGTATGTTGGCTAAGGCGCGAGTTGACACTTTTGACGCTATCTGGGGCAAAAAAACATCCTCTCTATTACGCACAGTACGCACAAGCAGCAACAGTATCCTGAATACAATATCACATAAATCTGATTGTCCTCTATGGTGGAAACTCGCACAAAGAACCAAATCTCTTCTTGTTATTAAGTACTAACCTCTAATGATAAGTTTTTACTAACCCAGTGGGCCATGTTTTTTTTTATACTACTAAGTTAGCAAATAGGCGGTCCTCCTGATTGTAAGTGGTTCCCGTAGCCTATGGACGCCTGTAACACAAATGCGCGTTGCTGACCTTTTTAAAAATTAAAACGTCCTTTTTGAACCGCTGTATATTGTAGTCTCTCGGGAAAACCTCGGCAGGGAGACTATTCCACAGCTTGATTGTTCGCGGGCGGAAATTCCTCTGGAACCTCACAGTGCGAGAAGATATAGGTGGCAATGTATGTGGATGATATCTCAGCCGATATCGAGTGGTGCGAAGATAGAAAGAAGCAGCAGGCACCGTCTCAAACAATTCTCCGGAACACTCTACATTACACAAGCGGGAGAACACACACAGGGAGGAAAAGTCTCTCCTGAAACTTAAAGGGTTCTACTTGTGAGTATGGGATCGTCCACAAGTCTCGTAGCTCTTCTTTGAATCGAGTCAAACGGCTTAAGCTGGTACTCGGGTGCTGCTGCCCAAAGGTGACAACAGTACTCCATGTGGGGCCGGACTTGCGACTTATAAAGAAGCAGCCTTTGCACCGGACTGAAATAGAGCTTTGCTCTGCTCAGCACACCGAGCTTTTTTGATGCCAGCTTTGCCTTGTTCTCTAGATGTCTACAGAACTGGACGTCGCTAGAGATGTCCATACCTAAAATCCCAATACTCTTGCTAACAGACAAAGGAGTATTGTTGAATTGCGAAGCTCCTTTGAAGTCGCATTAATATATGTATGCGTCCCTTTCTAACCGATGATATTGGACATAAGAAAGTAGAGATCAGCCGTATGAGTTGATGTTCAGAACATAGTGAATTATAAGACTTCATCTAGTTCTCTTCTATATCTGTGGCCACCCCCTAAAAAAGGAGATCGCAACAATAAAACAGTGGGTCGTTATTTCCCAAAAATGGGTCTGTATTACACCTCGTTTTGTTGTTCTGATCATTATGATTCAAGATTCAAATGTTTATTTGCTAGAATATGTACATAAAATTATTTTCCCAATAGGTCTTATAGCTATGTTAGTACATGTATTCAGCAAATAATTAGAGTGTCGTTACAGCAAAACTAATTATTGAGCCTGCCTGTGCTAATAATGTCTGCGGAAAATTTATCAATCAAGCGGGTAGATAAACCAAAGAACTATGACTAAAGCATAGAAGAACCCATAAAAATCATTCTGATCTCTACTTCCTTAAGTCCATTATCATCAGTTAGAAAGGGATGCATACTTCTCTCAATGCGACTTCAAATAAGTTCAAAAAGAAAATCGTACCAGGGCGCTCGAATAAAATGCTGTGCAGTTTCATAAGAATGCCCTGGTACGAAGTTGCAGGCAATCACATTGAGATAAAGTATGCATCTCTTTCTAGCAAATGATAGATGAACAAGAAAGTAGAGATCATCCGTATGAGTTGACGTTCAGAGCATAGTGAATTTTAAGACTTCATGTAGTTGTCTTCTATATCTGTGAGATAAACGAACCTGTATTCCGTGGAGCCAATACCCAGTAGTATTATGTACTCTGCCGAGCAGATTGACTGCATGTTTCGTGTAGGTTACCGCGTCAGGAACAAAGAGGTTCCCTTCAAGCAGTTTGTTGGAGAATGAATTCATCTTAGTGGACACGAAGAAAGGTGACACGTGCTGGACATGGATGCCTTTTGAGGAGTACTCCTCGCGGACGGCCATTGTGAACGCTTGGACGTAGGCCTGGAAATATGCAGCATTGTTAAACTCGTCTCAGATTGTTAATACTCTTACTGTTACTGTTAGCCTGAAGCATATCACTGTAGAGTAAAGGCCTCCTCCCATTTTTTCCCATGATTGTAAATATTTTTTATTATTATTTTGGACTTCTTTATGGTGTCACGTCGATTGAGTGATCACGATCATAGGTATCCTCTCTGCCGCCGAAAGTGGTCCATGAATGGATTCTCACTCTAATAATGTACATCGTTCAATGAAAAAAAGGGAAAGCAATAATTTCCAAAACACAAGTTTACACAGTTTATTAACTTAGTTTGGTAAATAACCAAAATAAATTAAGAGAAATAAACAAAAAAAAACATGGACATCGAATAGAATTTTCACTGCCCATATCTTACCAGGTCTTAGAAGCCTTTTAATAAGTTCATCCTCTCTGCCACCGAAAGTGGATTTATGGACAATTAGACATCGAATGGAATTTTCACTGCATAACTTGAAGCCTTTTATTAGGTTAGTTCTAAGTTGTAATTGTAGCTGCATTACAGTAATAAGTTTAAAATTGATATATTTAGCAACCCAACAGTGGGCGATCTAAATTATAGTTGTTGTCAAGGATAACATAAGGTTGCACATGACAAAGTCCAATGTTAACTTTTGTCCTGTAAAATTGTATTTTAGAAATCTTAGTGACAATGAGTGTTATTTCACCGAAACACTGTGGAAACAATACCCATTGTTTTTATACGTCGTGAGAATTTATATAATTTAATATTAACATTCAATTTTATTTACCTGCATAATAAAAACATTAGTAAATAAAAAATTAGCTTATAAAATGCGTTTTTTTAACAATATGCATTTTTATGCTTTGCTTTATTTTTTCAAGTTTTAACATTATAACATTATAAGTTACCAACTTGCCATGATTTTTAGTAGGTATTTAAAAAATAAAAAAGAGCGTAAACGCTACAAAACCGATAGATAAGACTAAAGTAGGTATATTTTTATTTTTACCACGGTAAATAAAGTTTTAAAAAAATAATTACCTACGCGAAAGACTCCATCGCTTATCTTGCTCTGACAGTAGTTCGCCAGTCAGTCTACCATAAAGTTGAGAGTCGCGCGATATTTTCTGACTGTATACGCGCCCTTGACAATATTAGTACACTCGTGCTTAAAACCCTGGAAATTACGACATGTAGGTAGTCGGCCCACCACCCAAAGCCATCTTGTGTTACCTTAGTAGCAGCGTAAACCGTCATCAATGGTAACGGCTGCAATTCAGACCCAGAAGACACATTCACGAGAGCTCCTTTTCCCCTGGCCACCATCCCCGGCAGCAGCATCCTGGTCATGCTGGTCACCGCGCCCACGTTCACGTTGATGATCTCCCACGACTTGGAGGGAGGCACCTCGTTCAGAGGCATGGGATACTCGTACTGTACCCCCACGTTATTCACTGGGAAATAAAACACAATATAAGTTATACTGAAGTTTAAATTTTGGAAACATCAATTTAAATATACCTACTTACAGTTAATAATCTCAATGTTTGGAAATTATAAAATCAACAGTCAACCTATTCATCATTACTGAGAGACATAGTAACAGTATATATATATGGATTGTTCCTAGGTTATTATTGAATAGAGAGTTTGTGATTGACTTACACTTTGAATAAATAGGTGTTTCTGTCATGCAATCACTAAAACGAAAGTGTAATCTTTAAAAATGAAACCATATAATATCCGTCTGAAAATAACATCAGTGTCTTCCTCTAGGAATGAACATGCGTTTAGAAGAGACAATAATTGGCAAACTTCTTTCTTCACGTTGAACATAATTCAAATATAAATCATCTGCTGGAGAATAATGACGAGATAGAAATACAAAGAAATAGAAAAAGTAAATTTGCAACAACAGTTTTCAATTAGATACAGAGAGTTAGTTAGTTTAGAGTTCAATTATTTACATTTAAATATCATCGCTGTTGCAAAAAGGCCCTAACTCAGCATATTGTTAGTTGTAGTGAATACAACAAGTGATAGTCTTCCTTTAAGAGCCCTTTTGGTAACGACACGTCACGAACGGACGTACATACTGGCTTCTTAGCTTACAACAAGACGAAGGAAAAAGAAATGTTTGTACAAATTAATTTTTAAAATGTCATAGAGAGAATGCCGAGAACCCGTACCAATTGCGTCAAACCCCAATGTATCTCATAAAATTTATTATATTTTATAAATGATATTAACATTTTCTTTAGTTTTACACACCGACTCGATTAATAATCAAGTAAAAAAATATTTTGTTGATTTGGTTTCCGTTGCACGCCGCCATTAGACTACAACAACCAATGATATATACATTGCTATGGCAATAAACATTGATGTAAAGTGTTACTATGGCAATTACCCTCATTTTTAATTATTTTGACAGTAGAATCGACTAAATACTTATTGGATATTTTTTTGACGCACTCACTTTAGTCTTGGTACCGAGCGCCATATATCAGACGGCATTCTCCTTTAGTGAGCTTACAGAAAAAAATATGCACAGATGTTAACCCACCTAATATACCGATGGGCAGGTCTCCAAGCTCCCGCTCGATATGCGCGTACACCTCCGCTCCTTTGCTGAAGTCTGCCACCACGATCTTAGTCTTCACGCTGTGCTCCTTCTCTGAAAACAATTAGCACTTCATGTTTACGAAAATACCAAGATTTTTCTTTTCTCCCAGCATCAGTGTTTTCTAATTATAATGTTTTTATATGTAGTAGTCGTCTCCCGTAATTTTTTATCTACTGCCACCAAAGTTGTGTTTGCGCAGTCTCTTTCACAGTGTAAAATATTTACCTACAACAATATATTTAATTCTGTATTTGTCAATCTTAGCTTTAAGAAATTGAATAAAGTTTTATTTTATTTTATTGCCTATCCTTGACTATGCCGACGTATGCTATTTAGATCTCACTGAGGAACTTTGTGTCATCTGTATGCTACTTTGTACGAAACATACTATGCTAAAGTTACGCGACCGAAGTTCGGCGTTTATGGTGTGTCATATCAGAAGAATACGTTGGAACGTAAAATCAGCTGCGGAATTTCCGTCGCGTAATCTTGGCATAGTGTGTTTAGACACTTAGTTGCTTACGTTATCGAACCATTTCGGTTCCAAGTTCTGACCCAAGGGGTCCAAAATTAAAAATGTCAAAATTTCAAACTGAGGCCAACAGGTCTAGTGGGGTATTATATCAAAGGGCCTAATTTGTACAGCTCGAAACAGTTTTTATTTATTTATATCATGCACAGTTTTTGATATATTATAAAAAACGTCAAAAAATAATAGAAAAAAAATTATAAGAAATATTTTTTTTTTTATGTTATAGAAGTACATATATATATTTATAGGAATGGCTAGGTCAAATGGGGTATCATATCAAAGGGCTTAATTTGTATTGCACAACAAAATTGTTTTTTTTTTTTTTATTATGCACCGTTATGGATTTATGATCAAAAACATCCAAAAAATGACACAAAAAATTACATCGAGTGTGAGTGAGAGAAACTATTCTCACTTTAACTCACTTTCTCAATCTATGATATCCACAAAAATACAATACTGAATGTATGAATTAGACTTAATTGACGTCACTCGCGGTGGGCTAGTTAACTAGCACTTTACTGGTCTTGTTTATTTATCGACGCATTGGTACGCCATAAAACAGGGAATCCTAGTTTGGGTACCAATGTTATCCATCTTGGAATACTAGTCTAAGGACTTATTCTAAGTGTGATTGTAACCTTATCATGTAACGTTTGTTGTTTTAAATAAATTCAATTCAATTCTAATTCAACTCAATTCAATTCAATTCAATTCAATTCATTAGAATCAATAGAAATTGACGGAGATAAAGAACGTGACAGTTCGGGAGTGGGGAGTGGGGGCTCGTGACGTCATGGCTAGGTAAAAAATGTACTATATCGTGACGTTGCGCAAAACTTTCACGCACTTTATCATTGTTATTTTTTGTTAAATTGACAAAAGAAAAAATACGTGTCCAATATTTTTTGTATATGTAAATAACGGACTAATTAGATTTTTTCAGTCGTCTTGCCTATTCGGAGGCGCCAAAACCTCCTTAAAAAGGGTCAAATATGTGTATTTGACCCTTTTCAAGGAGGAAAATCATTATATATATAAAAAACAAAACGAATATTTATAGGTTCATGCATCGGTTTATGTACTATTTGGTTAACACTAAAGGTGAATTACTTATAAATCTCAATTATTTATTTAAATCCAAGTTCATTTACAGTAGGTCTGAATGTCAATTTACTTAGTCAATAAAGCATGACAATCAGCAAATATATTGAGTTGGAAGAACATAGTAATTATGTAGGTAAACTGGTAAGTACTTATTTGTTTAGCAAGAGTTCCGCGTTGAATGTATTCAACAAACATACAAAGCGCTTGTGCAAACACTGTACAAACAGACAAGACCATAGAACTTGTAGGTATTGTATGTATCCGGAACAATACGACGGGCATGAAATCAACGTACATTCGTGGCCTTTATTAGTGGACTGCCTTGCTGACAGAATTAGTCTAAAATGAAATCTCAATAAGTACAGGAGCATCTTTTAATAACTCAGTAGCACACCGAAATGGTCGGTACAAGTCCTGTTTTTACAAACTTTCTCAGTTAGTCAATTGAAGTTCTTTGAATTTCGACGGATCAATTGCATTCATAGAATCAATGTTGTGGCGAATGGTGCTTCATAGAAATTGTATGGAAAACTTTTTAAAATTCTCGCGAAACGATTTTATTTGTTAAGTTACTTTGAGAATTGTATTCCTATTGGGAAATAGAGTCGATTGAAACCAACTTTTTTTTAATTATTCCGGAAATCCCCACCAAGCCGACCCACTGGTGGGTATTATTGGATTTTTTCCAATAATCACCATAAACACCAGCTACGCCGTAGTCAGCTACGACGTAGTAGTGGGGATTTCTGGAAAAAAAATTGTAAAATTGTAATTTAAAAATGGCAAATTTTAATCACTTTTATTCCTTTACTTCGTGGTATTATGTTGTTCTCTGCAGTGCATCATATTATAATAACTTAGGTAATTTAAGTAGGAAGAGTTATTTACTAATGTTTATAACAATATTGCATGTTAGAAATAAATATAAGAAAAATAATTTTATGGTCTTTAATATAACTAAAGTATATAATTATAATTCTTTAATAAGTTAAATTATAATCAGTTATGTATTACTAATTATAATTAAACTAAATTAACAATATAAACATAGTAAAAATCAACAAAGTCTTAACAATACTTATTTCTACTAACAAACTTTTATAATCACGTTTTTAGTATCACACATAATTTTTATTTTGTCTTAAATAGTCATTTTGCGACATGCATGAATAGCAAACTAAACTCGTCTTATAAATCTAATGGTACCGATTTGGCAGGTGACATTTGCTTTATTTTGAAGCCCTATTTCTCCATTAGCGCTATTGTGAAGATTCTAATAAATGTCAATGCCATGGTGACATACACAACAATTCTTTTTTTCTTTCTAAGGATATTTGTCTGGTATGTTAGTTGTTGTTTGTGTTTTATGTATTCTCTTTTGTTGTTCATTTTGATAAGCCAACCACAATTTTTCACCTGTCATGGTTGGCTGACAGAAAATGCTTCCTAGCATTAAGTCCACCAATTGTAGTACATTTATCTTTGTAAAGTGCTAAGTGTAAAGTCTACTAAACTACAATAATTAACCTAATTTACAATAATTTTTGTTTCTCTAAGCTTTTTTTTATTCGTTTGACCCAGTTGGAGTTAACTAGCGGAATAGTAACAGATTTAGAACTATTTAAGAGAAAATTAAAATTATGTGTGATACTAAAAACGTGATTATAAAAGTTGACCTTTCAATTGTTGTAAATTCGTTGATTTTGAGATGTTAGTTATATATATATATATATATATATATAAATAGTGAATTTCAAGTTCTTAAATAATATTATAAGATAATTTTATAAGTAAGTGTGTGTTATATAAGTGTGTGTGTGTGTGTGTGTGTGTGTGTGTGTGTGTATGTGTGTGTGTGTGTGTGTGTGTGTAAAGTCAATTATATTGTAAATGTTTTTGTTGGAACGCTCATTTCATTGTTAATAGTACTGTAATTAAAAACTACTGCATAAAACCTATATAATGAATACTATTTTAATTTTAATTAGAGGCTCTTTGCCAGTTCGAGGGATAAAAGTTTGTAGTAATTTTTGCTCACGGTTCTATTAACAATTAAATAAGCATACATAACAGATAGTATAAGGATAACAGATTTGGAACTATTGAGAACACAAAAAATGATGTGTGATACTAAATAGCGTGATTATAAAAATTTACCTTTTAATTGTTGTAAGTTAGTTGATTTTTAGATGTTAGTAAGTATTTTTAAGAATATGTTGATTTTTACTATATATATATATATTGTTAATTTCAAAGGTTTTCATAATTTTATAAGATACTTATACAAGTAAGTGTATGCTAGGAAAGTCAATTATTATTTATTTTATTTATTTTTATTTATTATTAATTGACCAAAAACAACATAATACAATAAAAGCAACAAATCATTCACAAAAAGTTGGCCATACTTACTATACATATAATGACGTGTTACTTTAGCAGCCGTGCTAGGTCGTACCTGTGTTACGATCTGCTAAGTTATTCCTCACTAGTAAACCATTATACAAAAAAAAGAACATGTACCTACGTACTAAATTTCTTCCGATTTTAAGGTTAAACAAGAATAATTATTATGACATCCGTACATGACCTAATGTATTAGCTACAACTTGATGCTGTAATTATGCAATTATAATTATCGTGTAGTAAGAAGTTATAACAAAAATGAGGGTACCTAGAAATTTTATGGCTCAATTTCTTTGTGTGCGGTGTCAACAGCTATCGAGCGAGTCACGGTCCGATAGTGTTGGGGTAACCTTAGTGCACTCTGGTACCTTTATGCAATTTCTATTACTATAAGTACATTTACAAGAATACAAACATCCAAGAAAGAAAGAAGAAAAAAAAAAAGAAACAAAAACTTACAAACTTAATATTGTTAAAAAAATAAGCTGCCGATTTGCCGGTATAAATAGCTAGATTTAAATCAAATAAATCTGATCTTCATTTTAAGACAAGTAAACATCTAGATTATTATATAGGTTGCCCGTTTTCAAGAATAAGTAGGTAATACAAGAGAATCAAGGTACATATTATTTAGTAATGAATACGTATTATAAAAGCACAAATCAAGTGATAAATATTTTTGATGAGAATACCTACATTATTATAATTATATTATATTATATCTTATCTACACTCAATAGATCTTGCCTACTTTACAAAAGTTTGTGGTACAACTGAGGTACAACACTAATAGGTAATGCTGCGGTAGGCAGTAGGCGGTAGCACATTCCATCGACGACGTGGACTGTATCGCGGTACAAAAGTAGGAGTGACCCGAATCATACATTAAGAAAGGTAGATACCAAAATCATCAAGTAGGTATTATTCGACTAAATAGATTATGGTTAGAATAGTGACAATTAACTTTTCAAAATTTCTTAAACAAGGTAATAAAACTTAAATTAATATAGGTAAGTTAGTATACTTATTTTTAAAATCGTGTGTTAGTGGATGGGGAAAAATACTTATAATTTATAAGTAGGAATTCGTATCTGTAAACAGTGAAGTATAAAGTCTATAATAAATTGCATTAGTTTTACATACGGAACTTAAATATGTAGTTGAATTTAATCCTTGAGAATGAGTAATTGGTTAATAATTTATGAATGTATGGGAAAATCTAAACATAAAAAAGTTACTTATCCACTTGTAATAAACTTTCAGTATCATTATAATCCAACGACATCAAATATTTATGTAGTAGCAGTTGACATTTTGACATCGTATTATGGTACAAAACTATATTTTTACTTATTTTACGGTAAAGATGTGCACCCAGGAAGCAGGCGTGTCTTTTCGCGTAAGCAGAATTAAATCTTTCCGGTAGTATAATGCGGTCCTTTCGCCTTATGCTCTCCAACAGATTTTTATCATAGTGGTTCTCCGAGTGAGATCTAAGTACAGCTCTTTTAACAAATGATTGTCGTACAGTCAGAACTTTTATATCTAAGAATAGTTGTTTAGTGGGGAATCGGAAAGGCTTCGAGAGCATCACCTTTAATACCGCTCTTTGGGATCTTTCTACTCTTAGCATATATGATTTGTAGGTTCCACCCCAGATGGCAATACAGTAGGTTATCAAAGAGTTGCAAAGTGCAAAGTAAATGGATTTTAACAGCCTTATTGGAAGATGTCGAAGTCTTCTGAAGACTACAATTAATTTACGAATCCTACCAGTTAAAATTTTTGTGTGTTCCTTCCAGTTAAGAAGGTTATCTATAACGACACCAAGGTACTTGATTGAAGATACTCGCTCGAGTATCGAACAAGTGCAGGGTGTTGCAGGGGGAACGTTACACGTGTGAGCTTTAATGTGTAATGAATTTATTTTAGGGTTGGTGATAGTGGTCTTAGTAAATGTAACATATTTAGTTTTACTTATATTTAGAGTGAGAAGGTTAATTCTCAGCCATGACATAACTTCTTTAAGTCCAATTTCAGCCTTTACCGATGCTTCATCCCACGTAGGAGCGCTAAACATTAAAACGGTGTCATCTGCATAGGCAATTAACTTACCCCCATCGAGCTCAAGACAGCAAAGATCGTTAACGTATATCAAAAATAGGGTAGGTCCCAATATGCTTCCTTGTGGCACACCATAGCTAATAGGAGTTTCATCACTGATAAAATCATCAACTTTAACACGCTGCAATCTGTTGGTTAGATAATCATTAAAAAGCTTCAGTGAAATACCCCGTACCCCCATCTTCTCCATTTTGTTAAGTAGGATAGGGACAGAGACAGTGACAGAGACAGTATCAAAGGCCTTAGCCAAATCCAAAAAAATACCGATGCACTTTTTATTATTGTCAACTTGTCGGACTAAATAATCAGTAAGTAACATAACTGCGTCTTCAGTCGATTTACCTGCCACAAATCCGAACTGGTTTTCTGAGATCAACTTTGATTTGGTCAAGAAAGATCTCAATCTATTATTAAGCAGTCGTTCTAGTATTTTGGACAAAGATGAAAGAATGGATATTGGTCTATAGTTAGTGATACTGTCTCTATCCCCTCCCTTATGGATTGGCTTGATCAGCGCAGTCTTAAATTGAGTTGGAAATGAACCATGTTTGAAGCACAAATTGCAGATATGTGTAATAGGAGGAACGATAAGATTACTTGTCATTTTCAAAACCTTTGACGAGATTCCATCGTAGCCTACCGCACAACTAGTTTTGAGACTCATTATAATCTTCTCCACTTCAATAGCGTCCGTGTCAAGAAGAACAAACGAATTCAAATTATTTTTTATTTTGGAGAATAATTGAGGTGTGTTATTATTTTTGTCTTTAAGAATATCATCAGATAATCTTTTACCTATATTAGCGAAAAAATGATTAATAAAATTTAACGAGTCGACAGGGTTAGATTTGAACTTAGTAAGGTGTTTGTTACCATTGTTATCCTGTTTAGGTTTTAATTTAGCAATAGTTTTGATAATTTTCCATGTTTCCCTGTTATTCTTTCCAGCATTATCAATATTCATACAGTCGAAATCAGATTTAACCTTACTTAAAATTTCACGACAGTAGTTTCTGTACCGCTTATAAGTTAAACTCAGAATTTCATTTTCTGGGTCTAGCCTCGAATCACGGTGTAATTTATCTCGATGTTTGATACATTTCAATAAGCCAGGGGTAAGCCAGGGTACTTTTAAAACTTTACGACAAGGAACCGTTTTTGTCGTGGTGTTTTTCTCGATTGCTCTTTTAATTTCATTTATAAGAGTATTAGTAGCTATTTCGACGTCATTTATTTCCAGGATACAATTCAAAACGTCACAATCTAAGTCTGAGGTAATATTTTCAAAGTTGATTACTTTGTATGTGTTATATTTATTCTTATTTTTCGAATTTTTACTGAGACTTATAAGGAGGGAATAATGGTCGGTTATAGTTGTGGACATGACTAGAGTAGTGGCAGAAACATTTGTTTTCAGAAATACATGGTCCAGATTACTATTACTCTTGCTTCTAGTTATAAATGAATGCGATGATAATAAGCCATGGTATGCCATAAGGTTAAGGTATTCTTCACTGTCTAGTTTTGATTGAATTGCTATATTTATATTTATATCTCCTGTAAGAATTATGGTAGGAAATGCTTTTAGGCTGACCATTATGTTATTTATTGATGTAAAAAAATTATCTAACTATCTATACGATGGTGGGCGATATATTGCAATAATTGCAGTTTCTTTTCCGATAGTTATGGTCAGACAGTTACTTTCAAATTTGGGGGGCTCAGTTACTTCAGCAGATATATCGTTTCTAATATATACAACTACACCTTCGTTTTGAGACATATTAAAAGTAGAGCTATATTGCGTAAAATTGTTTAATTTAGGGATAACTTCTGCTTTATTTAACCAGCATTCAGTGAGAATTATCACATCAGTATCGATCTTCAAGCGTGTCAACAATATTTGTATTTGGGGGAAATTAAGACTAATACTCCTAATATTTTGACATAATACATTAAGTTTCTTGGTAGAATTGTCAATAAGGGTATGGGCTGTCTCAATATCACATTGAAATGATTTTGAGACATTAAATTTATCCAATTCATTTCCTAATGCTTCACTAACCATGTTGGAGTTTAAGGAGAACCACTATAACAATTTCAACTTTGATGTCAATAGCACCACATTCGCTTGAGAAAATAGTATGAAAAGCTGAATAAACGTGTATAATATACGTTTCGTGGATAAGACAGTAATACTTTTTAAATAAAATCTTAATCTTCATGTGTAGGTATGAAAATGAGGACACAATAATGTGTTGTTGTATTTCTAGAGTATAGTCTAAAGTGTAAACAGTTATGTCTAAAAATTTACCTCGATAGATCCTGTAAACCAGATGTGTAGTTGTAAAACTACTAATTTCGTGCATCCTTAGTTTAGGTGTTTCTTCTGGTTTGTGAGAATTAATGGTGATTCCTGAGTTCATCCAGCTGCTTCTCATCTTTGATAAGCAGATGTGGGACACCTTCTTTCTTCCTAAGAAAAATTCTTCCATACGAACACCAGCAAAACTGATATCCATTGGTTTTTGCGTAGTCTCTTGCTAGGGTAAGTAGTCTTCTAGTCTTAGCAGTAAGATGCTCAGCGACATAAATTTGGGCTGCCGGATATCCCAGAATCCGTATTTGGGCACTTAGCTTAGCAGGGTTATCCTTCATAACTTTTTTGAATTTTCTTATGAATTCTTCTTTCCTGTAAGTTGTAGTGAACTTTACTATTATTGGCGGGTTACCATTTGACTTGACGTTAATTCGGTATGCGTCTTGGATCTCTGATGATTGAAGATCGACATCAAGGGCTTTTCCTATGCATTTGGTAAGTTCAGGAAGGTCTAGTTTAGTTTCACCCTGTTTCTTCGGAATATTTTTAATTTCAATAGACGAGCTCCGGGATTTTTTTTCAAATACTTCTATCCTTTCTTCCAGATCTTGGGTATATTTTATGTATTCATTTCTTTCCACCTCAAGTTCATCAATCTTCAGCTTCATATCATCATATTTATGCGACATAAATTCCAAGTTTTTACATAGCTCAGAATTTTGATTTTTAAGCTCATTTATGTCGTCATGTAAATTATTAAACTTACTGTTTATTAGTTCAACCAATTCTTTCCTTAACGTGCTCAAGGAGTCACAGAAACTGTCATCGTCAGCTCTTCGTCTCTTGTACCGCGGCATCGAGTTTGGCGGCCGTTTTTGTTGTCCCACGTCGCTGCGTGAAGCCGAGTCCGAATCTGATGGCACTTCATCCACTCGTAAACTCGGTGTTGGTGGTGGAGATCGCTGAACGCTCATTTTGGTATTAGCGAACTGAATTACTACTTAAACCGGCAATTATCAATCACAGCTAACTCGCACAACACGTCAGTACGCAACCGATACAGCGGAGGAATGTAATGTAATGTTTTTGACTTAAAACACTTATTTAATTGTTCATAGTAAACCGTAATTAAAAAGTACTACGTAAAACCTACTTAAATTAAAATAAAATATTTTAATTATGTAGTGTAGTTTGTAGTTTTATGTAGTAGTTTTTGATTACGGTACTATTAAAAATTAAATAACGTATAGAGAACAGATAGTAACAACAGATTTAGAAATAATTGTGACAAAATAAAAATTATGTGTGATACTAAAAACGTGATTATAAAAGTTTGTTAGTAGAAATAAGTATTGTTAAGACTTTGTTGATTTTTACTATGTTTATATTGTTAATTTAGTTTAATTATAATTAGTAATGCATAACTGATTATAATTGAACTAATTAAAGAAATATAATTATATAATTTAGTTATATTAAAGACCATAAAATTATTTTTCTTATATTTTTTCTAACATCCAATATTGTTATAAACATTAGTAAATAACTCTTCCTACTTAAATTACCTAAGTTATTATAATATGATGCACTACAGAGAACAACATAATACCACGAAGAAAAGGAATAAGAGTGATTAAAATTTGCCATTTGACTTGGTGGGGATTATTATATATTATTGGATTTTTTTCCAGAAATCCCCACCACTACGTCGTAGGTGACTACGGCGTAGCTGGTGGGGATTATTGGTTTTTTTTCCAAGTGTGGGGCGGCTTGGTGGGGATTTCCGGAATAATTCCTTTTTTTTTGTCTTATGACAATTTCTAAGCTGACTGTACAATTTTTCAAAACTCCTGAAAATGATTTTTTTTCCTAAATAAATCTATAGCTTCTTCAGAACAAAACCTTCTAACTACAAAAGAAAAGGTATAGCTGCCCTCAATGAAGTAATATTTAGTCTCATCCTGTATATCAATGTTACTATCATACTTTATTAAAAACATTGCGTTAACTATATTTTTGTATGGAAATAGAAGACCCTGGTGGAAAGTTTGTTACGCCACTAAAAGGTCAACCATCCAAAGAGTGACCTGCTAAATAGTACCTGAGCGGTGAATGAACGACAAATGAGCGATTGTATAATCATTAATCACTCATTACACTAACCACGCTCGACAGGAGGCTCACAACTCCACAGTTAAAGGTTAACTAGAATCTGAAAGTTATCTGTGTACTTAGAGCGTGTTCACTGCACTATACTATACTGTCGGAAGCGCTCGAGGCGTTACTTATACTTCAGTCAAATTCGATGAAGAATAAATATAAACAAACCACCCATACTTAACTTCAAAAGTACTTTTTTATTATTTGTTTTATAAATATCTGCACTTCATTAATAACTTACCTATATAGTAAAAGTTACATTTATGACATTAGTTAACTGAAATATTACGTATTTATGGAATAATTGCAAAAAGTGTTGAAATGTTTGTTTACAAACATTCTTCATCCAATATGGCTGAAGTATAGGTTTTCTTAGCGCAGCAACAATTCACCCAGTCATTGGATGGGTGACCGTTTAGTAGCATTTAAACGCATACGTGCTTTGGAAAGCACGTTGAGATGTTCGTCCCTTCTTTTTCAATCGTTAAGCTATGTCGGAGGACTTCGGGCGGCCTAAAAATTCTGACACCAGAGTTGGCCACTAACTCATACGAAGAAGAATGGACTATCTGTCGGACCATCACGATACTAGATGTCATGACGACAGATGGTAATTTGAAAGGAAAGCGCCTTTTTCACAAATTATGTAGATTTCGAATTTATTTCAACCTGTTATCGCAAGCGTAACGAATAATTTTGGCCAACGAAAAAGCGTTATTTTGTGAATCTACGCTTTCTCATTGGCCATGTTCAACTAAATCTACTATATACTTTTTCATTATACCCCTTGTACGAGTTGCACAATACGAAAAGTTTCAGAGTTTTCGTTTTCGAGCTCATCTTGAATGTAAATTTATTGGCAATAATTCCGCTGCTTTTAAATAGAAACTGAAAGAACAATGTTGGTAATGGAATATTTTTGCATATATCCTGCCTCTGACGGAAGACCAGCGTTGGTTGCTAGCCTGCTATTCAGCGAGCTCATGCTGAGTCAGAGTCCCTTTGTGGCGTCCGGTCTTACGGTCATTTTAATTCCATTGTTTTACTATGTAATGTATGTTTATGTAAGTCTTATGTTGCAAATATGTTCTTTTTTTTCATCTTTCTATATTGCAATGTTTATCACTCAAAATAGTTAGATAATTAACTAATAAAGCTAATAAATAAGTGTGTTGGTTTTTATTCTTGGCGTCGCACGGTATAATGTTTTTTTGATTGTAATGACTATTATTATTAAATTTCTTTCTTACTTTCTATCACTAATGCATGTTTAATTAATGTAATTAGTTTTGTTCCATTTTTAATTGAACGTAAATAATATGAAAGTATTATGTGAAAACAGTATAATACGTGGTTTTAGAATTGTAAGCACAAGCATTCCTTATTCTGTGGCGCAAGCCGTAGGGTCTGTGTTGCAACGTAAACTCTTGACACAAACAAAACTGACGTAACCTCTAATGTAACAACTCAGTTACATCAAGATGTAACCCACCAAGTAACGGTATTGTGTGGGAAAGTATTATTTATTTAATTTTTTGGCACATAAAAAACATATTAGTAGGCCTTAAAAGAAACAAAAGACACATAGGCAACTCAAGGCTAATAAGCCTTCACTTTTAAAAAAAATAGTAATAGAGCACGATATAAAGTAGAAACACTATAAAACACAAAGTATTTTGGTAAAAATGAAATTAATATCAATGCACAATTCTTTTCACACCAAGTCCCATAAGAAATCGCTATTTCATATTTAACTAAGCCAGTCAATTTTTTATGTGCAATTTTACAAAATTCTATAATGTCTTTTTCTTCTAGTAATTTTTCGACCTCTAATTCGAAATTTCGTGATATCCTGGGTTACATTATTGCAATTATCGTAGGGATTTTCAATATATTTGAAAATAAAATACAGGATTCTCAGGTGAGACAAGCGAATTTAGAAAATAATCTATCTTAAGGATATAAAGTGATTTCCCTTCAGGGCACATTGATTCTTTCCACCCCGTATAAACCTTCCTCTTGAATCACTCTTTCTATTAAAATCATCATCAAAATCCATTGCGTAGTTATAAAGATCTAAGACTGCATAGGGACAGAGAGACAGCGGAAAGCGATTTTGTTTTATACTATGCAGTGAAGAGTAAAAGAAAAGAAGAAAGAAGTCTTTGCCTGGTAGCTAGAGATAGTCGAGATGAGACGAGGCGCGAGTCGAGTCATGCTTACCCTATCTTACAGACCTCGCAAACACGACGCTTTATCGTCGCGCTTAGTCGCGAGCGTCTGTCATATCTTGCCGCCACGATTGTTGCCGTGTGTGCGGAGCTTTGAACAAAATATATGAAAATTGACCCCCCCAGCTTGTGTTAGCGTCTAATCGCTGACGTTTGTCGTCCAATGTGCGCAGGCTGTTAAGGACGCCCGTTACATTTTACGTACCATTTCGCAAGCCTGATTGGCCTTATAGCCTCTCTGTACCTTATACATAACCTCCCAAAAACAATTGCCAAATGTATTTATTTATGTACCTATAACTGCAGTTCCCACACACCCTTGTTTCTCTCGGTTGATTCAATAAACTTTCCAAAAGCACGCGCTCGCCGTTTATTTCACCATATTGCAATATCGGTGACAAAAAAATAATGCAGAATGCAGAATCCGCACACAATTTCTGAAGATATATATTTTTTTATTTGTCGAAAGACTTTGACTCGCACCTCTAGCAGCTCTATTTATAGCATTCAGTGGGATTCTAACCGTTTAAACTAATCGATAGAAGTCTACTATTGCTTAAAGTGATCTAGCTGCATTAGACAATGATCAGCTAGGATATTTAGAAATAATACATATAGCTGCAACAGATGCTGGACGGCCTAGCATCAGCCTCGCGAAATAGGTCATGACATCATGACATCCGGAGCCGAAACTTGGACCAACTTTAAGCCGAACTTTTTCTGAAGGACAGAATCCGCATCGAGAAACCAAAGTAAAGTACGACATAGCTCAGAGAATTAGCAAGTTGAAGTGGCAGTGGGCTGGCCATATCTGCCGAAGAACCGATAACCATTGGGGTAAACGAGTTCTTGAGTTGAGACCTTGGCTTGGCAAGCCAAGCAGCAGCCGCCAGCAACCTTTCGCAAATCGTCACTCAAGAGTGACGATTTGCGAAAGGCTGCTGGTAGAACCAGAATGTGTCGGGCTCAGGACAGGGTGCAATGGTGCTCATTAGGGGAGGCCTATGTCCAACAGTGGACTGCTATATGCCGATGATGATGATGATGATGAATACCTTTAACTATGTCTTACTTATTAATGTATTAATGAGTTACTTTCGCATTTATAATGTTTGTTTGGAGGTAGGGCTTTCTTTTGTAGGTAAAATTGGGTAAATATTTGAGTTTCTTTGTAAAAAAAAATTGTAGTAATTCGCTTTTATTAACTATAGAGACCTGCCCCAGCTTCGCGTGGAAGCAATACTGATATAAACCTTCCACTTGATCTCTATCTAATAAAAAAACCGCATCAAAATCCGTTTGTAGTTTTAAAGATCTAAGCATGCATAGGGACAGACAGACAGCGGGAACCGGCTTTGTTTTATACTAAGTACCGATCATGTAAATGGTACGAATAAAATAAATGTAAAAAATATGCAATAAATTATATTTGTTGCTCTAGGTACCTACTTAATGTTTATACATCAATTTGTTGATGCATAAAGGTTATAATATAATATTACTTGATGTTTTGATTAAATAATATTAAGTAGATTTGCATAATCCTTCTGGATTGGATATTTCAGGTAATAATTACCTACTGACCGTGGCCCGTCTACTGGTATTTCAATGTACCTAACAGCCTGCGCACATTGGACGACAAACGTCAGCGATTAGACGCTACGACAAGCAGCGGGGGACAATATTCATACATTTTGTTCTTAGCTCCGCACACACGGCGACAATCGCGACAGCAAGATATGACAGACGCTCGCGAGTAAGCGCGACGACAGAGCGTCGTGTTTGCGAGGTCTGTAATAGTTTTACGATTATGATTGTTTTTTAAAGTTAGCAAGTCATAATATTTTATGGTAAAATAGGTAAAGTAATAAAACAAGGACAAATAGGTAATTGTGATTTGCTGTAGTCATAAAACAAAATAGTCATGAACAAATCATAAAGGTATAGGTACCTACAAGCTAGGTTTCTACGCAAATAATAAACGAACTGAATGAAGTTCAAGTAAGTTGGTTGGTAGGTACAATACGTGTAAAATACCTAGGGAATATAATAAAGAGATCTAAAGGGTCACCTGCCTTTAAATTTGTATTTAAATGTAATACTCCACTCGGCTTGTGTAATTGAAGCTCACCCAGAGAGCAAAATCTGTTTTAATAATAAGTACATATACCCCTAATCATAAGTTACAAACACGGTTGATCATAGGGTTCTGAATAAAAAATGTATTATTAGTAATATTATAAATTGACAAATAAATTTAGGCGAGCAAAGCGAGCCGCTTTTGCAATATAATGATGATCAAAGGATGATCATTCTAAAACACCAATCACTAAGTTAATCAAAAAGTGGACATGTACCACCTCTACATAATTGAAAATTGAGAAATTTAAAAATAGGTATCAGTTATGGAAAATAAAACAACTTCAAAGTATATGATCTGATAAGGTCTGTGGTGTTTATTCAAATTAAAATAGGGCCAAACGGGAAGTATACCCGCCCAAACGAAAAAAGAATTTATGTATAAGGTAACAAATACAACTGAATTGAAAACCTCCTCCTTTTTTTAAGTCGGATGAACAGTCGTACTAAGTCTTTGTTTTTATTAGTTAATTTATCACGATCTTGACATTTAGTCTATGGTATCTATATGTCAAGATCGTAATTTTTTTGAAAGCCTAACCAATGATAAAATTAAGTATATGTAAAAATATGTATAGGTACTGTTGCAATGGTCTGGCCGGCTTTTCAGCCGTTAAGCCATGTCGGAGGCCTTCGGGCGGCCTAAAAACTTCGACACCAGAGTTGGTCACTAGTTTGTTTTGAGTGTTGGTAATCAGCTTTCGCATTTATAATATTATTAGGATTAATTAATTAATTATATTAATTGATTTTTACCATGGTAAATGAATTTAAAGGGCTTGTTCCCGCCAACTCCAAGAATTCTTTCAAAATATGTATATTTACGGATAAGTCATTATAGTGGAAAGGCGCCAATGTTCTCCTTGCTCTGCTGCTCCTGCAGTTACAAGCAAACAATTGTTTCGCCAGTCAGTAACCATAGAGTTGAGTGAGATTCGCGCGGTTGAAATCAGTTTTTTCTGGCTGTACTGCCCTTGATCTAGGCCACTAACTATGTATGTATAGATATTCCAAGTTTCATCCAAATCCGTTCAACCGTTAGTTGAGTGGAGACATAAATACTTACACACACACACACACACACAAACTTTCGCATTTATAATATTAGCGTGAATTCACACGTTGTAGAAACCATGCATTCGTAACACAGAACGCTGCAGCTGCAGTATTACGTTATTTTCATGTAGGTAAATATTGCTTAAACATATTAACATTTATTTTAAATATTATTTACTAACATAGGCCAGGCGGAGTGACGATCTGTGGAAAGCTGGGGTTAGAAGCTGGATGCGTCGAGCTCAGAACAGGGCGCAATGGCGCTCATCACGGAGACCCATGTCCAGCAGTTAACTGCTATAGTCTGATGATGATGATGAAAGACATCGCAGACCACGCTGAAGATGGAAAGACGAACTCGACTCCTTTATGGTGGGTTGGCGGGCGATAACGGGAGGGGGAGGAACTATTTTTTCCCATGCCTCCATTGAGATATTATATTATCCTCATGCTTCCGATTGAGTGGTTTTTGTTTATATCACTTCGTTTATTTAGGCAGGATACAAGATACAAGATACAAGATTTTATTGATAAAAACATATTTTACAAGTCAAATGTGTACAATTATTCATGTACATGAGTAGGTAGTACCTAAATACAACATGTCATATATGTATATATAACAACAGCAGGCCATAATATACCCCCATAATAGGCCCCGGTAGACTTAATGCACCTAGACTAGAGAGGAGAGGAAGGGGGGAAGGGAGATCTTTGCCCTGCAGGGGGATAATTCAGGCTCATAAGTGGATTTTGTTACTGGTAACATTTTTTTTTAAAATCAATACTTAATTACCTATTTCTGCAGCTGTTGCCTTCAGCTTGTCAGGGTTACGGCTGATGATGACTACGTTGATGCCTCTCCGCGCCAGCTCCAAGGCGTATTGCTTGCCGATGCCGTCGGTACCACCGGTAACCACTGGAAAAGAAACCATATTAGCAGGAGGTAAGGCTTACATCTGTGGTAAGAGTAATTAATTTGATATTTTCTTGCATTCGTCCATTGATATATACTGTTTCGTCACTGTCTGTCTAAGAAATGTCTATTTTTCTCCCAGAAGGTTGTCTAGTTTGTGGATTTTCTCATAGAAACATGAAATCGTACAAGGAAAGCAGCTGGGCATTTTTCGGAGAAGAAGGCACAGTTTTTTGTTCTAAGCGCGCCCTCCTCTAAACTCGAAAGAAATAGAAAAATAAAATAAAAATATTTAACTTCTTAGGTTTTTTCATTGACTTACGGTCCTAACGGCTTCAGAAAGGGAGTTAGGCATGTTCTTGGAAAGCTCACACCACCGTTGACCTTATCCCTACCCACGCAAGCCTCAAGGTCAAGAGCTGGCCCACAAACTAATTAATTAAAAGACAATCAGGTCATTTAGAACATTATATCCGCATCAGTTAGTATTCTCCACAAAGACAGTATCAGAGAAAGATTATGTCAAATCTCTTTGGTATTTTCTATGAATAATCATGATTCCTCATTCAATAAAATCCATCAATGTAACTTTACCATGTCTTATGTGAATACATGAAATTAGAACTTTACTTTGAACTTGACGGCATGGCAAGGGATTTCAATTTTTACCAATGAACATTCAAACCTATAATAATAGAAATACGATACAAATTCCTATGCTTTAAAATAATGTCATGACGTCCCTTTCCATGCCGCGGGATTATTTTAAATTATTAATAATATTAATTTATCGTCCCGGTCTGCGCAGGCCATTAAGTAACGGAATAGTGTGCGTTTGTCATAAAATTACGAAAGCATATACCAAGAATTCTACATTGACAGATTCAAAGACCGGCCATTTACCTATTTACTTTCCTATTCAGAACTCAGTAAGGAATTCGTGCAGACTTTGCATCATAAGGGGTCACCGTCTTTGCAACAGTCTCAAGTACTTAGTGCTTTATTGGCCAAGCTCAGAAGATCCTAACTATTCTGTAGAGGTTTCGTAATCTGATGATTTCGGACTGCTTGTGGTAATGTCGCTGCGGTTTCGGTAATTATGATGATTATTCTACATTAGGCCTTTCAAGGTTTTGCTAGTTACTTGACATGAAGAGTAGGTTAGGTGCTGCACAAAGAAAAGTTAAATGTCAAAAATCTCTTTATTCAGTATTTTAAATCGAATTTTAATTTACACAAATTCGTAACGTGACCAAACAGAGAAGAATTGGCAAGAAACTCTGTTTGGCTTATATTTTTTTCACGTCTGGGAGACATTTGGACTTGCAAACCTTGTTATAAGAATGCTGAGATTATTCTAACTCCTAATTGAATATTTGAATTGAAAAAAATACAGAGAAATGCACTGCACTATTGTAGCGTCCCCCCGCAGCTTCACTCGCCCGTGCGCTTTTGTACCTAGGTATCCGTATAGGTACGCTACTATTCGTATAAAAACATAGTCTATATGTTTACTTGAAGTATACCCAGCTGTGGGCGATTCCAGGCTGATATGAGGATGATCATGAATTGAGACAGTAACCAGAATGAGATAAAATCTTTGTTTCTTCTTTCTATTTCCCTTATGCCAAAACTATAGAATAGACTAAGCTTAAATTTTACACTGTATGTATAAAAACATATTATATGTATATATATATATATATATATATATATTATATGTATCCACATCCACACCACATCAGCCTATATCAGTCCACTGCTGGACATAGGCCTCTGGGCATGCGGGTTGGGGATCGCAGGGCACAGCTTCTCGCACCACCGACGCTACTGCCCGTCAGTGGCCAGGGGATTTAGCTGTGCCGATGTAGGCTGTGCTATGCCGCAATCAGCCGGCCGCCAGAGCCCCGTCCGTTTTTTAGCAGGGTGCACCACGTGCAGGTGGGGTTGGCTTGGGTTCCGAATATAGGGGTTGGAACCCCATTATATGTATAGATATAGACTATTTACATAATACATGTTATTCCAGGTCTAAAACTACAATTGTCTAAAATTTTAGCTTAGTCTGTTCTGTAGTTTTGGCATAAGGGAAAGGGAAAGAAGAAACAAATATTTTATCTCATTCCGGTTACTGTCTCAATTCATCATCAACCTCACCTCAGCCCGGAATCGACAACTGCTGGGTATAGGCCTCCCTTAGTTTTAAAAAAGAAACAGAAATTTCATCTCAGTCCGGTTACCGTCTATTATCACCATCAAAGAAATTATTTGACCCTGAATTAATAGTAGCTGTAGGCTTGCTGGGCCATGTTAGTGACGCGATGACGCAAGCTGCGCCAAGATGCGCGGTGCCACGAATTGTTACTTACCGCTTACTTTCCACTCGTTATGGAGGTAATTTAAGTTACGTAACATATTGTAGAGAGTAGAAATTGTGAAATCATTTCTTTGGCTAATCGGAATGAATTTATCAAAGGGTAGTCACTAAGCATACCTATCTTAGTACTTACGAAAAAGTATGAATTGTAAATTCTAACTCAATAAATGTTCTAATGTCAAATTATCAAACATATTAGTTGTAACTACCAATGGAATTATTATAATTACTTCCTCCTTGGTACCTAGCCGACGACTTAAACCAAAAAAGGCTGACGATTAAAAAAGATCGATAAAAAGCTTCTTAGAGAAAAAAAAAGTTCAATAGATGCAGGAAACTAGAAGTTAAAAGCTGAAACCGCAATAATCAAAGGTCAAATAACGCGTTTTTAACAGTTTAAATTACCATAAATATCTCCTAAAGCCAGTTAACCATGCTAAGGTTGCCCTTCTCCCGTAATTATAACAACTCTAACTTACCATTTGACTAAATAAACCACAAAATAAATAACGGCTAAAAGCGGATCCTCGCCTCAGCGCCCTTACTCTGACGAAACATTGTTTTCAAACGTGTCCAACATGTTTGCACAACAAACCGTCCAACGACACCGATCATTTTATGTGACTATTCACTCATCAATTAGCTACCTACCACTGTACTTTAATGCGTAATAAACCGTCCAACGTCACAGAACCTTTTTTGACTATTTTCTCATCAGTTACCACTATCTGTTATCTTGTCGGAGGGCTTCGGGTGCCCTAAAAACTCTTACAACAGAGTTAGTAGCCACCAACCAGTAGCTTATACGAAGAATGAAGGACTATCACCACACCAGCCTATATCAGTCCACTGCTGGACATAGGCCTCCCCTAATAAAGGAGGATATGCCCGTAAACCCCACGCTGGGAATGCTGGTTGGGGATCGCAGGGCACAGCTTCTCGCACCATCGACGGTGCTGCCCGTCGGCAGTCAGGGAATTTATCTATTTAACTGAGGACTATCAGCTGTTAGGTAATTTTAAAACATAACGTGCGCAGCGTGTTTTCGCTTTTTTTTTATCTACAGCTATGCCATGACCAAATTTTTGTGCGAAATATATTGTTAGATGTTAGAAATCACAAAAACATGTTTGCTGCTAGACTGGTTTAACTGCTCTCAATTTGAAGCAGAAACTGGCCGTCACAGGTAATTAGTTTTCCTAGCCTATTCCATGTTTGTATAATAAGTGCTTTTAGTGATCTACCTTGCCAGACTAGTTGAGCTTGGGTCAAGGTGCCAAGAATCAATGCCTTTCGTCATCATGCTAGGCCGTATTCAAATGTAACAAGAAAATGAGGCAACCTGTCGATATTTTACTACGTAAATAAAAAACTAATTTGCAAAACTCGTGTTGCAAATCGCACCAGACTGCTGGGTAGTATTTTTCTTAAATCAACATTAGAATAAATTATCTGTGTATGTGCAATTTTTACCTAATAGCATATTATAAAATATGTATGTATAATGTATTTTATTACACGAATGAACATTAATATTATTAATTTATTTTATTACCAAAACTTACTTTCAGTGCATACGAAAGTAAGTTTAAAATATGTACCGAAAATCAATGAAAGAAAGTAGACGTAAATGGAAAATGTTCTCCAGGGTCTGTAGTAAAGCTGGGTGTTCCGCCAGGAATCAATACTTGGACCATTTTTATTTTTAATTTACATCAACGACCGACCTTAACTTGTGAGAGATAACCACGAAATAGAGTTATAACCACAAGTTTGCGTATCACGGACACGTCTCTTTACGGTAGATCAATTTTGACAACGTGAACAATGCAATAGCGAAAGTTGATTACTGGTTCGATGTAAATAATTTATTACTGAACGAGACTAAAACAAAATGCATAAGATTTATATTACCAAATGTAAAACAAGTTAAAACAAAAGATGAAGATTTAAATCTTGTGGATACTACTGTATTTTTAAGCATAACTTTAGATAATAAGCTTCAATGGGGCGCTCACATAGATGGGTTGTCGAACAGACTCAGTTCTGCATATGGAGTCAAAAGAATCCGTCAATTTACTGACGTAGAAATGGCTAGACTGGTTTATTTCAGCTACTTGCATAGCATTATTTCGTTCGGCATTTTGTTGTGGGAGGATGCTGCAGATATCAACACCATATTTGTGCTACAGTAGAGGGCGGTTCGTGCAATTTATAATATGAGCCCCAGAGAATCACTTAGAGCTAAGTTTAAAGAAATAAATGTTATGACAGTGCCGTGCCAATATATATATGAAAACTTAATGTATGTCCGAAAACATATTAACATGTTCAAGAAAAAAATAGCGACTATCATAATGTTAATTGTTAATATATTTATACTAATTAGGTTTACACACTATAAATACTTTCAGTTTCACCTGCGATTATGGTTAATTGTTAATATATTTATACTAATTAGGTTTACACACTATAAATACTTTCACCTGCGATCATGGTGCATATAAAAAGTGTCAATAAAATCGGGAAATTTTAAAACTCGCAAATCAAAATCAGTTTGTTCCAGTTCTGCCCCACATTTCTCTCAATACCTACTGTGATCACTGATCATGATCACTAACTAACCCGGCCGCAAATTGAGTTGATTTTGCCAAAACCTTCCTAATTAGTAAAGGTTGTTTTTTTAAGGAAATACTTATCTGATTTTAACCCGACTTCAAAAGCCGGTTCTCTGTTGGGTTGTATTTATTGTTACTTAATAAAAATTTGCAGTTAATTTACCTATCTACATTCTAATTATAATAAAATTCTTACCTTCATTTGAGCCTTGTACTAGTTGATTAAATAAAATAATTTTATTTTCATATAAAATAAAGTAGACACGATAAAATAATTATTACTCAAATTTAATCCGCCATATTTGTCTATGGGAAAAGTTTACTAAGATAATACAAAATGCAATCTCCTGCATGCTCGATTGCAAAATGAAATGTATTCGTGAGCCTAAGGTGAGTTCTCACGATATACACCTACATATTTAGTAAATATGTAACCTTTTATTACTCACACAGGTATAAGAACCAAGGAGGCCTAATTCTGCCGTGCAGCATTGCTGTGTTTCGATTTAAAGGGTGTGGGTGCCGGTGTAATTACAGGCAGAGTGCCTCAAATTGGTGAACGCAGGTCGTGTTGCATCGTAGTCAACGTTCTAAACATGCGTGATCTACGATGTAAATCTTACTTTGTTATAGGCAATGGTTACCACTTAACATCAGGTGGGCCATGTGCTTGTTCCATCTTATTTTTTTTTGGATGGCATGACTTCTCCTTTGCAAGTGATGTAGAGGCAAGAGATTGTAGAGTAGAAACTCTAGTGACGTTACAACGCACTAACAATTTTACTTTTTTTTTTATTAGTTAGTACGCATTAACAATTTTAAGGAGACAGGCCGAATTAAAAGAGTGCCAAGTAATAATTATCAGCTGATCATAATTATGATAATCTGCAAGATCTGTACATTTAGCCTTTTTATTTAACGTGTACGCTAAAAGTTAGGTACGGGTTTTTGTAGATATATAGATAGTATTTAATAGTAGAAGCCTGCTAAAAATAGTTTAAGCTTAATTCAATACTTCTAAATGCAAATAGGTAATCTATTTATATTTTTTACTAAAGTATGTATACCTGAATACACATTTTAACCTTGTATGATATAATTGAACAAGCACATAGTAAATTAAGTTCTGTGTGTTTGTGGAATGTGGACTGCATAAATAAGTAACGATAAATACCTAAGTCAATGTTTTTTTTTCCATAAAAATTACAACTCAGTTGATAATAACGGCATCAGCCTAATCTTCAGCATCAGCAATAATTGAATTGGAGCCTGTCCTGACTAAACCTTGACTATACTATGACCCACCCTGAAAGCTGGATTATCCTCCCTTGCTGGTAACAACCAGTTAGATGCCTAGCGTGGGGATTATGGGCATATCCTCCTTTGTTAGAGGAGGTTTATGACCAGCAATGGGCTGATAGAAGCTGGTGTGTTATTGTGTGGTAAGTAACAGTCATTGGTCCCATAGTAGGTCCGATACCGACAAACGTTACACATATAGTTTCTAGAAAGTCAAAATGTTCACTATTGATATCAATAAGGTTTTAAGATATTCCTTTGTTCATATAACACCATTGATTTACAGTAGGTAAGCATCGAGGTAAGATTATGGATCCTGTATGTATATCGATGGTTAAATCAATGCAAAGCCACGATATAAATATGATTATGCATAATCATATTCTTTATTGTTTCATGTGGTACATTTAGATCATAATATTAGTAAGATCTATAACATGAGCCGCGTACTTTGGTACTTTTAACGCATAATAACGCCTCAGCACGCTACGTACGAGTATAATGGTTTTGACAGTTACCAAGCGCAGGGTCGTACGTGCGGAGCTGAATCTTCTTTGTCCTTTTTGATCACGTACACGTGTAATGTATGAAAAGTGCGGTCATCTTACCGTACGAGTCTTGTTTTTATTGACCACTTTCTAAATGGCAAATTGTTTAGGAAATTATTTGTCGAATACTTCAACTTTGTCAACATCCATTCACAAATCAACTCACCTCAATACGTAAGTACGTTTCATAATATACGAAATCTTTCTACTGTTTCAAACCTCCAATTTAACTTATAAAATAAAACAAAAAGCATTTGTCTCATAATAAACTCATTAAACTGAGTTCATGACGACCTCTGTGGCGCAGTGGTGGGCGAAGGTCCGCCTGTGACGCAGAAGGTTGCGGGTTCGATTCCCGCAGCGGGACAAATGTTTGCATGTTCTGCAGATATTTGTCTCGGGTCTGGGTGTTTTCGGTGTATGATATGTATGTATTTACAAAAAAAAATATGTATCTATGTAGTATATCAATCATGTGGTTCCCATAATACAAGCTCTGCTTAGTTTGGGGCTACATGATGCTGTGTGATAACGTCGAAAAAAAAAAAAACTTAATATTAATTTTACTACATACCTATTTATATGATTTATTTTTTTATGGGGATTAAATTCTTCAACAATAGTGGCCTCCATAACGTAAATCTCATCTAATTGCTCCATGACTTTTTTGAAGCAAACTTTCAAAAGAATATTATATTATAACTTATAATTTAGGTATAAGTGAGTTGGTAAGTTTCATACAAAAGACATAAACGCGCGCGCTGCTACGCCGTACAACAAGTTAATCGGCATTTCATACATTCTGCTTCTATTGTATTTGTATTTGAATGAAACTGTACAAACTCGCTTCTATAGTTCTGTGAATGCTAACTCATTTAATTGAACTTCGAAGTATGACCAATTTCCAAGTCGATGGGAATCGAACGCACTTACATATAAAGTTTTAAATGCGTATTCTGCTCGTAGATACTGCCTAAGGATACCTAAGAAACGTACTATGCATGTTAGTGATAATTATTGATTACGGTTTTACTGCATTAAGGATTCTTTATTATTTGAGTATTCCTTATTATGTACATATATAGTCCTTATTAAGTATATATATTATAATTTGTTCTTAATTCTTTTTAGAGAGACCTTGGCTGTATAATTTTTAAAAACTAACTCTGTATTTTTCTTAGCTTTTGATCTTTTCAATAAAAATGAAATAAATATAAAATGTCCTTAGCAAATTTATAAGAAAGTTAAGTGAGAGATGGTGGTGACCTTGGTGACCAACAGTGGACCTTGAGGTTTGCAAACATAATGTGAAATGCAAAATGTTTGATCCCCTTCAAAAAACTACTAAATCATCGTTATATACTGTTACTATTTATTATTTATCTGGATGTACCTACTAAATGGATTGAACCTACCTACTAACTGAATTTGAACATTATGTGGTACTAGACCACAAATAAATAACATATAGGTAGGCTACTTAATATCCAAGTACATCTATGCTAGTAACACATACACGTACACAAACAAAAAGTCACCCAGATATATGTACTTTTGCATTTAAATACTGTAATCTAGTTATCATACCTGCCCAAGGACCAAACTTCTTCGACAGAGGCTGTACCTCAGCAGGCAGAAAGTACGGCATCAGATACGAGACCACCAGCTCCAACACACTCCATAATGCGTCCAGCAGTACAAACGCTAGAAAAATAGCACCAGCTACCGCTAACACAGCCACAAACACCGGCGCCACCATTATAAATGCACTTTTAATTGAAAAATTGTAAATATTTGAATTATTTGTTTTTTATTCAGTTGGCACACGTCTGTCCAGCATGGCGACACAATGCCGACTGCGCTGTTCGATAACTCGATTCGACATTCAATTTGTAATCAAGACATGATAGTATCAACTAGAATAAATTCAACTTACGTCATTGTTTACATTACTTTGAAGTGTATACTTACACTACTTTTACGTATTTCATTATCAATAGCTTATCAATAAAACTAAGTTAGGGTTGGTCACAGCCAAGGTTAGGCTTTATTGGTACTTATTTGCCTACTAGATTCCACCCGGGCTCTAGTAGCTTGGTACCCGGATAACAAGTAGGTATTCTATAGTTCAATTTTCAATTTCAATTTATTTAGAGTACATAAAACATTACTGAAAAGTTTCCGACGATTTGAAAACCTCCTCCTTTTTTGACTTCGGTTAAAAAATCTTACAAATATGAACACAAAATTAGTTACGTGTATTCCTGGGCTATATATAAAGCCTAGATTTAGCCCGAACTAGTCAGTAGTTAGTACCTGGTTTCTACGGGAAAAAGTAAGAAACATACGGAACAATTTTCGCATTTGTAATTATTGGTGGAATATATTTTGAAGAATCATATCTGAAATAATATGGCATCACCTTCGGTTTGAATTTAGTGGCTCCAGTAATCGTGATTTTCCTTATAATTATGATGGATGGTTTTGGCATTAAATGGTCCCTTCTAAGGGTGGGGAGGGTGTAAGGGGTACCAAACCCCATCTTCAGAACGCAAACCAACCTCATCTGCTCGTGGTGCACCCTGCTAACTAACAAACGGGGCTTTGGCGGCCGTTTAATTGCGGCATAGTGCAGCCTAACAACGGCACAACTAAATGCCCCGGCCGCCGACGGGCAGCAGCGTCGGTGCGAGAATTTGTGGCCTACGATACCTAACCCGCATGCCCAACGTGGGGATTATGGTCTAATCCCCCTTTTATTAGGGGAGGCCTATGTCCAGCAGTGGACTGATATAGGCTGGTGAGTTGGTCCTTCTAAGCCAGAGTTCTGCTTCATATTTACGGCCATATCTTTGAGCAAACTCCAGCAGCAGGTTTTCTTCAGACTCTTCTTATTTTTCTCCGAGTGTTTAGTTATGGCCTCGAGGATTCCCTCTCTACCCTGGATAACACGCAGAGACGACTACCTCTGGGTAATTTGGTAGTAGCATAAGTCGACATCAGGGGTGGTGTCGTCGATGGTCCTTTGCTTCTTAGGATTTTTACGCTAGATTGACCTAGTTAGCCTTCTGTGTTTGTTCTTCTTTCTTCTACTCCTAACAATTTTGTCACAGCAACGACCAAATAGTAGTTGATTATTGCGAGTTCAACAGGGGTATTTTAAAAAGTTCGAAAAGTTCCCAAATCTAATCCGTCAATTTTGTTCGTTTATATTTCAATTCTGACGTATTTCTAGGATCTTAAAAGTTGCTGATAGTGATTCTGAAGAATGCAATGACACGATGGCGGCTTACATCACAACATTCCCCGACAGAATATCGTAATTCTGGCTCAATCGTCCCTGTCGGAATCGACTCGGAACTTTCGCACAATTCATAGCAGTCCGGACAAAAAATGAACTCCTGGACTTTACATGAGGGTAGAATGAAACGGTTCTGGCAAACAATATAGCCCCTTTAAATTGTCTTCCGTGTAAGTCAGTCAAACCTGTATCTTGCAGTGTTTGACGTTATTTTCCCAAATTCCATCCAGATTTGGACCAAACCTGTAGACATGCATACATTTATCCCGCCAGTGGCAATCGAACCCGCAATCTCTTGTATCCCAGCCGGCAACTTGCCTTCAACTCAACGAGCCTGTCAAACCTGTGTGTGATAGTCCAGCATTATTTATTTATTGATTTGCGAGAAGAATGTTGAGTGTTTCATTTAATTGCTGTATAATGTGTAAAAGGTCCATGACTTCACCACCAGCTCTGAAGACCACGTCTGGTTGTGCACATGCTGAGTCAGGGACCAATTTAATTTGCAGCAGTAGACAAACTTTTTATTGCTTATCACAATGTACCTACACCTACTTGTGTCTGTTCCAAATAAATATTATTATGATCTCTTGTAATTTAAGATTTTTTTCTCATTATCTACCAACTCAAAAAAATATACCTACTTATTACCAGTTGTATGCTGGGTCAAAAACCTTTCAAAATGATATTAAGTAAATAACCTTGACTCAAGTGACTTACTCTTGAAACTCATTTATAATATAGCCTTTTTATTTAATGGTAACTAAAAACCCATTTTAAGTATTTCACCTCAAGTAAAAAATAAACCCAAAAGTTCTAAAAATATGTGCATCAACTTGTATTACGCAAACCATTTTGATTTCATAATTATTCATTAACCTACTATAAACATAGGAAAATAAATAAACCCAAGCTTGTTTATAAATAACTTTTAATAATTTATTTATTACACTGTACTCTAATATTTATATATAATAATCAACATACTATTATAGTATTTATCACAAACAGTTACGGTGGAGACCAGCTCCCATTTATAGTTCAATATATAGTTCTCAGAGACATGACTTTACAACACACCAGTACAGCGAGCTCGCATATACACGACAATATCTTCGATCGGAACGATAGAATATGTTCACAATTACATATTGCAATATACTATCATGTAATAGTACAAGTCTTAACCGTAGTAGAACTCTTTGTGAAGCCCACCATGCTTAGTGCTGTCTTGAAGCATTGCTCTTTTGGTTTGAAAGGTGTATGCCGGTGAAATTTTTAAGAGTAATAATTAAGAGGCTTTTCACCGTCATGACTCAGGTTGCAGGACGCAGGGTATTGCATCGTAGGGCAAGATCCAAACACACTTGACCTACGATGCAATACTTTGTTATAGGTAATGGTAGCCACTAAACGTCAGGTGGTTCTTGTGTTTGTTATAACTTCAAAACCTACATTTGTTTTAAATTTTATTTCGTAATCATTGGTAGTGTGAACTCTGGGTTTTTTTATATAAATATTTGATTTGCTTCCCAGTGAGCTACCGTTGTCGTCTATCGGTACGCCAGACGATAAATATGTTAAAAAGTTATAGTTTTAAGTAATTTTAAGATTCTTCATTGAATCATAACCTAACCTAACCTAAACCTAACATAACGCACGCCTATCACCATCGAATAACAAACCGCAGGTTTGGCTGGTAGAAAATGCTCGTAGCATTAAGCCCACCTTTTTTACATTTATCGTACCTACAATAATCATGAATGATGAACACCCTTGTATATGATCTTCCAATCTACAATTGCTCGCTCTTCTACCGCTATTTACGTACACAATAGACACGACACAATGTGTCTATTGGTCTATTATTTCATGCTCATTGGTACACACACACACACTCACACAAAATAAGATACGAAATAGTTTTTGATCTCACACAAATTCAGGAGTTGAACGCGCATTTTAGATTATAAGAACACTACGTAACTATCATTTGAATCCTAAATGAATGTAACTAAGTTGTAGACCGCCATCAGACGGTTTCGTAGACTGTGCTGGGTTTAGCTTCTGTAGGGGCGGGTTCTGCAGGGTCCTCCTTCAGCGTCCTCATGCCTTTAATCCGGTTCTTCACGAAGTAGTATGGTGCTGAAACAAATAAAACAAAAATAATTAACTTGGGTAACCCAAAGCACAAAGTCTCGATGCAAATTGCAAACCTACCGATCGTCCGATCAGAATAAAAAAAAGTCTATTGATAACACATTAAAGACTTTTTATTTTTTCTGAATACTACTAATATTTGGTCATTTTTTTTAGGTAGTCTAAATCTAGCAGTGGTGGGTATCGATGGATATAACAAGAACTACCTACCTACCTACTCAGCCAGTAGTAGGAAGGTATAACTGCTTCTTTTCTCTTCTTACCACAAGTAGGCACTTTTCCGTATAGAGATAATTGGGTACCCACAATAGATTAACTTACGTTTACTTTATAATCATAATTGTTTCATGTGGTACCTACATTTAATGAGGTCCGCAACATGCGCCCCGTAGAGGCACTACGATATAAACTTAGGAACCTAAGAAAGTAGGTATACTTAAATATTTTCTACCATTTTAATCTCAATTCATTTTGGTACTGGAAAAACAATTAAAGGCAGAAAGCCGTGAAAACTCACTATACGGTGACTGAACAAATTAGCATGACAAAAAGTGCAATGGTTCAGAATTCTCCGATACAAAGTCCATAGAACCAATAACGCCATAACCGGCTGTTAACCTATGAGCGAGGGCCCCATGTGGGTTATGAATTTTCTGACCATCACAAATCCAATGTTAGATGATTATTTGTATGTGCGAAGCTTCAGTTAGTAGGTAAGTAATCTTTGTGATTTTTTCCGACGACTTGGCCGAGTGAGAACTAGTTGCTCGCACTAGGAAAATTTCTAAGACATTATTTAAAAAGTGAAAGAAAGGTCGCCTCATATCGAAGATATTGCCAAATGTTAATAAAATTGAAAAAAAGGTTTCGCAATGCGTTTGGGTATGTTACTAAATTCGGTTTTCGGTGATACTCACAAGGCCGAATCAACAATCAAGTTTTGTAAATTAAAAACATACGAATAAATTGTAGGTTTCGGTGGGTAGATTATGTTGTAAGACATTAACGTAGGTTACTACTTGTAAATTATGTACTTTAGAGCATGATGGTTCAACGATTGCATTTCTACCTTTTTTTTTTACACAAAATAGTCAAGCGTTTGACAACTATCACACCTGAAACAGGTGAAGATGTGTCTTAAGATGGAGCACGCTTGCCTAGAAGGAACCGATTCACTCTGGACAGACGCCTGAAGCAAGTTCCACTCCTACCTACCTACCTAGCTTGATGCCTAACCTGTCTTAAACAGAGCAATCTGAAATCAGAAGCCCAATATACGAAGACTGACAACCACAGCTAGATAGTTTAGTGGTGTGATAATTGACTAAGATTATGAACAAAAAGGTAAGTAGGTACTTAATTCGGATGCATTTTGAACTTGGTCGGTTTATTTTGTCCTAAACAGGAGAACTCCGACCCAGTTCGTTTTGGGATTTTTTTAAATACCCACAGTTATCCGAACACCTATTAATAGCTTCTACACTGAGTTTTTAGCTTGTTGCGTGGCTTACTTCGCTGTTCTCTTCCCGGTCTGTAATCGGATGGATTACCATATCCTGGCTATACTAATCTCGTTGGGAGTCCTTCGGGTGGTCTAAAAGCACCAAACTTGGTTACTAGCTCATACAAAGAAGAATCTGAGCTTTAATAATGACTTCATTCATGAATGTGGATAGTAGGTAGGTTCTTTACTTACCCGACATAAACCTGCACCTTCTCTTGATCCCCTCGTCCTCCATACAGGAGCTGCAAATGTCAGCGATCGCCAGCAGTGTCAGGAATATCAACAAACTGTAAACAATCAGCTGTATCATGGCGAAAATAAACTAAGGTCATCCACAGACAAGCTCACGACCGCGACTAAAGACAGACTAACCAAAACAAGACTTGGCAATTGGCATTCACAAGACATTAATTTATTTATGCTAAAGCCGTACTGAAATAAAAAAATAAACAAGTTTTGCATTCATTAAAACCAGATTGCTGTGACTGGTTTTGTTAGTAAGTGTTTGTACATATAGGTGATGAGATGGCGGAGTAGGTTAGAGCAATGCATATCCTACTCCTACTAATATTATAAATGCGTTTGTGAGTATGGATGAATGGATGAATGTTTGTTACTCTTTCACGCAAAAACTACTGAACGGATTTGGATGAAACTTGGAATTTACATAGTTTGTGACCTGGATTAACACATATGCTACTTTTGTCCGGTTACCACGTGAGCGAAGCCGCGGGCGGAAGCTAGCACCTAAATTATCTAAATATAGCAGACTCCAAGTTTCATCCACATCAACGGTAGTTTTAGCGTGAAAGAGTAACAAACATCCAACTTTCATATTTCTAATATTAGGATAGGATACCATTCTTAACAACATTCAACTTATGTTACGAAAATAGGTAGGTATTGTATATAACCAACTTGAAAAAAAAGAGGAGGTAATAGGTACATAGTTAACCGTAACCTATTACCCAAGTAATAGGTTGAGCGACCTTGCAAAAATCCTTGGGAGTTTGGGTCTTGAGTAAACTTCCGCAAGTCAACCTAGCGCACATAAGATAAGTACAAAGTAATAAGTTAAAAACCTATAAGTACCTACCTACTAAAATAGGTAGATCTACCTGCAGGTGTAGTAGGTTTGAAACCAATGTATCTACAGTGAAAATTGATTTTTCAGACGTCGTTTTCATTGGGTGGAAATATATTCTTAGATCTAAAGCCGGTTCCATATCTTCTTTTGTTTTTTTCAACATAGGCACATGGTGTAAGGGGTTCCAACCTCCAACATTTTTTTTGTCGGTGTGGAAATGCGTTACGTATGTCCTCCAACTCGGGGAGAATGTGGTATCCGGTCCGGGGGCTCCCCGCGCCAGATCGCCGCCACAGCGGCAAGGTAGATTGTTTCGCTATGATTGTTTGTATTTTTAAGTGTTAGCCCACACTTCAGGGAAAATCTAAGATTTTTATATATCCCAAAAATTTCGACACAGGCGGAATTTGAACCCTCGACCTTTCCTACAATACCGGAACGGGCTAACCTAAATTTTTGGGATGTTAAAAAATCTTAGCTCAGCGGCGGCGCCTACCGACTAAAAACGTAAAAACACACCGTGTTTCGTCCCTCACCGTAGTGCTAGTGCATCTTCAAGTCATTCATCGCCTGGTGAAGGGCTCGACGCTGCAGTACTTAAGCACTTGACGGGGTCATCCTAATATTCCATATCTCATACATCCTACTATCCTACTCCCACTAATATTATAAATGCGAAAGTTTGTGAGTGTGGATGTATGGATGTAAGAATGAATGTTTGTTACTCTTTCACGCAAAAACTACTGAACGGATTTGGATGAAACTTGGAATAGGTATACATAGTCTGTGACCTGAATTAACACATAGGCTACTTTTTATCCCAGTACCACGCGAGCGAAGCCGCAGGCGGAAGCTACTAACATGTACCAAACTCATTAATTATTAATTATTTATACTTTATTGCACATTAAATGTAACAAAAAGGTGGGTTTAATGCTACGAGCATTTTCTACTCATGGTCGCGGCCTAACTCTGCTAACTCTTATAATAAATAATAGACGCTGTGCCCGGCGCGGTCCCCAAATTGCATGCCTGCCTTCTCACTAGGGGAGGGGAGTATGTCCAGCAGTGGACTATAGGGAAGGCTTGATGGCTAGATGGATATAATTTAACCAATTAACAACACTTGTATTTTATAGAATCGACAAAATTCTTAAACCAGGCAGGGCTTTTTATCAAAGAAAAGGAAACATTTACAATTGTGTTCTATTTAAACAGGGCGGAGCAAAACTTGAGGGCAAGCTACCTTTTATTTTGTAGTCAGAAGGTTTTGTTCTGAGGAAACTGTAAGTTTATTTTGAAGGAAAAAACAATTGTATTTTACAAGTTGGTCTCAATCGGCTCTATTTCCCAACAAGAACACTTTTCCCAAAGTAACTTACCAAAGGTAGCAGAGGGCCAAGTAAGAGTTGCACAATTATAACTTAGCTATTTCGAGCTCAATTCTGAAGTACTTTTTTCGTTAATTACCTCACCGTTTTGAGTGATAATTATTGCAATCTGCAAGAAGATTGCATAACCTACGTTGTTCGATTAGTTTCTACTTAAAATAGTTGCGTAATTTCCAAAAACCGTACATTAAAATTGAGTTCGATATAGTATAGGTACCATAAAAGTTTTCGATTTATGCAACTCGTACCTCAATCAACTCGGCCCTCTGTCCTCAATGAGGTAAAATTTTACCCCAGCCTGTTTAAAAAGATCGATATAAACTTGTTCGTGTATTGCCTTTGAAACTTGTGGTAAATTTCACCTTGGGGAAGTTAAATCCTCAAATTGCTCGATGTCATTGTCACTGTCATTACAATGTCAATATCATGTTCTAACAGAAAAAAAATCAAAACAAAAACAAAGGTGTAGTTTTGTGTGTTGTATTTGGAGAATTCTACCTAAAAACAATATCTTACATCATGGAAAAGGAACTGGACAAGGTTATAGAGGAGATAATGTCGACACCCAACATAAACGGGTGTCTGGTAGCAGACCACCAGGGCTTGTGCCTCGCCTCCAAGGGCTCTGCCCACGTCGACTCCTCGGGCATAATCGTCGCGATTTCGGAGCAAGCCTGCAAATTGCAGCCTAATTTGAAGCCTCCCACAGTCTGTCTTGAAACAGAGAAAAAGAAGTGCCTAATACAGAGGCACGGGACTATCACTGGAGCTATATTCAAGCAAATATCTAGTAAGTTCATATTTATATGCAAACCTACCGACTCTGTGTTACTCCATTAAATCACAGTATCGGTTTTGTATACCAAATCAGTCTCTAGTTGATCATGAATATGCCATACGCATATTTACTTGTTGGTCTGATAAACGAGTCCACTCGATGGAACTATCGGGAATATTGAGACAATTTATTTACTCTTTAGCTGCTTAAACAGACAGTTTCGTCTGGTCTAGTTGTCCTTATTTTTAAGTCTCTCTTTCTTTCATTTTTAACCGACTTCAAATAGGAGGAGGTTCTAAATTCGTCGGAACCTTTTTTTATGTATGTTCACCGATAACTCCGTCAATTGTAGACCGATATAAAAATTCTTTTTTTGTTTAATAGAGTATACTTCACAGGTGGTCCCATATAAATTTGATTCCTGAGAGATTGGTACTTTTCCCGGAAAACTCAAAAACCTCATCCTCACTTGTAATTTTCACCCTATGATCACAATATCTCTGTCAATCGTGAATCGATTTTCAAAATTCTGTAGGGCAAGAAGTAAGAAGTGATTTATTTGAAGTCGGTTTTTTTTTTTTTAAGTCCTACTTGTTAAAGTACCAAACTGTGTCTGTAGATAAAATTATCTTAAACCTACCTTAATTATGCACCTTGTTTTCTTTCTTTTAAGAGGTGCCAACTTATGACTGGTGACATGATATTGGTAGTGCCTTGGAAAATAAGTCCCCGATGGCACTATTAGTAGTGCCATGCCAAGCCTAATTAAAACAGGCTTTTGCCTCTAGGCTCTTAAGATGATATAAACAGCATCAAGCATTGAGATAGTAACAATACTTATTGATGGAAGTGACAACTTTTATTCACTGTATGAGATGCTTTAGTTTAGTGTAAGGAAGATATAAATATACTTAACAACTGACAAATGGGGGCAGTTAGAAGAGGCCTTTGCCAATAAGGGCATACAGACTACTGTCGAGGCAAATAACCCAACTAGAATTTAGAAAATATAATGCCGAGGCAAATATAAATAGAAAAGAGTTAAGTATGTTTATATTTGTATTATGATGTCTGAATAAAGGCTTTTATTATTATTAACAACTGATATAACTATTCTTGTTTGTTCCAGATATATAAAATATGCTGACAGGCTTACTTGCCAATATTTACGCCTATTATTACTCAATATTGTAATGTAAATAAAATGTTGTATAAAGTTAAGACTGCAATATAAATAATTATTAGAATCTTTGCATTTCATTGTTAGTTCTCTACTTGAACATCTTACCTCTTGTTGTCACCTCGAGAATTCCTCATCTCAACCATATACACCCAAGAGTGCTGTCCACAGGATTCTGATGTTAATCATAAACACAAACTTGAAATTGGTAGTTTTAGTTGATCAAATCACCTCAATATATATTATATAAGTGTTAAACTATTTTGAGTATAGTTAAACACTGCACGCGCTCTGCCCTCTATCTCGAAAATGGTTCAAGATATTAAAAAATTGTTTGAATAAGAGAGTAGAGAATTTAATGTTCTACAGTATTTATTAAGATATAGATAGCATAAAACCCATAGGAAACATAATATTTGCAATAAAACGATTTTTTTACCTTTGACCTTGGAATATCTGAAGAACCCTATGATAAGTAGGTTTTAAGACAAGTTTCAAGGTGCTTAAATAAAGGTTTATACAAGTTTATAGCCGACAATCTCTCATTCCGAGATTCGTGCCCTAATTTGACTAATTTTCTTGGACTAATAAAAGGAAACTAGACAAAACCCTAATTTAAGCATTATTATAAAAACATCAGGCACAGATTTTTATTAAAAGTTCTAAGAACTATCATTAATTCCTTGCTAATACTGTGACAGCAATAAGCTAGAACACCACTATGCATTCGCACTCCAAACCTGGCCTGCACAAAGACTACACTATTCTACTATGCAGTTTTCATTTAAGAGCCCCCAATCACCAAATATCACAAAAAAAACAACAGTTCAATATACACACATTTATTACAGATATGCATTCCTAATCAGTAACATTAACTTGACGAGAAACAACTGCAAACTGCTTACACTATACATACAGATAGGTACTATACAGTGATTACAAACATAATGACTTAACAATGGAACAGAGTAAATAGAAACATAATCCAGAGGCTTAATTTACTCACTCAGTTGTATTGCACATCAAAATGGTCAGCACAGGACCTTTCATTTGCAAACTTTGACATTTCATCTGTTGAAATTCAAAGAACGTCAATTATCAAACTGTCAAAGTTTGTAAAAACAGGACTAGTGCTTATCATTTCAGATCGCAACCAAGTTAGTAAATGATGCCTCAGAATGCCTGGATTGGAACTGAATATCTTAAAACCTATTTTTTTTATTGCATTGATAAGATAAACCTTTCAAGCTGCAGAAAGTTCTCTGTTTAATCAAAACGAAATAAACAGAAAACTTCAAAAAACATTTACCCTGTTCCAATGTTATTAAAATAAAATCCAAAAAACAGTACATTTGATTAATCAATTTTGAATAACTAATAACAATTTATACAGGCAATAACATGATTCGGCTATTCATTCCATAAGTTATTTACAAATCCTAGGTAAATAATAAAAAATAATAATTATAATAAAATCAATATGATTATAAAAATGAGGGTCTGAGAAGCGGAAAAAGTCACTTCATGACTTACCACAGCTCAGCCCAAAGGACATGATTGCACATACTGCTTTTAATTATCATTCATCATTGATATAATTTAATAAGAAATTGCAAGATATGCTTGCATGTACTTGTCCAGCTTGGCACAATAAAGGCGTATTCAGATATGAGCATTTATCGATGCTGCCGGCCGACGATAGCTAAACGTATTGAAAAGGTTGGAAATGTCGCGAATACCGCTTGTCTGAATTAGACAGCAAACCGCGCACGAGGGTGATTAACGCACACGTCTGAATAGGACTTAGATGTAGATATACATTTATTTATGTAATTGTGCTAAATTATTAACAAGTTGTCAAACATCTCTGATGTGTTTACAAAAATAGCATGTGCAATCAAGCTCTCAAATTATAGGAAGCACAAAACTCATCGCTGTTCACAATTTCATTAAAAAATAAATTCAATAATGCAGCTAAAAAAATATTCTTAGTCCTAAACTTGGCTGTGTGTGAGCAACTTTTAACCTAACAAACATTATCTAAGACTAGGGTCTCTCTTATACACAATAATACTTCGCCAGGTCACTTTTTAGAAGTTTATAGAATCTGCAGCAAAACCAAAAGACTCAGTCAAATGATTATTACAACACATTGACTGCACACGCGCATACAGTGTCTTAGCTGAAGATGTGTAACAGTCAAGTGTTTAATTCCAAATGGCGGAGTTTTTTGGTCAGGCAGTGTTTGTTTGAAATTCTTGGAATTACAACAACAGTGATTTTAAACATCAACGATTAGGTAACAATATTTTAATGATATTTCGATTACACTAAGATAATTTTGCTATTAAATTACTGTAAGCTTTGATATATTTCTTTAAATATAGATTTATCTAATACACATTTTACTAAAATAAATAGCAATTACTAACCGAAGATTATAATGACAAGTTATAAAATTTCAACTACCTACTTCACAATAACATTCTTTACACAATTATTTTTGAAAAATTGACCTTGTGACTATTTCCGATTGAAAAGAACAGAACAGGACTTGACTGAAGCCTGGACGACGATACACCGTACAACGATGCGTCATTTAACAATCACAACGTAATATTGGCGAAATTGTGGAAATGTAATCGCAGATTTTCATTTAAATTGAAAATAAAGAAAAGACCCATTTCAGTACAATTTGGAATGCAAACATTTACCGGACAGTCTAGCATTCATGAAACTATATTATCACAAAAAAATAAAATTAAGAATAAATAACTTTACTTTAGTATAGAATATAAATACGTATGAAATTTTGTACGAATACACAAACATCTTACATAGAGTAATTTTTCCTAGCACTTGAAAGCTGGGCATAAGGAAACAATAATGGTTGTATACTTGTATATACTTATAAACACGCCTGAATCACTTGAGTCTCAAGGCTCGTATACCGTTAGACCGTTCTCAGCTCTGAGGCACTTATATTTTGACATGTTGTATAGTAAGCACATCGTGAAATTTTGACCATTTAAAAAGCCTAGATTCGAAATAGAGCTTGTCATTGGCCAAAATTTTAGAATAGGACATGTCAAAATATTCGTACTTCGGCCTTTGAGTAAATAGTAAATCTCAAGCTTGCACTCAAAGTTGACATCGGTATTTTAATACTTACCTTAAAAAGGTATCGTTACAAACAGGCTTTCTATCATTACAAGTGTTTAGTTAAACTGTTTCATTTAGGTATATGTATTGTTATAATTTGAATTCATTCTATTAGCCTTTAAGAAACACTGGGTTGATATGATTTGCCAACAGAATATAAACATTAAAACCAATGAATAAAATCTCAAATTCTCATCCTACGAAACAAAAGTTAGGTGGAACGAGTACCTAACAACTATTAACAGCCCTCAACTATGCTAAAATTATATAATTCCTCTTAAAACATATAAGCTGCGTTTGACGAAACAACCTAGGTTTTTCAACGACATCCACAATGGACCTCAGACAGAGGAAAGAGCGAATCGTGAACTTACACATGCATCTGCGACATTTTGCGTTGGTTTTTTGGCGTAAGAAAATAAACGATACTGAAGCTCATTTTCTTAGACCACGAATTTTTGAGGAACAATCAAGATACGTCTGTCTATTGACCGGTCCTTGACCCAGGAAATATTATGTATGTGGTATTGATTTGAGCCCATTTTATCAACTACTAGCGGCCCGTCCCTGCTTCGCACGGGTTTTAGTAAGGACCCCTAATCTTTTCTAGCAATAAATATAGAATATGTTAGTCAGCGTGAATTTAGGTTTCCAATGGTGAAAGAATTTTTTTAATCGGCACAGTAGTTTTTGAGTTTATTCATTACAAAGATACACACACACAAAAATACAAATTTTTCCTCTTTATAATATTAGTGTAGATGTAGAAAAACTACCAAAAACACCATATCAAAGTTGAGTCGAGGTGACCACTTAGAATACGAGGGTAATATAATTATGGTCTTTCAGGCAGCTCATTATGGAGGAAATATATGGAAAATGCGCTCCGTTCACACTACCACGGATCTATCGTCATCATGATACACGATAGTGTTTTCACACATTGGATCTCCCGACCGGTCCGACAGATAGTATCTGAAATTGTTCTAACACTGTAATGTATGAAGGTCCATCACTCACAAAAATGTCTCAGTTGCTTCTTTCAAAAGTTATACCTAAACTTATTGTAAAATAATCTGTGTAAATATTGCTATTTTTATAGTTTGGTCCATTCAAAAAGTTAATGACTTCCGAATGAAAATGTAAATATCTATTGCAGTAGCCTCAGATGATAAATATTGTCTATGTAACGTACACATGCATCTAATCTAGTCTATGAACGTGCCGCTATGAAACACCTATACTATACACATATGTATGTGTTACGAGTACATTGTAAACATACGACAAAAATATTCTCATTTCTAAAATATTAAAACATTTGAATTCAAACTAAAAATGTGGAGGACAGAGATTGGCAGCCATAACTATTACACTATCCGAAATAGAGGGTAACGTCTATAAACTATAGAAAAATGCTTTGAAAACGTCTTTTACGATGAATTCCTTTAAATTTGGATTTTCAACAATGAACACATATGAGCTTGGGTGTTTAATGAAATACACCCCAAGTGAATTGTCCAAACAAATTTACATTCTCACTAATATACTTTACAGTACACAATCACTCAACAAGAAACCATCAATATATCATGGTCATACCCGAAAAAATTGGGAATTTCCTTTACCAAACTAATGTGGGTAATATTATCAAAACATATTTTTTATGTGTGACAGGGAGTAGAGTTTATTCTTCTCGCTCAACTTAAAATAACAATTTTTTAACTAAATTGTTGCCTTTGATTAACAGTAATGTTTGTTAGCAATACAAGATTATCAAAATTTGTAGCAAGAGGGAGCACTGCTACACTGTTAGAAAGGTCACTAAAGTCCGGTCCCTGAGTGAAAAGAAATTCGCCAAGTATCTATCAACTTCATAATGCAGGTTTTTCCTCCTCAGGGTCCGAACAGAACCTTTGGTAATGCCAAAGTAAATTAGACCTTAGTAAGTTGTAGTAGAGTAGTCTGCCGCGAGGGTATACCGGTGAGTCGTAGGCGCAGCGGCAAGGTAAGTTAAACCTTGTTGACATGCAGTAGACATACCGTGAGAGCCGCAGTGGCAAGGTAAATTAAACCTTGTTGACTTGCAGTAGAGATACCGCGGGATGCGCAGTGGCAAGGTAAAGTAGACCTTATCGCGATGGTGCTAAGGTCAGTGCCGGGAAGGTGCGCCGGTGAAGCTGACAGGCTGTTCGTTAGAGACGAGATTGGCTCGCGGCGCCGACGTCGGCTGGCCAAGTCCCGCCTCGAGGTTCGCAGCCGACGTCCTCATATCGTCTATGGAACCCCTGTACATAAAAAAAGATGATTAATCAACACATCTAAGACTGTATTCCAGAAGTAAATAAATAAAAAAAAAATGCTGAACACTGTCAGACAGCATAATCTAGGCCCAAACTAAGACTACAGAGCTTGTATTTGTATTGCTTGTACAAGATTGATATACTACTTATATACCTACATTATTTCCGTTCTTTCCAGAACTAAACTTAATAGTAAGTAAAGCGCAGCAGGCGTATTCCATTAGCTCATTTAGAATCTTGAACTATAAATCCGCTAAGTTTTTTACATTTTGTATGCACTGGGCAATTGAATTCGGTCACTTGTGAATTTGAGTTTCGAGATGAGTTATCAGAATGCGCCTACAGGTCAGAATGCGAGCAGGCGCGGGCTTAAAACATCGATTAGCTGACAACATTCGTTCTGGAATACGAGAAAACATAAACAAGGAAAGAAAGGTTGGCAAAAATTCGGAAATAACAGCAACTACTTTGCAAGCTACCCAAAAGTTGAGAAATAAATAACAGATCCGGGAACTCTAACCGTGCGTTTGCACTAGTCAATAAACAATGTTTATTAAGTAAAATCATAAGACAGCGTCATCAAAGTAGTCAGCCGAGATATTATGAAGTCGCACAACATATCAGTTAACTTGCTAATAGACACAGTTCTAAAACATTGTCTCTGTTTATTGTTGAGGTAGTGTAAACGTCGGGTAAAAACAGCGGGGTGATCGGCTAACTCGGTTGCAAACAGAAATGACTGACACCGATCCTATTTTTACAAACTTTGACATTTCATCCGTCGAAATTAAATGAACGTCAATTGACAAACTGTCACAGTTTGTTAAAACTAAAGAAATAGGACTAAAGCATAGAAGAAGTCTTAAAATTCATTTATGCTCTGAACATTAACTCATACGGCTGATCTCTACTTTCTTATGTCCATATATGTTAGCTAGAAAGAGATGCATAATTTATCGATTCGACTCGAGCGATTTCTGCGACTTCGTACCAGGGCATTTGTATGAACCTGCATAGAAATTTGTTCGAGGGCCCTGGTACGATTTACTTGCGATTTACGCGTATGCATCCCTTTCTAACTGATGATATTGGACATAAGAAAGTAGATATCAGCCGTATTGAATTTTAAGACTTTATCTAGTTGTCTTCCTATAGCTGTGGTTATAACAGGATCGGTGTCAATCATTTCTATTTGCAACAGAGTTAGTTAATCACCCCGCAGATCCATAACATAAATAAATCAAATAAATGGCAACTCAATACTGGCCGGACATCTAAATTTCCCTTGGTGTTCCAAGGTTCCACTATCACAAAACGTAGTTAACAAAATAGAACTTTATCAAAATAGCGTTCAAACGAGCCGTGTACTGCCATGCGATGACTGTGCAAAATAAAGTCAAATTTAAAAACAATCTGAAAAAAAAAGTTGTGCCAAAAATAATAACCTGTGCAAAATGAAAAGTTCAAGCTGAAAAATAAATAGAACTACAGATGCGACAACCATGCGGTTCAGTGTTAATTATCGCTTGGCTGCTCTCATAGTTACTATCGCTAATATATTTCTTTTAAATACGAGAAAAACGCAATAACTAATAGCCTATGCTGAAGGTTTTAGGAAGACCTTTCTTAGTGCAACTACACCTTGCAAAGAAGATGCCTTCGTGGCTTACGCGTTTTTCTGTGCTTGATTGTCAATCAGATTTCGGTTTATAGGCAGTCAGTCAGCTGCATTGCTTTTATATTTATATAGATAGGTAATGGATTTTATAAATTTCGAATTACTACCGACCCCGCCGAGTCAGTGCAGGGCCCTGATCATGACTCATGATTCGATATATTTATCATTAGTTATATATCGCGCGAACGTACATGACCATCGAGATAATTATACTCTAGAGCCACAAACGTGGAAAAAGGGTCTGTACCAAAAACTCGGCGCAAGCTGTCAATTTCGCCGACTTTTAACACTTTTCAAGCGACATGATGTTGTCGCTCAGCTTCGAAATCAGTGCTAGTAATAAGGTCATAATTAGAGCTGATTTGGCATTAAACGCATGGAGGATTTTTCACTTTCACTTGAAGACTGTGACTCTGTAGTGGTAGTATATAATATCTCAATGAACGTGACATTAATATATATTCCCGAGAATCAGGGCACAGTACTTAATAAAACAAAAACATAAGACATCTAACTACAAGATTCACTACAAGAGCAGCCAAGCGGGTGTTATTGCCTCTTAGTTGGGACGCCAAACATCGGGGTCCTCCATGAGCGTGACGCTGTGGTCCTGCGACTGCAGCGGAGCGCCGGGCCCGCCGGGCGGCGTCACCGCGCCCGCCATGGCAGCCATGTCGTCACGAGACCCCCTACGCCCCCGGTATTATCACACACTCATACGTGTTCAGTATTTGACTAGAATACCCTACATTTAGTAACGCGGCGTCCTACGTGAGCGATCTGGATGCGAACGCGAAGCAGCGCGGAAACAACAACCAGTCGATAACTAGTGAAGTCCTACGTGACCAAACGCGCCTAAGATGCGCTGAGGCGCGGCGCGAATTGAATCGAGCGCGTTCAGTTGGCTTGATATTTTTGCGCGAATTGAACGGCGGAGGGCGCAGGGCCGGTGATTGATGTAGGACGATTCGCGCGCACACAGGATAGTCGCCGCGTCGCACCGCAACGCATTGAATTCGCGGGTAACCGCGTCAGATCGCTTCGCAATCGCTTTCGCTTTGAATCACCCACGCAGGATGCAAATAAATATCCTGAGTTTGTTTGACAAAGCTCCGCCCACTCATAAATAAATCATTTATTCAGAACAGTTACAATTACAACAGATTATAAATGAAATGTAAACTGTCACCAACTCAATCAAAAATAATAAGAACAATTTTAACAATAACGTTAAAAAAATATAAGCCAAGCAGAGTTTCTTGCCAATTCTTCTCTGTTTGGTCGCGTTACGAATTGGTGTTAATTGGAAAATTCTAAAAAAAAAATACTTTAATGTTTCTAATGAATAAAAGGATGTTTTCTTTTATTTACTTTAATTTACATTGAACGATGAGACCACAATTAAAAAACTGTAGCCTAAGCGCCCGCCTCCATGACAATAACTGTTTTCGACAGCATTTAAATATCAAATATAGAGAAAAAGACATAGTGGTATTAAATTTTCATATCAGCGTCCACAGTCAAATACCCAACAAACCATGAATAGAACAAAACTTACTCATACATTAGAATCATGGAACACATAGTTTGGATGTTACATCAAAACACATTAGATTAATTGACACACAATGATAAAACTCATTTCAATTCGGTTAATTCCACACATGATTGGCACACGAATACACTGGAACTTGAATACTTTCATCGCAATATAAATAAAACAATATTTATTCTTTGTATGATCTCATTCTAATTTGAGGTTGGGGCAGAAGGTTCTGCACTGACGGCCTGCATTGGGGTGTATTGTGAATTGCCCCCCTACCAACCCGACCCTAGCCAGCCCAACGAAGGACTCTGGGTTGGCAACATTGCTCTAGAATTCCCGATAATGCCTGCGTCTGTGAGTTTGATCATACAGCTTTTGTAACCCGGATTTTACTCTGGCTTCATTTGAGGCGTTGGTGTTTTATATGACCTAATGTGCAGCTCTGGTTTCGGAGCTTTTATGTCGCCCGAAGGCCTCCGACATGGTTTAACGACTGAAAAAGCTGTAACTAACATATTAACGTGTCTTCGAAGCATGGAAACACCTCTGTTTAAGTTTAGCGGTTTTCTGGAAGACATTACTATGCGATAAGAACGGCGTTTGTCGCCTCGCCTGCTATACTGATTTGATTAGATTATCTCGGTATTGATAAGTCAGTTCATGTCTGTCGCATGCAAGATGACCTAATATGGGCTAAAATTACAACTCAGTGGCCCCCGAGAACCCCCGAGACAACTCAAGGCGACGCCGCGACAGAATAAGAAAAAGATGGCAAGATGAACTTGACATGGCTCAAATTTGAGATGACTGGACGAATCGGGGGAGGCCTTTGCCCAGCAGTGGAACATATCAAGCTAATCGTAAACATAAATTTATAAGTATACCATAAACTTTTTAAAGATTCTTAATAAAGTTAATTATATTATATTCAAGTACCAGTATTTTTATTAGCAAGCGGTTATAGCATGACAAGTATACTGACTTTTTGCCAAGTGCCATCATGCCGTAGATGACTCCTGTCGCGAAGATCAGCCCGCTGCCGAACCACGTGCTCATGCTCAGGAAACAAATGAAGAACGGCGGAAGAGCCAACCTGTAACATAAATGTAACATTTCCTTACACACGTCGAAATCTGTTCATTCGTTTGGGAGCTACGATGCCAGACAGATGAAAAAATAAAAATAAAAAATTCAGCTTAAAGAACAACAAAAGGATATTATCTAGACTTATAACATAAATTATAACTAATTGAGCCCTTATGGCTGTATGAAAATTTATTGTGTAAGGATTTTCTATAGGCTTCACACTAGGCTTAGCCTCTATCGCTGTTTTTAGAAACGACACATGTTACCAAAACTTATAACGCCCCTCTGTTTGCATCTGGAAGGAGTGCCGTCAAGTGTTACTGCAGCGTCGAGCCCTTCTTCAGGCGATGAATGGTTCGAAGAGGCAGTACGATGAGCGGAACACGGTGTGGTTTTTAGTCGGTAGGCCGCCGAGCTAACTACGAGCGCAAACTAGTCGCCGGCGCGGAGAGACCTACCAGCGTAAGGCATTTTCATACCATCAAAAAAAAAGCCTATACCCCCCAGTGAAGTCAGGCTGCGGAGGATCGTGAATATAAGCCTAGCTGAGTTTCTTGCCAATTCTTCTCTGTTTGGTCGCGTTACGAATTGGTATAAATTTAAAACATTGACGATTCATAAAGTAGAGTAATGTTCCTACCCAAAAATAAATACTTTACTTTTTACCTGTGATGTGATGATTATGTGACTAGCAAGATCCAGAAAAACCGCCTCACAGGTCGTCTACATCGAGTCAAACTCAAACATTCATATTCAATGAGATATTGACCTGTCTCACCACAGGGCAAACGATCGTTTAACGTCACAATTGTAGAACGCCTTTCAATTAAGTACAGTTTGTTATTGTGACTCATTCATTATCAGTCTTTGTTTTTGCTTGGACGTTGCATAACAAAGCAAATCATTGTAATTGGTTCGAAAGTAAGATAAATTTAAGTGTTGCGGTTTTTATAACTGGCCTTTTACTTGAGAAAGAAAACTGAGTTTAAAAATGTATTTCAGGAATGTATACCCTTAGTTTGACCCCTTCTCGTAGATCAATGTTCAAAGATGCCACGGTGTACTAGTGGGATTTACCTCGTGGGATACCTTCCTACCCAGAAGTCGTGGGTTAGAGTCTCGCCCAATGGATTTTTCGATCCGAAAATTTTATATACGCTGTGTCACACGCTCAAAAAGGTGGAGGAAAACATCGTGAGGAAGCCTACGGCTCAGTCAGCTCCACACGTATTCTCTTCTTTCCTTATGGGTAAAGCCGAATAGGCTTAGATGATTGTATAGGTTCTAGAAAAGCCTATTTAATCTAAACATGTCCCAGGCACTACCAACAGCAAATAAAATTGTAACAAAGACGTAAAGAGCTTGGATTAGAACCAAAGACTTAAAAATATATATATAAGCTAAGCAGAGTAATATCTTGCTAAATATTCTGTTTGGTTGCGTTACGAATTGGCGTACCGGAAGGTTTGCAATGAATAAAGAGATTCTGACTTTTAGCGTCCCAGTCAGTGAGGTCTAGTTACCTCATGCTGCTGTATTAAATAATCTACATTAGACGCAAAGTGTCGTAGCTCAGAGAGAAAACAGTAGAAGGGAGTTCGTTAAACAACCTCCCGTCTTTTGTAAATTGTTCACTGCCCTTGTCCCACGCTAGGTGGTGTCGGCACAACGTATTTTTTTCTTCCACTCACTTCTATCAGCCGTCGCATTTGTGTGCACTCCTTTCGTTCTCATATCTTCTATCACACAATCCATCCATCTCTTATTCGGTCTCCCTCATTCGTGCATCCAGTTACCTTCATATTCATCACTCTTTTAGTCACATGACTTTCATCCCTCATGACATACCCCGTACCATGCCACTCTACCACTCCTCACACACACTGCCACAGGTGCTACTTTCAGAATTCCTCTGATATACTCGTTCCTTATCTTATTCATTCTCGTCACACCCCACATCCATCTCAAGATTAAAGTTATAGGTACGTCACATATATGAGTGGCTTTAATTTTATAAAAATCAGTAAAAATAATAACGCTGCTTAACGGTAATTGTCATCTCCCTCTGTTGGATAATAACAAACATCATCATCAGGCTATAGCCGTCCACAGCAGTAGCACTTAGCAGTATTTTACAGCGACTCTTTTACTGTACAAGCTATACGACTCTGGAACGCCTTAACTCTCTCAATAAGATCATCTAAATCCCTGCCCATTTTTAAGGATAAAGTATTTAAGCATTTCCTTTCTCTTGACTGCTAGGTTAAGCTAAGGGATACTATTAATGTTATATTTTGCAAATAGGTATTTATGTAGTTTATGTATTATAATTATGTAGTCTATAGTTTCATATTTATTATATTAATATTTTATGTAGTAGGTTTATTTTATAAGGTATATTTTGTAGTAAGTTAGGTATGTGTATGATATTATTTATCCAGCTACTTTCGTATGTATGTACACCACCGTCTTTTGTTTTTCGTGCTATCCTGTCCATCCAAAGGTTGTCTGGAAGAGATCGCTATTAGCGATAAGACCGCCCATTGTACCTTTTCGTTTTAATTGTAATGTTTCTGCAAATTGTATTTTTAATTTGGTGTACAATAAAGAATTTATCTATCTATCTATCCACTGCTAGACATAGGCCTCCCCTAATGAGCGGCACTGCGCCCTGTGCTCAGCGCATCCAGCTTCTGCCAGCAAACTTTCGCAGATCAACATTCTATTTACTCCTGGCCGGAGGGCGTCCTGCACTACGTTTGACTCGCCGCGGTCTCCAGTCAACAGCTATTTTATACCAACGGTTGACGGTTCTTCGCCAGATATGGCATACAGTGACAGGGTTTAACTTTGAGTAACAATTTCAATCGACTGAAAAATTCTAATTAAATTCGTCATTTACATTATCAAAAAATATTGGCCAAGTATTTTTTTTTCTGTCAAAAGATATAGTGCGTTAAAGTTCTGCGTGACATGACGGTATAATACATTTTTGACATATTCGTGACGTCACGAGCGGAGCTTCGGGAGTGGGGACTCCCGAACTTTCACGCTCTTTATCTCTGTCAATTTCTATTGTTTTGATAAATAAAAAAATATGTGTCCAATATTTTTGTCGATCTAACTGACGAACTAATTAGTTTTTTTTTACCAGTCGTTATCCCTATTAAGACGATAAGAATTAGTACTCACCCGCAGTAGAGTACAGCTTTGTTCCAGTACGGACGGGTCTCCACCTTATCGCTGAGTGTCTGCACGTAGTCAATGAAGAAGCAGCAGCAGGGCGCCTCGCAGACGATGACGATGAAGCCGGCCAGCATCTGCCAGATGCCGGCGATCAGGCAGCCCACGTTCAGCACTATGATACCCGTGCAGTTCAGCAGGCCGAGGATTATGGCGACTGGAAGTGTTTACATAAATAATAATGCTAGACATTATCACCAGTGATCGGGAAGACTTCCTTACTAAAACAAATTTTATTCTGCCCATCTTGGCCGAAAGATTTAACAATTGTCGCAGTCAGTAAGTATATTTAATATTAATGTTAATAATATTGTGAACTAATTCAATTTTTCTTTTAACCCGACACTGCAAAAAGTCCTTCATTTTATCAGTTACATTAATAATAAGTTTAATTTATTATTATTAATTGTTTTTCGCATTCCAAGAGACAGAGAGTAAGTGCTTCACTATAAATGTGTACCTACATTAATAAATTGATTTTAAGGCGACTATACAGTTCAAACCTCCCTCTCGCTCGCACTATTCAACATTTATGAAGATAAAATCACGGAATGTCGTTATGCAAAATAGCAAACCTTCACGTCCTAGCAAAAACCAATACAAAAAAAAGGTTCATCAATAATATCATTTTGATTCTATCTCGTTTTCTTACCAAAAAACATGCACCAATGTGATCAATTTTGTTGCAGTTTTTTTGGTAGGAAAACGTGTTGGGTTTAACATGATATTCTTGCTGAACCTTTGTATTGTTATTTTCTAGGCCGTGAAGGTTTGCTATTTTGCAAAACTACTTTCAGTGATTTTATATCTTCAAAAATGTTGAATAGTGCGAGCGAGAGGGAGGTATGACATGTATCGTCGTATTAAGTACCTAAATAAACCGAAAACCGAGACAATTGGCTCGAAAAAACATTTAGTCCTAAGGCGTCTGCTATTACTATACTTTGCCTCTGTTATTTTACGAACATTAGGTATTTTAGCCCGGATCACTGATTATCACGCATAATCTAGCACAAACTACTATTTTGTGCCCAAACTAAGCCAGAGAGAAGATATAAGAAAATACCCAGACCCGAGACAAATATTTAGCAAATTACAAATATTTCCTGAAGTTCAGCCCTTGAAGCGGGGCTTGAAGTTGAATAACTTCTACACGGACGAAGTCGAGAAAGTTCCTAGTATGGCACAATATCAAAATTAGCTAGTGGCCAACTATGGTGTTGGATTTTTTTATTTACCGCCAGAAGGCCTCCGACTAAGAACGAGAACTAACATCAAAGCACAGAAGCGGTCAGTCATCTTAATACACTAAACGGTCACACAGTGGCGGAGCGTTGCTTGACCAAGACGATCCGCTAAGAACACGGAAGTCACGCCACGGGCACTCAAACCTGTCATTTAGATTCATTCACACGTTTCTTAACTAGCGCTCTCAATTTCATCAAATTGACAGTCGTCTCTGCTAAAAACGGCAAATTGAATCCGCTGCTTCTCTAAACAAATAACATATCCACTCCAACATTTCAAATTCATCTTTTGATTTCGTCCGCCTATTACCGTAGAGGTATGGTACCGCTAGAATTGAGGCAAGAGCGTGGCGAACAAGATTATATTAATATGGAGTGTAAGATAATTTGGTAGAACTTTTTGCATAAATAAAACATTTAGCAAACTTGTTATTTTAATAGGCCAGTTTCGTGGTCGCATAGATTCCCACTGTGTTCACACTGGTTATATGTATAATTATTACGGTTCCTTAGTCACTGGTGGCGAAAGCGGTAGATATAAGGTATATAATAGAATAACAGAGCAAAATAGTAACCATCATAGATGTACTAAAATTAAAATCGAAATTTACTGATTATTATCGTGAGCAATGGGTATGTCCCATAGGTCGTAGAACCGATAACCGTTGGGGAATAAAGAATGGTGACCGCGATCTGGAAGACGAAGTGTAGGGAACTCACAGCAAGCACAGGTTAATTTCACATCGATTTTCACTTTCAAACTTTCACCTTCATATTAGTATTATTATTTAATTAAATTTAAACAGTTTTGAGCATTGTCAAATACTGACATAAATAGATCCGTAAGTAGATATTGCATGCAAATAAGGAACTTAACTGCTTTGAGGATGTTTCAATTTCCTCTAGCATGTTTCAAAATGCGCGCCGGTAGGTGTGAATCGTACATTAGCATAGCCAGATGTTGAGCTTATTTAAGTTGCTAAGTTTATCTAAACGTTTTATTGTGCTTTTGATTACATCAGTAACATCAGAAATCTGATCTCAAGGTGCGAGCTACGGAGCGCAATATCTTGGGAGTGAAGTTGTCGGACCGCGTGCGGAACACCATACTGCGCTCCAAAACAAAAGTTGCACAAAGCCGCCAACCTAAAATGGAACTGGGCCGTCACGTCCCCGGCATGCCAACGACTTGTGGCCAAAGAGAACCACAGAGTGGACCCCACTTGATGCTAGGCGACAACGTGGAAGGCCTAGAATGAGATGGCGGGACGAGCTTGACTCATATTTACCAACATGGCCTGTCACAGCGTTAAATCAGTGGAAGAAGGGAAGGGAGGCCTTTGCCTTTCAGTAGGACAGCGATGGCTAATTAATAATAATAAAAATAATAATTTTGAAGTAGCCGATACAACATCTTCAGGTAGCAAGTTCCAATTGTAGACCACTCTGTAACGAACGACGTTATGTTGATTAAATTAGTAAGTTAAAGTTAGTTCACGTAACTTTCACTGCCGACTGTACCACAGTTCCGTTCTTTATTGGGTCAGGTAAGTAGGTGGATCAATATTTGAGGCAGAGACGATAATAGCGACAAAATTGTCTAGACTGGACCACACAATGTAGACCAACGCCCACTAAACTAAATCATTCAACACATAACTGTTGCGATAACCTATCTCAATTTGGGATATTATTCTATAAACCGAAACGAAGATGGCGGGATGAACTGGATTATATCTCAGGATCATGATGTCGTCTGGAGCGAATGGGGGGAAACCTTTGTTCAGCAGTGGGATACTGATGACTAGTATAATTCTATAGATAAATCATAATAATTATAGTAAAATTATATTTATAATAATAGATAGGTAATAGTTTAGTTATCTTTTTTTAAACACGCCCATTTGGTCTCCCAGCTGGACAAAGGCCTCCCCCAAACTTTTCCACGCATCCCTTTCTTTGGCGGTTTCCCGCAAAGCTCTTTGAAACTATTATCTAAACCTACAAAGCTTAACGCTTTGAATGGTGAAAACACAATTGAGCTGCAGGAGCCAGTCGTCCTCGAGTATGGCGCGTAACGTCATGTCCGAGGCCCGCAGTCAACGTGCTAGTGTTTAAGCTAACTGACAATCAAGGCACAACCTAAACCATCTGCAGTCTTAAAAATTGGAGAGCATTCCTTACACAGTGTAGGAGTAAACAAACAATTTCATGAAATTCAGCCCCGGAATAGTTGCAGTGGCAAAAAGCTTATAAACGCGGACGAAATCACGGGCCGCCCCTAGGTCTAAATAATTGTGTTATGTGCGATTTACACTTACCGGCGCGAGTCGGAGAGCATCGGAGATCATTTTATAACATGCTAAAGGAAATCGAAACATCCACAAAGCAGTTAAGTTCCTAATTTGCATGCAATTTAAGCAGCTTTGAGCTTTGTCAAACACTGACATTAATAGATCCGTAAGTAGGTATTGCATGCAAATAAGGAACTGCTTTGTGGATGAGTCAATTTCCTCTAGCATGTGTTAAAATGCGCTTCGATGATCCCCACTCGCGCAGGTATAAATTGTAAATTACAGGCCATCAAAAACAAAACAATGGCTTTTATCGACTGTCATATTCATTTCATTTTCAGTTTGGTTAGTTTACTTGGGTGTTATAAGTAGATCACCTTGGTTAAAGCAACCCTCGACCTGGTCACTACTTGGATGGGTAACCGTTTTGTGTCATTTAAATCTAAGCGCTTTCTATGGCATGTTAAGATGGTGGTCCAGGCTTTTTCAGTCATTGAACGATGTCAAAGGACTTTGGGCAGCCTAAAAACTACTACACCAGAGTTGACCACTAATTCATACAAAGAAGAAGAAAACCACATAAATTTATGTTACTAGCTTACAAACTGGTCAACAATTGTTAAAGACTGTGCCCTTGGAATGTTATAGAAATAAAAGTAATACAGTAAAAACACTATAATCATTATCAAAGAAACAAGTGACAAGGTTGTAAATAAAAGAATTACTTTTTGTCTTTATCATGACTAAAAGCTGTGAACCTCAATGTTATCTTTACCTTATCTTGTGACTTAATGCAAACAATAATTAAGAAATGTGTTTGGTAGGTTGACATGGCTGATGGATGTTATTAGAATCACAATTAAAGGATTCCTAGTTTATTTATTGACTTAAGTTGCGATCTGAGATAAGCCAATTTATAGTAGTTTGAATAGTAGTATTGTAACAAGTAGTGTCTCCACTAGCTTCAGGTCTTCATAAAAACACCACTTCTACAGTAAATTAAGTTTATTCCTTTAACAAGTAGTCGTTAAGTACAAAATAATATTCAAACAAAGTAGGTACGATAGTAGGTAGGATGACGATCCAGGCGACGTTCGTTAGGCAGCGAGCAAGACGAAACGACCGCAAGGTACGTCGAGGGGTAAGGGACGGGGGGAGCGCCTGAGCTCACAACAACACCTTTCCAATACTGGATACGATGCAGCGCGAGCGCAGACTGAATGCTCCGTAGCCGCGGATCGCCTTATATAGGCGAGCGGCGGGGCTGACGTCTCTGTGTGCGTGGACCTGTCGTCGGAGTGGGGCTCGTACTCGCGCGCATAGCGTGATTCATGGTAGGCGGTGCTACAGTCTCCCCCTCTGGATGCGAGGTCGACCCGACGAGTAGACAGTCAGGTTGGTCGCTCTGGGCTGCGTTTTTACGTGGTCGTCCTCGTCGACGACTGGGCTGCGTGGTTGACGCAGGAGCAGGCCCAGGCTTAGGCGGACGCCCTCGTTTCTTCAACGGGCGTACGGGCGGCGGAAGAGGGCTTGTGCTGCCTTGGTAGGGAGTCAAGGCAGACGTGTGGTACACACCAAGGGCTTGGTTTGGTGTTGTGGGATCTGAAATCAAATAAGAGGAAACACCATGGCGACTAAGGATTAAATAAGGGCCATCACGGCGAGGACAAAATTTCGAGCTTATTCCTCGTGTAGCATTGCTAACTGGGTGAGTGGTTGCCAAAACCAGGTCGCCAGGATTATACCCAGGATCCTTTCTGCGTCCTTTATCAGCTGCTTCCTTTCTGCGTTCCTCTTTATTTTCTCTAACTTCTCGGGCTCTATTGAGCGTATCGGCTAGCAGGAGTAGCTTTGGTGTTATTTCAGGCACGAAGTTCTCAGATACAATAATCTGTCGTAGATCATGTTCATTGTCATCCGGCGTCCGAAGCTCCCGGCCAAAAGTTAAGTACGCTGGGGTATGACCCGTAGTGAGGCAGTTCGCGGTATTCATCGCAAACCTTATACTGGGTAATTTATCATCCCAGCTCCCATGTTCATCTTCAACTAAAATTGCTAGCTGTGTCTTCATATCTCGGTTTTTCCTTTCTACTGGGTTGGCTGCGGGGTGGTATACTGGCGTGAAGGTGTGCTTAATTTTAAGACAATAGGTTAATTGCTGCATCACAGCACTCACGAATTGCGGCCCATTATCACTAATGAGTCTTCTTGGTATTCCATATCGAAGAAAGACGTTGTCCACTAAAATCTTCGCGCAGTTCTCTGCACTAGCCGTTTCCATAGCAAATAGTTCAACCCAACCAGTAGCGATATCTTCAGCAATGAATATCCATGTTTTACCGCGGGTTGTGGTAGGCAATGGTCCGAAAAGGTCAAAGGCAACAGTTTCAAAACGTTGATTTATGGGCGTAGTTTGGAGCAAACCTGCCGGTTTCATGTTTGAAGGCTTATATCGCTGACATGAGACACAATTCTTGACATACGCTTCGATGTATTTTCTCATACCTTTCCAGTGATAGCGCCTAGATATGCGTTGATAAGTTTTATCTGCGCCGTAGTGTCCAGCTAGCGGATCATCATGGTAAATGGAGAGAATGTTTGACCACTCATGCTGAGGTACTACAAGCTGAGCATCATCTAATTCATCGGCAGGGTTATATCGATACAGCAAGCCATTATTCACCACATAACCCTTGCTACTCCAGTATATGGCGTTCTCAGTTCGTTCTGCATCTTCTAAGGCAGCTAAGATACTTTTGATCTGATCGTCCTTCAATTGCTCTGCCCTTATTTCGGAAGAAGGACGTTGGGGCATGTCTATGACTACAGTGCATATTCCACAGTCCTTGATAGTATTGTCATCACAGATGGGTCTCGAAAGTGTGTCTGCTACCACATTTGTTTTCCCGGGGGTGTACTTGACATTAATGTCGTAGGCCTGTATTTGAAGAGCCCATCTCGCTAGGCGACCTGTTGGAGAACGTAATGACATTAACCACTTAAGGGCTTGGTGGTCAGTAACAACTGTGACAGGTAAGCCTTCGATGTATCCACGGAATTTTCCAATGGCCCAAACTACCGCAAGAGCTTCTCTTTCAGTTGTGGAATAATTTCGTTCTGCAGGGGTCATCAGTCTACTAGCATATTCGACTGGGTGCTCATCTTCTCTCTCCCCCTGCACTAAAACAGCTCCGAGAGCGTAATTACTTGCATCCGTTTTGAGAGTATAGGCCCTTGTTTCATCGGCTTGTCTAAGTACCGGCGCTGACGTGAGACGCATCTTTAATTCTTGGAAAGCTTCTTCCTGTTCTGAAGACCAAGTCCATTCCATATTTTTCCTTGTAAGGCGACATAGCGGCTCACTAATCTTGGCAAAGTCAGGTATAAAACGTCGATACCAGGAGCACGTTTGCAGGAATGTCATCAAATGCTTTAAATTCTTTGGTACCGGATAATCAAGTATGGCAGATACTTTTCCAGGATCTACCTTTAAACCATCTGGAGTTATGAAGTGACCCAAATACTTGATGGATGAGCAGCAAAAGCTACACTTGCTGTAGTTCACTCGAAGATTACTCTCATTCAATCTTTGAAACACACTATCCAAGTCTGAGAGATGCTCTGTGAAAGTAGACGAGAAGATTATTAGATCATCAAGGTATGCCAACATCTTGACATTTTCCAGCATAACTCTTACTCGGTCTATCAAGCGCTGGAATGTAGAAGGCGCGTTCCTGAGTCCAAATGGCATACGTTTAAATCTGTACACTCCAAATGGCGTGATGAAGGCAGTTTTATCTTGATCGTTGGCCTTTACTTGGACTTGCCAATAGCCTGCACGCAAATCTAGCGTAGACATATATGGTGTCGGTTTGGCCGCATGAAGCAGGTCATCTATCCTCGGAATGGGGTATTTGTCTGGCACGGTTATAGCATTCAGTTTACGGTAGTCGACACAGACACGTACTGAACCATCTTTCTTTGGAACCATGATGACAGGTGCAGACCAAGGTGATGAACATGACTCAATGACTCCATCAATTAACATCTTTTCGATTTCCTGTTTCAATAAGGCTAAACGAGGAGGTGACAAGCGGTATGGAGGCACGGATATGGGATTACGATCTCCTGTATCTATACAATGTTCAGCAAGGCATGTTGGCTCTTTGCTTTCTCCGAACACTTCTTGATTTTTCCACAATACTTCCATTAGTTGTGACTTCTGCGATGGGTTCAATATTTCTGATGTAACCTCGTTCACTGAAATAGAACCGATTTCTACGTCATCACTACTGCTGCTCTTATCACTTGGAAACAGCGCTTTGGAATGCGGTGACAACTTACACGCTGTATCGTGAAGCTGTACCTGTGCATCTCGATACATGAAATCGACAAACCTGGGCGAATATCCATCGAACACGGTTCTCATTCGTTTGGTTGGCGGCGAGGGAAGATCGATCGGGACTACCCGATAGGGCATCATCGTGTCGCAAGCACTCGTCTCAGGTAAAGCTGGTTCCCTTGACTGCGGGTTCCGATCTGCAGCAGCACATGCGGTAGATTGTGGCAAAGCTGGTTCTAGTACACCTTGCCTAGGAACTGGTTCATAGGTGCGCATGTTCATATCTGGTGGGGTGATGGACATCGGGGATAGAAAATCTGGAAGTTCAACATCTTTAAGTAACTTCTGCAAATACGGTGTAGAGTACACTGGGGTCGCCTCTACCTGCGCCATGGATATTTCTTCGGAATCCTCTGCGTGTAAATCGTATAGTACATCGGGGTCGTCCACGAAGTGCCAGGTCATCTGAGGAATATCCAAGACCATCCTAGCATCTTGTAGAAATCCTACACCCAAAAGCGTCCGAGTCGCCCGAGATTCAGGGAAGACGATAAATGTAGTTGGTACAACTCTATAGCAGACACTTACAGGGACTCTTACCGTCAACACGTCTCGCTGTGTCTTTGTACCATCCGCTAATTTCACTATAATCTGCTGATTTCCAAAGTGAAATCCAAGTTTCCGTAGACATTTGTAGAATGAGTAAGATGCGACGCTTGTCTTGGCACATGTATCCACATACGCATTACCTACAATCTTTCCTACTCCAATCCCAATGGTGGGCCGAGGACGAACATCAGTCTCGACGTTCAAGGAACAGAAGCTTATCTCTGCTTTCTCGTGCTTCACTGGAAACTTCGCACAAGTTGTGCATTTGGACCTGACCACTCCTGGGGTACCACATCCATAACATGAAAATTTTGGTTGTGAAGGCGATGGTGCGTGAGTTCCTGAGGCAGTGACTGTCAGAGCTGACTTACTCGCTAAAACCGCAGCAGCTTCTTTCTTCTGCTTTTTATTGCATGTGTCTATAGTATGTCCAGGTAATCGACAAAATGTGCACCGTTTCTTTTTAAATGTAGATATCTCTCTGTCTTTCTCCTTGTCATTTCCCTTTACCTTGTCTGTACTATTTTCTTCCGGAGGAGGTAGTTTTTCTAGTAACAGCTGTTCTACTCCCCTGGCTGCCTTCAATAGAGCATCAAAATTACTTACCGATTCTCTTGGCAACTTCACTCGAATTTTATATCGTATCTGGCCATATATCATATCGATCTTCTGTGATTCTGTGTGTGACTCAGGCAGCTGGGAGAAAAGAGCCCTTTTCTTCGCTATAAATACCTCCGTCAACTCGTGTTCTTCTTGTTTGATGCACACGATGTTTTGGTATAGTTGGTATGCTGGTCTCTTAGGAGCAAACGCATGGCGTATTCTGGCTTCAAAATCTGACCATGTTTTTACCTGTTCCTTCATACCGTTCCACCAGGTGGCAGCTTCTTCTTTAAGAATCAGTGGAATGCTCCTAATAGCGTCTTCATCGCTGATTATTTCGACTGATTTGAACACGGTTGCTGCAGCGAGGAATGCTTCTACGGTTTCTGTGTCCCGAGTTCCATTAAAGGAAACTTTACATGAAGCGAATGATCCACGTCGCTGCTGCGTACCTATCACGGTAAGAAGCTTTTCGAACTGCTCCGTTGAGAGATTCATCGTACCAGGTTCTTGCTTGATCGAGCTAATTTTATGCTTCGGACTAGCTTCTTTCCGGGCCTTTACGTTGAGCGCCAGTTTGTAACAAGTAGTGTCTCCACTAGCTTCAGGTCTTCATAAAAACACCACTTCTACAGTAAATTAAGTTTATTCCTTTAACAAGTAGTCGTTAAGTACAAAATAATATTCAAACAAAGTAGGTACGATAGTAGGTAGGATGACGATCCAGGCGACGTTCGTTAGGCAGCGAGCAAGACGAAACGACCGCAAGGTACGTCGAGGGGTAAGGGACGGGGGGAGCGCCTGAGCTCACAACAACACCTTTCCAATACTGGATACGATGCAGCGCGAGCGCAGACTGAATGCTCCGTAGCCGCGGATCGCCTTATATAGGCGAGCGGCGGGGCTGACGTCTCTGTGTGCGTGGACCTGTCGTCGGAGTGGGGCTCGTACTCGCGCGCATAGCGTGATTCATGGTAGGCGGTGCTACAGTATTGTATTAAAAACAATATGAAATGTGACTAGATGAACATAAATGAACTGCTTCTAAGGTGCCATACATGATCAAGTTTACCTGACTGTCACACATGGTAAAGTGTACTGGATGCCCCTTTAAATGTGTAGCAGCATCCAGTAAACTTGAGCATGTGTGGCTATCAAAATAGACTTGTCATGCAAAATGGGGTGTACCCAAGCTAACCTCACCTGCCGCGGTGCACACTGATTTTGGCATAGCACAGCATTACACCGGCACAGCTAAATCCCCAGGCCAACAGGCAGCAGCATCGGAGGTGCAAGAATCTGTGCCCTGTGTAGGGACTATTAACATATCCACCATCTTATAGGGGAGACCTGTGTCCAGCAGTGGGCTGAATAGACTAGTGTTGTTGTTTTGTTGTATTATTCAATATATAGTACATTTCACTTATCATTGCAAGTTCATAGAAAAATACATCAATCATGTATCTTCTTTACATACTAGAACAACAATTGTTAGTAACCCCGCTTATTATTGTTTCCCTCATTTAATATTTTCAACCTAATTACAATAGGCACAATGCTGAAAGTAGCTCAGTAGTTCCTATATTCTATTGTACTAGGATTGGTAGAATTGTTTTATTATTATTAATATTATTTAATTATGGACGAGCAGCTTGACGCTGATGTGTCCATTTCAGTCAGTGTTAAAAACAAAATTAAGTAATTGTTTCTATCTGCTTATTTTTTATGTTGTTTACTGATGCAGCCAATACAACATCATCAGGTAATAAGTTCCAATTATGGACCACTCTGTTACTTTACTGAGATTAACTACAGATCCCTCAGTAGTTCATAGAACCGTTATGTACAGTATGCAGCTGTTAGCTACGTATATGAAATTGATGTTTGTCTTGTTGAACAAAGGTGCTTAAAACTTATTTCTGGAAGGGGTATGCAGAGACCATGTAGTGTACTGATAAATAATAAAGTGGAGTCGACACGCTCGGCTCACTCAGGACGCAGCACTCGAGGCGAGCGGTCGTGCTATAGCGATATAATTTTGTGCATTGTCATTCAACCACCACAGTACATTTCATGTACTCTACAGACCACATATCTACACTTGCTACAATCCTGGTATAACTCTTCTGCCATTGTGTGCTAGTAAGCGAATAATACCTTTACTGTTGTAGTTAGTTAGGAAGTCCAATAGACTATGCACATTATTATAAAATGTAGGAATTTACCTACTTAGACCTGCCCATCAGAGCACAGGCTCCTCTGGTAGGGGTTGCCAGTATTAAATGCATAATGTCTATAGGTACCTACCTAGACGTACTCATCAGAACACTGTTTAATTGCTCTGGTAGGGGCTGCCAGTATTAAATCAAGACACGCATGAATCGACTCACATTGTCACGCAATTGAATACAATAAAACTAATAATAACACGGCGATTTGGAGCACAAAGAACTCACTGAAACTGCCAACTGTTCCGAGCCCACGACCAGCGTATCGCATCCACCACGGGACGTCATCTTTCTGGACATTGTCGCCTCCCGGCCGCTGCATGAGCATCGCAAACTTATCTGTGAACGACTGCAAGCATTTGTCGCCATTGTAGTATGTTTCAAATGAAGCTTTCTTTTCTCTAGAATTTTATTTACGAATATTTCTTACCATTTTCCCAAAAATCAGTCCACTTGCTTTGTCACTTGTCAGATTACTAAATTCTAGGAATGAGCAAACAATTTCGATGTATTGATAGTTTTTCATACAACTATCGATATAAATTTAATCGATATTTTTAATCGCGAGTTATCTATTTTTGGTATTTATTTTGGAGTATCGAATTCGTATTAATTTCGATATATTTTTAACGAAACACTGGTTTCGTGTTTAATATTACTAGGTACAACTTGCATTATCCTCGTGCATAGTTAAATTTTAAAAATCTCGCCACAATCTTTATAAAATGCAACTTAGCTAGTGAGACGTATAAGGCAATTAACCAATTTTTTATTTTTTTCAACAAATCAATTGTAAAAAATATACACTTGTAGAAAGCTAAAATAACTTTTTTTTAATAATTTATATTTACTCTCCATATCTGACGACTTCTGGTTTCATATAATTGTATATAATTGATTGCGGAATAGCACAGCCTACACCGGCACAGCTAAATCCCCTGGACACCGACGGACAGCAGCGTCGGTGGTGTGAGAAGCTGTGCCCTACGACCCCAACCCGCATGCCCAGCGTGGGGATTACGGGCATATCCCCCTATATTAGGGGAGGCCTATGTCCAGCAGTGATATAGGCTGGTGTGTGTGTGTCTATAATTGTTAAGCTCGAGCATTAGTAAAAAAAATACTATTGTCTTCAAGTATATTTCTTTTTCACGAATTTTTCATGCGAATTCTGGCGATATATCGATATTTTTCACTCGGCAATTATCGATATTGTTTTAAATGTCCATATGATAAACATCGATATTTTTTTCATTTGCCCATCCCTACTAAATGCCACAGATTAGTAATAGCTTGACAACTACACAGATCATGAATTAATTGCTTGGTTTGTTCTTTTTATTTCTATTCTACTTCGTCTTCTTCTTGAGGCTTTCTATAGAATAGCCAAACGGACAAAGAACTATGGCTAAGCATAAAGAAGAAATCTTAAAATTTATCATGCTCTGAACATCAACTCATAGGGCGGATCTCTACTATCTTAAGTCCAACACGATCAGCTAAAAAGGGATGCATACTGTATCTCAATGCGATTGCTGCGACTTCGTACTAAGGCATTTCAATGAAGATTACTATATCGATTACAATCCAACAAAGTTTCCACCTAATGTAAAACATACACGTGAAGACAAGGATTGTGTTAGCTTCCAATGTTTACCACATAAAATTTGTAACTAAAAACAGACTTTTTTTATACCTCTGCGGCTCTGCGTTTCGTTCCTTTTTGCACAATAGTAAATGTAACAGCCACTAGAATTTTCTATCAGCCAAACCTGTGATTTTTTTTAAGATAGTGATATGGTATATATTGGGGTGCTTTAATTCATTAGAAATCCTATTTTTATTGAAATATTATGGAAAAGTAAAAGTGGAATACAAACGGAACCAAGAAAGAACGAATGAACTCTAAGAAACTTAAAAGGAACGAAACGCATTGATTACAAGCGTTGCCGGTGTGGACGTTTTGATCTGTTTTCGGACTTTTTCGGGCCTTAGCGGAGTTTTTGCTGATCACGAGGTCTTCTGGATGTTATAGTTTTTTTTACCTTATTTACATTTTAGTACTATAGGAAGATGATATAAAACTTTATCTTCTTCAAAAAAAATCCAGTGCGCTCCGTTTCCTGATTTTTATTACCTGCTTTTGATTGCTATTCCTCATATATTATTACCTCCCTCCCTCATATATTATTATTCACCTAGAGAAGAAGTTAAGTATTAAAATAAATAGTTTTTTTAAGGCACATAAAATAAGTATATTTTGTAGGTAGGTTTATCTTTAATTGGTTACCTGCCACAAAAGGGTTTGTTTGGCTTCGCTCATCAACTTGTTTGATAATATGATTAACTAAGCCAGAGTGTGAAATACATAAATTATGATTACAAAATACAAAGTTTGCGATAACAATTTTTTTTATGGAAATGGAACAGCGGCCCTAGCAGGGAATTGTAAAACTTTGAATGAATGCTGTGTCCGCCTGTAATTGGTTTCTGTATCAGAATGAAAACTTTGTCAGTGTAACTCTACAATGTATTGATATTTAAGCTGTTGGCGTTCCTATTAAATAAATAAATAAATTCGCGATATATTTTTTTTATCATAATCATAATCATAAATCATTTATTTGCATCATTGATTTTAGTTAAATTTGATTAAATTTTTACAAACTTTCTACACAATGTACCTACCTATTTAAAAAAAACTATACTAGTTAAACTATATTTATTATATAGTTTATCAGTCATGTGGTTCCCTTAGTGCAAGCTCCGCTAGTTTGAGGCTATATGATGCCGTGAGATAGTGTCCAGCATTATTTATTTATAATAGATAATTTTGAAGCTTTGTATACATGTCAGGAGTACAGAAAAAGACCTTTAATCCAGAAAAAAGTACTATTCCCGAGGGATATAAATGAAACAGAACACATTCTGTACAGTTTGGCGATGATGTTCTTAATCAGGGTCTGATGATGGAAAGAGGTAATATAAATACTTAGTGAAATTACAAAAATAATTTATATGTCATATTTCGGACTATTTTGTCCGGATCTTTTCTGTTTGACTGCCCTGCAACACTGTTAATGTCGGTCGTCGGCGAGCGAGCCGCGTTTGTAATTTTTGCACAAATTAATTTTGCAATTACCTATAATAGTCCTGATCTCTTTGCTACAACTTTTTGAAATTCATGTAGAAAGTGCGAGGTTGAGCAGTTATGCAACCATCAAAAATGCTTCCAAAACTAACAGATGACACTCAAACAATGTAAGTGCTAAGGTTCTCAATTTTTTAGTTTTTATTCGGTTTCTGGTTCCAAAGCTATGAACATTCACGATACGATGCATTCATAAATCGCATAATGTGTCATTAAAGCTCTCTTGAGTTCCGTGCAATGTTTTGACCTGTTGCCACTCATATGACATTACAATGTTGACCATGATATCATTCAGCTTTTCAAAAGTAATTTTGTCCCTTCTCTAACTCTAAGCTCCTTGAAGTAGTAAATATGAACAAGAGCCGTTTGATTCAGCATTACCAAGTAATAGTAATAAGGCTGGACACTATCATACAGCATCATGTAGCCCCAACTAAGCAGAGCTTGTATTATGGGAACCACATTGCTGATAAACAACTTATTATAATTTTTTTGTAAATACAATCATATTGGACATAGTCAACTCAGACTTGAGACAAATATACAAACTAGCTTCCGCCTGTGGCTTCGCTCCCGTAGTACCCGGATAAAAAGTAGCCTATGTGTTAATCCAGGTAACAAGCTATGTATATTCCAAGTTTCATCCAAATTCGTTCAGTAGCTTTTGCGTAAAAGAGTAACAAACATTCATTCATACATCCATACGTCCATACTCAGAAGTATTCGTAGGATAATGCTAACATTTGTCCCGGGGCAGGAATCGAACAACCTTCTGTGAGTCAGGTGGACTTTTGCCCACTGTTCCAGAGTGGCCGTCAAAACTATAGGTACCCAATAATTGGTGATTACAGATCGTTTTCTGAAGGCGATGGAGTGTGCAGCTCCGAGGTGTTTGCCACAGAAGTTGTGGTGACCATGAATGCTGGTAACCATGACCACGGCAGTTCTAAAGTCAAGTTGACCAACTTGGTGGACTATAATTGGGAGCCTAAGTTCTACCATGGACAACTTCTCGCAATACATTTGAGTGGGAACTATTTAGCTTACTGTATCAAAGGTATATTCTTTAAGCTCCATTTTATTTATTATTTAACTAGCTTCCACCAGCGGCTTCGCGTGATGGTGGGATAAAAAGTAGCCTATGTGTTAATTAATTTATTTATTTATTAGTTTATGGACGAGCACCTATCACTGATGTGTCTACATCACACAGTGTCGAAATGTTCTAATTTATATATTGTAACTGTTTTAGCACGGATTTAATTAAATTAGTAGAAGTTTGTGGGTTTGTAACCAGTTATCCAGCTTATTCTTGAACGAGTTTAAAGAGGAAGCAGTAACAACTTCTTCTGTCAAATGATTCCAGTTGTGGACCACTCTGTTACTGAGGAAGTGTTTCCCAGTATTGGTGATAAATTGTGCACGGCTTATTTTACAGTTGTGGCCTCTAGCAGATCAAGCTTTCCTTCATTATAAAAATTTTGTGAAATTCAGGCAGATTATAGATGCCAGAAAGGATTTTTAAGGTCTCAATGAGGTCGCCACGGAGACGTCTTTCTTCTAGGGTAGTGAGGCGTAGTGCGTGCAGTGTTTCTGGGTAGGGCAAACGACGAAGGGCTTGTGGTATTTTTGTGGCTTTCCTTTGAACGCACTCAAGCAGGTCTATATCTTCCTGAAAGTGGGGGCTCCATACCTGGAAACCATATTCCAAAAGTGGCCTTATATAACTTTTGTACATTTTACGAAAGACCTACTGTCATGGATTGGAATGATCTTTAAATTACATAAATAAATGAGTTTGCTCTTTTCACAATCCCCATAATGCGGTCTTCCCACTTCAAGTAATCAAAACACCTAAGTCCTTTTGAGACTTAACAGAATTTATGTTGTTGCTGCCGAGATAGTAATTAATCTTGGGGTTAGTGTTACCAAGGTGATGGGGTTAGTGTTACCAAGGTGAAGCACATTGCATTTCGATACATTCAGCCATATTATCCAGTCCTCTGTCCATCCATATGCGATTTAGGTCATCTTGCAGATGGCCGGAGTTAATCCAGGTCATAAACTATGTATATTCCAAGTTCAATCGAAATCCGTTCAGTAGTTTTAAAAAGAAAGTTTGTGATATGTAGTGTATACATATCACAAACTTTCGCATTTATAATATTAAGTAGGATAGCAAGATTGATTTAGTACTAGCGAGATGTCGAAGAGAGTTGTTTGTTTAGGGAAAGTTGTAGGAAATGCATTTATGCAAAGAAGTTGTACACATTTCAAAGGAAATAGTAACATAGCAGTTGAAAAATCAAAATAAAATGACAATACTTAAATTACTATAAGAAAAACATGTGTTTATTAATTGAAATAGATTAAATAAAATTGGAATCTAGAGTTGTTATGTTTTATCTTTTGCTATGTTATTGATTGACAAGGATTGAGAAAGTTACACTGATATGGTTTGGGTATTTAGTAACAATGGATCAAAGAAGATTGATGAATAAAGTATAATATGAGGCTAGTGTGAATGGGACAGTTGGAAACGAAAGACCTGGGTGTGCTCCAATCAAATCGAAGATGTTTTGGAAAATGGTCAGGTCAAGATTACCCTAAACCAACGAGCATGTATTAAGAATTTGAGAGATTTGAGAGTGAAAGTAGCAAAGGAGGTATACCAGGATCATAGCAAGTCCAAGGAAATCCATGCTCTCTGCCTACTGCTCTGTGCAATAGACATAACTTTGACTGTTATTGCCTTATTGGAAAATGTTCTCTTTCTAGCTCCTAATGCCACAAATCCCGGCTCATGGACTGGCATGGTGCGAGTGGTACATAACCCTGACTTACCGACAGAAGGGTCTAATCTGCGCGCTCTCATCAAAGGGATGAAAGGAGAGGTATTAATCACTCTTATCTAATGCACTTTCAAAGGTATAATTCTTTCAAAATCAAGATGGAGAACAACTAATTAAATAAGTGCAAATTTGCTTTGCATTGTATTCGGATAGAAAGTACCCTATATGTTACGGGTGGCACACACGTTACGATTGTTACGATCGCACTGTACAGAATGAAAACTGAGTTTTCGACACACCCGTTTCGATTAATCGGTGCAGTTTAAACGGTACAGCAGTGGCGTAACGATTTCCCTTTCCAGGTTCCAAAATTTCATCTCAATCCATCCAGTAGTTTTTGAGTAAAGGAGGAACATTTCACATCTCACTTTCGCCTTTATAATATGAAAAGAATTAAATTATTTAGATGAACACATTGACTTCCTTTCCCGAGTACAACTCATGGAAAGATGCTAGCAGAAGTTATGTTAACAGGAAAGTATTAAAGTAACCATTTATTTCAGGTTCAAGACTTGGCATTTGCTCACATCCAGAACCAAGTGATACTAGCTATTATTGACGAACAGGGCAACTTCTACGTTCATGAGATTGAAGTTACTGACAGCGGATTGAGGTGAGTACTGAAAACTCCTCATGTCCAGCTTCTACAAAGTAGCTGTTGTGTATTACATATTTATATGTAGGCAGTATGTGGGTGTATATAGTGGCAGTGCAATTGGCCAAGTATTGTGAGGGTACCTGCAGAAAATGCTACCTACATCTACCCCCAGTAAACAGTCTTGAATAGCCAAGTAAGTTCATAACAGCGGCCTTTCGCAAATGGCACTCCATCTGGCCAGAGAACGTCCTACATTATGTTTGATGAGATGTAGCCTGACAATACACAGATACAGATTTAACTTGTTAGCTTTATTTATGATATTATGATGGTACTAGCACAAGGCCCACCTGATGTTAAGTGGTAACCATTACCTATTAAACAGCATTGCGTCGTAGATCACGCATGTTTGGAACCAGCCCTACGATGTCCTGCCATCCATCAACTTGAAGCATGAATGTGTTAAGTGCCCTTTAAACCTCAGACTTGTACTCAAATCTAAAGACATCATAAAAATGTCGTAATGAGTTGTATTGTGTTTCGGGATTGCAAATATTCGAAAATGTTCATATTCGAATATTCGAATTTTTTTCGGGTACTATTCGAATTATTCGAATATTATTCGAATAATAGAAAAACACTATGATTTTATTAAAATCACATCATATTTTGTTATTTTGAGTGTTATTTTCATGAAGAAGTTTAAAATATCAACTTATTTTATTCTTAAACGCGTTTTTTCCATGAACTAATTTTTAAAAAAAAATTACAAAAAGGTATGTCACCGTAACGAGACATTGGTGATTTAAACGCACAATCAACCACAAATTAAAATTTTCTTCTTTGTATGAGCTAGTGGCCAACTCTAGTGTCGGAGATTTTAGGTCGCCCGAAGGCCTCCGACATGGCTTAACGACTGAAAAGCCGGGACCAACATCTTAACGTGCCTTCCGAAGCACGGAAGTAGTCAAATCTAAATGTCACTAAATAGTCATCCATCCAAGTAATGACCACGCGGAGAGTTTCTTAACCAAGGTGATCTCTTAAGTACACCGAAGTAAACCACGCCAAAGACGGACGGACGGACAAAGCAGCACCAAAGGGTTCGTTTGACCGGCTCGGTAATGTCACTCTAAAAACAGTCTTATAAATCTAGGTTAGTTGGTATTTTAACAAAATCATGAAAATAAACATTCACGTTAACGACAGAGACGAATGGACTGAACAGTCTCGTCAACTACGCGAATGCATTACGCGAAACTTCCGAGTGTATCTGAACCGTGTTCCGAACCCGATAAAAGTTATTGGGTTTGGATCGGATCGTTCGACATGTTGTTTACCCGAACGACGACGTAAACTTGTATAGTCTTGTATGGATATATCGCGCGAACTCTTAAGTGGCATTTCATGCACATCTGAGTTCCGATTTCGGTGTTATTAATTTAAATCGAATATTCGAATATTGAAATATCAGTATTCGAATATTCATACAAAAATAATATTCGAATTATTCGAATATTCGAATATTCGAATGCAAGCCCTAATTGTGTTGTTGTTGTAAGTATGAGCATGGTGCACTAATCCACAATATGTTGTTGACCGCTTGCATTCGAATATTCGAATATTCGAATATTCGAATGCAAGCCCTAATTGTGTTGTTGTTGTAAGTATGAGCATGGTGCACTAATCCACAATATGTTGTTGACCGCTTGCATTCGAATATTCGAATATTCGAATGCAAGCCCTAATTGTGTTGTTGTTGTAAGTATGAGTATGGTGCACTAATCCACAATATGTTGTTACCAGGACTACTCTCCTAGCAGAGATCCGTGATGACTCCGGAGTGACAAGTGTCGGGCACCGAGTGGTGTGGTGCCCGTACATACCTGACGAGGATGATGAGTCTCCAGATGAGGATGTGGCGAAGCTGCTCCTCACCACACATGGCAATATCGGTGAGTATTCGATAATCTCTGTGACGCAGCTGAAGGTTAATTTGGTTCCCCCCGAGACTAATTTTGGCATATCACTATTTAATGAACCACTTTGCCACTATATAATGACGACTGTACGTAAGGTACGCCTTGTGTGCAATCTTAGCTCGGCAAGTGGTGTAAGCTCGTCTTAGCTAGAAAATGGGTTTGATATCTTACAAAGTTCATAAAACTAGTCATTGTCTTTGCTGCGGGTATAAAAACGTTGCCTTAATCGCCCCGTCGGTCGTGGGTCGGCCTCAGCTTTTGCGACGACCTGAGTATATGATTCTTGAGAGAGAATAAATAGATTCATGTTTCGTTTGCGAAACATGATTAACAATGTATGGTACTAAATTGTAGATCAGTACAGCCAGATTCTTCTTCTTTTTTGTCGTCACTCTTTCCCGTTACTCGGGGTCGGCTTTCCTAATAATGCGGCGCCATGTATTCTGCTGTTTTGTCTTTCTAAGCTTTCTTTCTATAAATATTTTGTAAGCCTGATTTTCTGTCTTTATTTAACTGTTCAATGCCATTATTTAACTGTCCTCACATTTACACATTAGCCCTTACATACAGCACATTCATACACTTAATCTTGGATATTTAGTTTGCTGCAAACGTCGATTTAATTTAATTGTGTATTTTATTATATTTCAATTCAAAGTTAATGAATTTTTCTTTATTTGTAAATTTAATCTGCTTTGTTACTGTGCTTTTTCTTTTCTTAAACTGGCCTCCCGTGATACAATATAAAAGTGACATGAGAAAAAAATAAGCCTAATAGCAGAGTTTCTTGCCAATTCTTCTCTGTTTGGTCGCGTTACGAATTGGAGTAAATTAAAAAAAAAAACGATTCAAAGTGTAATGTAATGTTCGTCCTGGATAAAAAAACACTTTCACTTTCACAAACGTGCCTCGTGCTGCGTGAAATTGAATCATCCTCAAAGCAATTAAGTTTCTTATTTGCATGCAATTTACGCAGCTTTGAGCTTTGTCAAACACTGACATAAATAGATAAATTGCATGCAATTATGGAACTTAACTGCTTTGTGGATGTTTCAATTTCCTTTAGTATGTTACAAAATCTCCAATGCTCTTCGACGCGCGACGGCAAATGTGAATCATACATTAGGCTTTTTGGTAAATAATCTATTTATTTGTATTCGGAATCATCATCATCATCAACAGCCCGACTTCACCCACTGCTGGGTATAGCGTCCCTTTGTATGTGCCAATCCCACGGTTCAAAGCTCGTCTCATTCAGTTTCGGCCCACGATTGATACAATATCGTCCACTCATCTAGCTGCTGGACGGCCGACGTTTCTGTATCCGGTTCTTGTACGCCATTCAGTTATCGCCTTACTGCACCTGTCATCACCTCGCTTCGCCAGGTGTCCTGCCCAACTCCATTTTAGTTCTGTCATGCTGTTCCCAACGTCTTCGACTTTTATTTGACCACAATCCTGTGTGATTTATTTGCCGATTTATGGATGAAAATATTTTGTGAGCGAGGTGCATGATTGTTTGTGACATAATATTATATTTTAACCGGACATTAGATATTACTACTCTTGACTTGTATAATTTAATTTAATTAATGTAATTGGGGGTGTACAGGGTTCCAACCCCTATCATCGGAACCCAAGCTAACCCCACCTGCACGTGGTGCACCCTGCTAAACAACGAACGGGGCTCTGGCGGCCGGCTGCTTGCGGCATAGCACAGCCTACATCGGCACAGCTAAATCCCCTGGCCACTGACGGGCAGCAGCGTCGGTGGTGTGAGAAGCTGTGCCCTGCGATCCCCAACCCGCATGCCCAGCGTGGGGATTATGGGTATATCCCCCTTTATTAGGGGAGGCCTATGTCCAGCAGTGGACTGATATAGGCTGATGTGAATGTAACTGGTGTCAACCGTGTTAAATAAATACATAAATTTGTTGAGATAAGCAATTCGGATCTCGACGTTAGGAATACGGTCTTTAAGCTAGTGACCGACTCTGGCGTCGGAGTTTTTAGGCCGCCTGAAGAGCTCCGACATGGCTTAACGACTGAAAAGCCGGGACCAACATCTTTTTTATAGTGTTTTACTTTAATGTGTTTTTGCTTTTTTTATTCTTTGTATATCCAACCAACTCTGTACCTACCTACTTATTTTGTACCTATGCATTGCCGGTCGAATAAACGAATTTTCTTTCTTTCTTTCTTTCTTCTTAACGTGCCTTCCGAAACACGGAAGCGCTCAAATCTAAATGTCACTAAACGGTCACCCATCCTAGTAATGACCGGGCGGAATGTTGCTTAACCAAGGTGATCAGCTTAGAACACCAAGTTAACCACGCCACGTGCGCGATTCGTATTATAACAATGTGTATATGTGAATGTTGTCGTTGGTAGCGCGCATATGGAACATGCGTATAATAGAGTCGTGCGTGGAGGGATGCGCGGGCGTGGGATGGGCGAGCGCGGTGGCGGGCGGCGGCGGCGGCGGCGTGCGCGTGGCGGCCGAGCACGCGGCGCGCGTCGTCTCCGCCGCCTTCTCGCCAGACGGCACCGCGCTCGCCACCGCCGCCGCCGACGGATACGTCATGTTCTTCCAGGTGACTCACACGTAACACACCAACATAATACATCACTTGTGCTCTCACTTCTCAATAGGTGATGCCTGGCTAGAAAAATTATAATTCTAATTAGTCCGTCGATTAGATTATCAAAAAATATTGGACACGTATTTTTTTATTTTTAAAATCAATGAAAATCGACAAAGTTATAGAGCGTCAAAGTTCTGAAGTTGGGACTCGTGACGTCACTTGTATGTAAAAATTGAACTTACCCGTGACGTCACGCGGAACTTCAACGCACTATATCTTTGTCATTTTTAGTTTAATTGACAAAAGAAAAAATACGTGTCCAATATTTTTTGATAATGTAAATGACGGACTAATTAGAATTTTTCAAGCATCTAGCCTATTGTACCTCATTGAGGGCAACTACCTTTTGTAAGTTACTTTGGGGAAAGGGTTCCTGTTGGGTAATCGAATCGATTGAAACAAACTTATTTTTTAACAAATGTCTTCTTCTAGGCTGGACTGTACCTTTAAAAAAAACCGTACGTTGCAATTGTTTTTTCTTCCATAAACCTATAGTTTCCTCACAGATTTAGAAGAGAACTAGATTAAGTCGTAAAATTCACGTTCTGAATACAACTCATATGGCTGATCTCTACTTTCTTATGTCTAATATTATCAGTTAGAAAGGGACGCATACATATATCAATGTGACTTCAAATGGGATCAAAAAGTTAATCGTACTAGGGCGCTCAAACAAAATTCTATGCAGTTTCATTGAAATGCCCTGGTACGAAGTTGCAGAAGTCGCATTGGGATAAAGTATGCATCCCTTTCTAGCAAATGATATATGAACATACGAAAGTACAGATCTGACGTATGAGTTGACGTTGAAAACATAGTGAATTTTAAGACTTTATCTAGTCTAGTTCTCTTCTATATCTGTGAGTTAACTCAAAACAGCCCTCAATGAGGTTAATTTTTGATCCACCCTGTATACAATGTAATACATACACATGCAATTATATTTTCTTTCAACAACTACCAAAGGGCTTATTAGACCATTTATTATATAGGTATTCAGTCTGTTTTAGTAAGACTGTCTTACTGACTAATTAGACAAGCCTAAAACTGACTTAGTAGCTTACTCTAATTACACTACGCTAATTGTAATACCCGCCATCGTGTCCCGGTGAAATATAGGGCTATGACAGACTGAATACCGCGTGGTCTAATTTCACTAGGACACCATGTCGACGCAACCAGTCGCCTACAAACAAAATGTATGGTGGTTTCCGTTTGGTTGTCAATCAAACGGACACCATATGAGTAACTCTATAGAGCTGTATACATTTTGTTGGTAGTTACGACTGGTTGCGGCGCCATGGTGTCCCGGTGGCTAAAGGCATCATAATATAATGCTTTCAGGTATACATGCATAACGACAGCAGCCCGCGCTGCCTGCACAAGTGGCAGCCGCATGAGGGCAAGCCACTATCCTGCCTCTTCTTCCTCGACAACCACAACAACTACAATACTGAGTGAGTCTGCGCACTTGTGTTCTTGACAAAATTATATTATACAAGCTGCCGTTAAGTGGGTGATTGACGTACGAGCCTAGACCGCGGTTTTAAACAACGTCGGTCTTACTCGCGGCTCGTTGGTGCTGATAGACTGGCGAGTGAAACAGTCGTATCGTAGTCAAATTGAGATTAACATGTCTTGTACGGAGACTGAAGCGTTGTGTTATCTTGGTATTATAATAAATAAGCGAAAAGACCCGAGAGTTTAGTTTAAAAGTGGGATTGAGAAAAGTCAAGCGTTATCGCATACACATTAAATTCGAGAATTTTCAGCAGAACCACATACTGAAAGTAATGTATGAAAAAATGCACAACGAATTATTGCAATGCGAGAAGCTATTCTCTTCATGATAATCGCCGATAACTGGCTCGCCGGCCGTGATCGACACGCGGTTTTGAACTAAAATGACGAGCCGCGAGCCAGGCTCGTCAACTCACAAAACCGCGGTATTGCAATGATATACCGACAAGCCATAAGACCGCGGTTTTACTCGCTCGTCGATCAGGGCCTTAAAACAGTCGTACTAAGACAGACTGAATACTGTGTGGTTTAATAAGCGTTTGAGTTGACTGAGTTTACTGTATTCCAGCGTCCAGTTCTGGAAGTTCGCGGTGACCGGCGCAGACAACAACACCACCATAAAAGTGTGGTCCTGCAAATCGTGGAACTGTATGCAGACTATAACGTTCACTCCGTACCTCGGCACCGAGAGCCTGGGCCTGAAGGCCATGCTCGACCGCAGCGCTAGCTACCTGCTGCTCTCTGACTTCAAGTCCAGGAGCCTGTATGTGCTGAACATGGCCCGCGATGAAGGGGACACGGTGGCGTATTGTAAGAGTATATCGGAGTTCTTGCTGCCTTATCCGGTGCTGAGCTTCTGTATTGTTGAAGCAGGTGAGTTTCACAATCTTCTTCGTATGAGCTAGCGATCAACTCTGGTGTTGAACCTTCGACATGGCTCAACGACTGAAAAGCCGGGACGCCTTCCGAAGCACGGAAGCGCTCAAATATAAATATCACTAAACGGTCACCCATCCGAGTAGTGACCGGGCGGAGTGTTGCTTAACCAAGGTGATCTGCTAAGAACACGTTAACCACAACACGAGCGCTTTCCAAAATTTTAGATGCGAAAGTGTGTTCTGTGAGTATTTTTGTGCTCACAGAAATCTGTAATGGCTATTGATTTGGATCAAACTTTGAATATATATTGTTTTTTATACATATTATATATAAACTACTACGCCAGCAAATTTCATGGGTCGAAGGCTAGTATATTTATATCTAGCTTCCGCCCGCGGCTTCGCGGCTTGCGTGGTACCCGGATAAAAAGTAGCCTATGTGGTAATCCAGGTCACAAACTATGTATATTCCAAGTTTCATCCAAATCCATTCAGAAGTTTTTGCGTGAAAGAGTAACAAACATACACCCATCCTCACACACTTTACCATTTATAATATTAGTAGGATTTAGAGACTCTAAACTTGATAAAATCTAGTCACTAGACTAGAATCCCATGACCATAATATTTTGCCTCTAAGATGTTTCCAATGTATATTTTGCTAAAATCTGGTGGCATCTGATCTATATAGCCCCTCCGTAATGTTCTAAATGGTAAAGGGAAACACCACTATTTCTTACTATAAAGTGTATTTCTATTTAGATTTTTCTGAATACTCGATCCACATAGAACTTCATAAGTTTATGGAACCTCGGGTCTCAGCCAGTCGCTTGCCGCCTGACCAAGTGGATAGCCACTTTCTTTGTAATTATGTAGCGTAAATGTGTGTAAATTAATATGTCATGTCTACTTATATCTGAATCATCTGATATGTTCATAAATCATGTATTGTAAATGTCCGACAGAGGAGCGTCAAGTGAAATGCGAGTCGTCGTGCGATGATCCTTTCCACCGGAACGGATCTGCGGGCGACGCGGCTGGATCGCCGGATGACTTCGAGCTACATCACAATGTAAGTACTCACTTTATTTTAGACCGAATTCAAAAAGGAGGAGGTTCTCAATTCGTCGGAACCTTTTTTTCGACTTTTTTTTTGTATGTATATTCACCGATAATTCCGTCAATTGTGGACCGATTTTCAAAAATCTTTCTCTTTTTTTGTTTAAAAGAGTATATTTCACAGGTGGTCCCATATACATTTTATTCCTGAGGGATTGGTATTTTTCCCGGAAAACTCAAAAAACCTCATCCTCACTTGTAATTTTCGCCTTATGATATGACACCAATATCTCCGTCAATTGTGAACCGATTTTTTTAGTTCTTTAGGGCAAGACGTAAGAAGTGATTTATTTGAAGTCGGTTTTTTTTTAAAAGTCTTACTTGTAGACGTAAAGGACAAGGAAGGGAAATGAATTGCAACATTGCATTTTGCCGCTGGCGCTAATACAGATTTTGCCAATCCGTCTAAAGGCTCCTACACACTATGCCGGCGGCTTGACCCGCCGGGCTTTGCCGGTAACATTCTCGGTGTTTTCTGACCTTGCCGGCGGCACCGAGGACGAAGAAAAGTTACCCATGAGGCAAAAACCCGCCGGCAAGTGTGTAGGAGCCTTTAAAGTTTTCTCTTATCCTTCGGCAACAGTACTTTTATTCTGGATGGAAGGTACCCTTTTCTGGAAAGTATTTCGTTTTGTGTACCCCTTGTGTATTCGTAGGAGAACGGGTCTGGCGTGTCGTGCGGGTCGGAGGGCGGCAAGCGAGTGTACGTGCAGTTGTTCATCGTGCAGCCGAAGGGGTTGCAGGAGGGCTCGCTGGTCTACACGCCGCCCAGGGCGCATCGGGACCTCATGCACGGTACTCTTATGTACATCATTCTAATACGGATCACGACTGGCTAAAAATATAATAACTCTAATTACTACGTCAGATAGATCAACAAAAAATATTGGACACTTATTTTTTTATTTATCAAATAAATAAAAATTGACTGAGTTAAGGAACATCAAAGTTTGAGAGTGGACGAGTGGACGTCACGGCTCTGTAAAAAGTGTGTGTAAAAGCCGTGACGTCACGCGGAACTTCAACGTACTATATCTTTGTCATTTTTTTGTTTAATTGGCAAAAGACATAATACGTGTCCAATATTTTATGTAAATGGCGAACTAATTAGAATTTTTCAGTCGTTATACCTATTCTAATTCTAATCCATCTTAGACCACATCTTCACCTGTTTCAGGTGGGATAGTTGTCAAACGCTTAACTATTTTGTGTAAAAAAAAAATGAATGAAGTGTGGGGAAATGTTGTGCACTTACGACCCGCATTGGGGTGTATTGTCCCCCTGCTAGCCCAACTTTTTAACCCCACAGTGCTCCGAGATCCGATCGGACTAAGGTCAACATTTCGATCGGGTAACATCGGGCCCGCGCGGTCTCCCCTCCTCTCTCGCTTCCTCCTATCCTCTATCTCATTTTTTTTCGTTCGCTTTGCTCGTTATAGCTAAATAGGTGGCGCTACTACGGCGAGCGGACGGGTTAAAATAACGGGGAAGGATTCTGGGTTACAATATGGCTCTGGTGGGTGGCAATATTGCTTTAGGATTCCCGTAATCTACAGACAGCAGCTCTACATAATTTTTGTACAAATTTTATAAAAATAAATTATTCTTATTTTTACATCAAAAACTTTTTATAGCGTTATCGGAGTGCGCGCTAGAAGACACGAACACAAGCAACTCGGAGGAGTCTCCTGCGCTAGCCTCCAGCATCCTACAGCAGCAGACACAGCAGTTGAAGAACCTGCTGCTGAGAGCACAAGTAAGTCATTATGTACGGGACGTCTCACACGGTCAACTGATCACAAACTAGGCAGAGTCTGTACTGTGTATCCAGATAAACATTTATAGATGCCTAACAAACACTGTGACACAGAACAAAGCTCTACAAAAATGTTTTGTTTACAATGGGTGTTATGAGATATCAGTTAAAATAATAATAAAACCTTTATTCTTATACTTATACGACTTTAAAGAAAATATTGAAAAACAAAAAATAATAAACTAAAAAGTAAAAAATTATTGCTTATGTGTTTGTTCATCAACCTTTTTTCTAGTCAATTTATCCTGTAATATCTACGCGTTTACCACGTAGGTAGATACCAAAACTAAAAGGTAGGTATCTAACCTACCTTTTATTTTTGGAGCCGGAGTCAACTAAGGAAATACAATATTATAGCAACTATGCATACCACTACCACCTCCCGACATGCCCTCAGCGCGCCGCGCATTGCCACGCATTAGTTACCTACCTTGGCGTGCCTTGGCTGACACCGTCTCAAAAAATAACAGATATCTAGATCTACCTACGTGGTAAACGCATAGATCGTACGAGATAAATTGAGTAGCGTAGGGATTATGGAAAATCCCCCTTATTAGGGGAGGTCTATGTCCAGAAGTGGACTTAATATAGGCTGGTGTTTGTATGCACTGATATGTCAAGTAAGTAATTGTTGTTGATCTTGCCAGCCTCCGAACAACAGTATGTTGGTGGCACGTCCCGAGTCGCCGCTCAGTGCGCCGCAACTCAACCTCATGACGCCCGACGCATTCAGGTCAGTGCCACTAAACAACATCAAGGACCGTATTTATAAGCCGATCTAACCTTTATCAATCTCTCCTTTTTCTATAAAAACATTAGCATTTTGAAAGTTAGTCATTTCTTTAATATTCTTTTGATTACTTGGAACTTAAAGCTTATAAGCTTAATTTTTTTCCAGGAAAAGTTAGAATCTAAAATTTTTAAATTGAAGTTCTCACAACTTGTGGACAACCATGGTCCAAATCAACCCCTTTCGGGATAACATACGCGAGTTCAAATACATCTTGTACATAGAGTTACCTTGAATTTCATGCAGGCTACATTTTATCAGAGTACAACGGCAGAGAAGCCGCGGGCTTAAGTTAGTCATTTCTTTAAAGTTGTTTTGACAACTTGGATAAAAATAAAATAAAATTATTTTGGGCCCTGCCCAAAACACACCACAAATATAAGCTTCAAGATTTCGTAGAAAAGTTTGAGTCGCGTATTTTGAATTGAAGTTCTCATAGCTTGTGGACTACCATGTCATGCCATGCCAAACAGTCCGAATCCAAATACATCTTCTACATAGTTCTACATGTACATGTAAGTGTAACCGCGATAGAGGGGCGTGCATTTTTAGAACGGTTTATCTCTACCGTGAACATATAGGCTACTTTTTACCAGAGTACTGAAAAAGATGGACTACTGGAGAGAAGCCGCAGACGAAACTAGTCATTTCTTAAATGTTCTTTTGATAACTTGGGATTATTCTTTGATAAGATTATCGCCTTTATTGTAAGGTGTTAAGATGTTAATTTTGTGTGACAGCTCTCCTGGCAAACGTGAAGATGATGAGGCTCCATTAGTGGCGGTGACTCCGGACATTGGAGTCAAATCACGATGTTCCACTTCAGGTAAAATACACCTTTATTGCATCATTTCAAATGTATTTCCAGAGAATTTCAAAATTATTGTAATAAATAATAATATTATCTGCAGGTTGGAGCACAATTTTAATTCCACACCAGCCTATATCAGTCCATTGTTAGACATAGTCCTCCCCTAATAAAGAGGGATATGCCCATAATCATTCTCGCACCTCCGACACTGCTGCCCGTCGGTGGCCAGGCGATTTAGCTCTGCCGATGTGGCTGCGCTATGCCGCAATCAGCTGCCGCAGAGTCCCGTTCGTTGTTGAGCACCACGTGTAGGTGAGGTTGGCTTGAGTTCCGAAGATGGAGGTTGGAACCCTGTACACCCCATCATTGAGGGCAACTATCTTTTATTTTGTAGTTGTTTGTTAGAATGTTTTGATCTTAGGAAACTATAATAGCCTAGGAAAATTAGGAGTTTCATCTCGGAATGAGAGATAGTCGGCTATAAACTTGTATAGACCTTTATTTGAGCACCCTAAAACTTGTCTCAAAACCTACTTATCGTAGGTTATCTTTCAACAGAAAAAGTCATAATGATGTCATTATAATGATAATTTTGTTTTTAAAGTAGGCATTATGAGAATTTATCGGTAACGATGGGAAATTCGACATCAAGTCCAGCCAGGTATGAGTTCGAGGGCGACCGCACGCAGGCGGCAGCAGCAGCAACATGACATGAAGCCGCGACTTGTCGCTCGCTGCAGTAATACATCCGAACCAAACTGCAGGCAGCGGCAGGCGACGTGTCGCTAGCCACGGAAACTATTTCATACAAATACATATAAACCAGTCGTGTCGCTGCGACATTTCGTCTTCTGCTGCTGTATGCAGTCGGCTATGAACTTGTACCTTTAGTCACAATTTTTGTGATATTATGTAACCATAGCTTAAAAGCTTTAAATGTATTTGAAGTAGCATTTGATGTTATGACGTTCGGCAGGCGTGTGCTCTGAGGCCGGCGGCGGCCTCGGCAAGCTGACGTCGGGCGGCTCCAGTCCCAGCCGCGAGGTGCAGGAGATCATGTCGCACCACGGCGACGACGACTTCTACAAGGTAAGTGACGATGTAGTGACGTCACACCGCGACAAGCTGACGTCGGGCGGCTCTAGTAAAGCTACATAGAAGAAAAACGGTTTGCTTGTTTGTTGAAATGGCATATTCTCAGTATTTGTGCCTGGTAAAACCAGACGCTGACATTATATTTAGACAAATGAATAGCGTGCGGTAATTCCCCTACCTAAACGTATTCAATAATAGGCTAGATGCCTAAAAAATTCTAATTAGTCCGACATTTAAATTATCCAAAAATATTGGAAACGTATTTTAATTTTTTTCAATTAAACTAAAAATGACAATCTATAGAATAGATAAAAATAAGCGTTTGAAGGAAAATAAGCATGTTTGGTATGCAGGGAGACCACAATCAGGAAAAATACGTTGTCTGGGGCTGGTGAACATAAAGAGTTGTTCTGCACTCAAATCTGTTCACCAGCAGAGTTATAAGTGTAATATGTTTACAGGACGAGGCGATGGTCTGCGACGAGCCGGTGTTAGAACCGAAGCTGGTTCCGCCGCCATTGCCGAACGGGAACGATCCTATATTCCAGACGGATATATTCGCCGACACCGGCGTCCCACACAAAATCTCTCACACCAGTAAGTATCTTATGGCCTTCATCATCAGCCTATACCAGTCAACCTCACCTAATGAGCACCATTGCGCCCTGTCCTCAGCTCGACGCATTCAGCTTCTACCAGCAGCCGACAGCATATCGTCACTTCAACTGACCGGGCGCCCTACATGATGTTATGGCCTTATAAAATTATGTCAAAAGATGTACCGGGCCTCAGTGGTACACCAAATGGCTTATTAAACCACGCGATATTTAGTCTGTCTTAGTAAGACTGTCTTATCGACTAATTAGTCAAACCTAAGGCCGACTTTGTGGCTTACTCTTATATTACTACGCTAAGTGTAAGACATTCTTAGACAGAATACCGCGTGCTCTAATAATTATTTGAGTATTTCAAATGAAGTTCTTACATCAATCAAGCTGTATCTATGTATATAAATAATACCGTTTAAAAACAACGTCCAAGGTTTATTAGAGCACGTGAGATTTAGTCTGTTTTAGTAAGACTGTCTTACACTTAGCGTAGTGTAATAAGAGTAAGCCACTAACGGCCGGTTCCTATAATATACCGTTACCGATGACGCTTCGTTTTCCCTTGAGTAAATCAAATTTTCGACGCCTCGTTGTTAATTTTTGACAGTTTTTCAAAGGAAAACGAAGCGGTATTGGTAACGGTATAATATAGGATTCGTCGGTAAGTCGGTCATAGGCTTGACTAATTAGTCAGTAAGACTGTCTTATTTTATTTTATTTGAGAAATAAAAAGCTTAAATTTTTTATACAACTAATACATGAAACTAGTACATATAAAGATAGAACAGTTTCCGTTTATAGAATACGTAGTAGTTATAAAGTAGGTATATAGATAGATAGATAGATAAATTCTTTATTGTACACCAAATTAAAAAATACAATTTGCAGAAACATTACAATTAAAACGAAAAGGTACAATGGGCGGTCTTATCGCTAATAGTGATCTATTCCAGACAACCTTTGGATGGACAGGATAGCACGATAAACAAAAGACGGTGGTGTACATACATACGAAAGTAGCTGGATAAATAATATCATACACATACCTAACTTACTACAAAATATACCTTATAAAATATACCTACTACATAAAATATTAATATAATAAATATGAAACTGTACACTACATAATTATAATACATAAACTACATAAATACCTATTTGCAAAATATAACATTAATAGTATCCCTTAGCAATAAAATCTAGCAGTCAAGAGAAAGGAAATGCTTAAATTAATGCTAACTTAAATAATTTATCCTTAAAAATGGGCAGGGATTTAGATGATCTAATTGAGAGTATATTTTATTTATATAAAGCTACACTAATTAAACATTGATGAAAAAGAGTGTTAAGAGTGCCTTGATTATGAAATAATTATAACTAAATTTACAATCGGAAAACTGAAAGATATCAGAAAGATGTAAGATGTCTTGTTTAAGACAGAGTGAATACCGTGTGGTCTAATAGGCGTTGTCGTTGTACAGGTAGTGAGACGGCATGGCCGCAGATATCGATGGCTCAGATCACGGAGGCCAACCAGCGCAAGGCGTCGTGCGACAAGTCCCAGGGCTCCGCCCCCGTGTCCGCCCCCGCCCCTTGCCCCGCCCCCGGCCCCGCCCCCGCCCCCGCGCCGCCCGAGCGGCCGGCCGACGAGCCGAGGGCGGAGCGCGCGAGGCTCGACCTCATCGAACAGAAGCTGGACCGCCTCACTGGTAAGTCGTTCTTTAGGACACTGACGTGCTGCGAATATTGCAATGATCTAGGATAGAGCTAAATTTTACCTCATTGAGGGCAGCTATCTAAGAATAAGAATAAATATATTATCCAAAATATCTTATGCCTAAATAGGCTAGACGACTGAAAAATTCTAATTAGTCCGTTATTTACATATCCAAAAAATATTGGACACGTATTTTTCATTTGTAAATTTAACAAAAAATTACAAAGATATAGTGCGTTAAAGTTCCGCGCGACGTCACGATATAGTACTTTTTTACCTAGGCGTGACGTCACGAGCCCCCACTTCCGAACTTTCACGTTCTTTGTCTCCGTCAATTTGTATTGATTCGATACATAAAAAAATACGTGTCTAGCGTTTTTTGTTGATCTAACTGACGGACTAATTAGAATTATTATTTTCTGACCCAGTCGTCATGACTATTTACAAAGTATCAATTTTATAGACATATGTATTAACATAAACAATAAGTTAGGATAAGTTGTAAGGAACTTGAGTGCTATGCTACATGAGATACAATCAAGCATCAAAACAGATAAAGAACTTTACCTTCCGTGCTAGTTACAAACTGTGTTACGGCAAGGTAATGCTTCACCTTATTGAGATGAGTGATGATACAGCAGAAAAGATGACAGATACAACTTCTTTATATTTACATAGACACAATAAAAGTTGGCTAATAGTTATACTTTTTAAATTATGTCTTTTATTTTGTAGTTAGAATGTTTTGTTCTTAGGTAAATATAAGTCGCCTCACCTAATTAATAGATGCCCCTCAACGTGTGAACTACAAACTTTGAGTTTGAATATATTTTATCATAGGATTACTACAGTACACTTCGTTATGGCAATGTTTATAACTAAGAATAGATCTTACCTAAGTGCCTGAAGTGGCGATCGCAATAGCTCTTCATGGCTGCAGTGATATGAAAGCCATGCAATCAATAATAATAAGATCTTAACTACATCATGGCCGTAAGACAAACTAATAGTTGAAATCTTCGATCAAATATACAAAGGATATATCACGCCATATTATGCACGGCGAAAAAAGTGGCATGTATTACTAGCTATCATTTGTTAAAAGCACGTGATGCTAGAAAATGATAGCTAGAAATTACTGATTGCACAATAATCTTTTCATATAATCTCCTTATTAAAGAAAATAAGACAGAAAATCTAAGTAAGCAGACTAAATGAAAACTGCTGCTCCGATACGTTTTGGCGGAGTTTTAGACAAGCCGCTTTCGGCCGGATAGTGCAAAATCCTTTGTATAATTAATCGAAGGTTGACATATATTATTTTTTCCATATATATCCTACGTAGATAGTAATAAGTATTTATTTAAAAAAGAAAAAAACAACCCGACTGCTTAGAGAGAAAGTTTTAAGTAGTCGTCAGTTTAGTAGTCTTTTTACTTTCAATATGGCTTCTCACAGTCGCCATATTGATTTTTTTGAAATTTCATATTGCCTATAACACCCTTGTGATCTAGACAAATCCAACGACACCTCATTGGTCAAAATCCGTCCAGCCGTTTGAGCTACAGCGACCGATAAATAATATACCAAACATATCTACACCCTAAAATCATAACCTGACTGAAGAGGACTTCAGTCAGGTAAAAAATGAGGGGGTTGTAATAGGGCATTGTGAATGTCTGTTGAACAGATCTACTGGAGCAGCAAAGCCTGGAGATCCGCTCCCTGCGCTCGGCGACGCAGAGTCCACGCGAGCTGCTGGACTCGGCGCTGCGTCAGCACACCGTCAACACGACGCAGGCGATAGAGACGGCGCTGCAAGTCGGGTGCGTGAACCAACTCGACCATTTTTCAGCCGCTTGTAACTTCGTTACAGCTTACAGCACGATGCTGGAAATTATGCCACTAGGACATCATACGGACTTAACCCTTATTGCAAAATTTCGTGTCTGTTGCTATCATATTTTTCAAGAAATGCGTCATCAAAAATCCATATTTTGTGAAATTTTGCCACTCACTCGTTCATGATCATCAAAGGTCGTAAGCGATGCATTCACATGCGAACTTTTTATTCATTATTCAAATTCAAAATAATTGAGTACCCGGCTTTATAACTATTACCTCTGCTATAAAGATGAGTCAATGAAGGTTTTATGTTTGTGTACTCCTTGTTGTTGGAGTGGTTAAGCGAAATAGGAATGGAATTGAAATGGAGTGAAATTTATTTGCGTTAAGTATTGGTACAATGAGATTACAATACTATTTTAAATATAATGATAAAGATAAAGTTAGGGTTAGGGATAGTGATAGAGATAGGGAAAGGGGCAGGGGGCAATTCTAAAGCCAGAGACATTGACTTCTACTAGACTTAGGTAGAGTGATCCGCCATTTTGTCTCTCGACGCAGGAAAACATTATTCTCGTGAAATCACCAACAGACAAAAGTCTACTCATATTAAGAGACATGCAACGAGTGGTCCTGAGTACACGACATGGCTTGTCGTAGGATTTGTCGATGATAAAGTTGATGACAGCCGCCATATTTACGTTCATAAACATCGATGTTTCCAACATTGATATTTCATTTCGATCTAACATCAAAATTTTTCAATTGGCTGTTAATGACGAATGACGAATTAATGTTAATGTTTGCGAAATTACCCCCGAGTACAACATAGGCAAGAATTAACAATGAGTAGATATACAGTAGTCTAATTTGAAATGTATCTACGTTTTATTACAAGAACTGACATAAACAAGAACATGATAGTTCATGTTATCTGTATTATATTAATAAACCTATATACTACGGTATATATTTTCTTCTTATTTTTATTTAAGTTACTACCTTACCTTGACTAAGAGTTGGCGTAATTTTTGCATCTGTTAATATGGTTTTGTATGGATTTGTTTTCTCCCTCGACCAGACCTCGATGCCAAGCGCCTTATAAGAAATTCCCGCCCGAAGCCTTCCTATACCTACACTTACAATGCAGTTGTCCATTGGATCCAGCATAAATGCAGCTGGATTGAAAATGCCGCTGGATAGCAATCCCTAATCATGTCATTAATCTGAGTTTGAGATTGAAAAATACACACAAAGTAAGAAGCGGAATAGTTGGTGCTCTTTGCTGAATCGCCTTTCTTTCATAGAAGCTTCAGACGCACTGCTAACTACCATACGCATCAAGTTGATATTCCATTTAACAGATCTAAGCGCTTCCAAGCATCATTTATAATGCGCACTGCTAAAATATGGAATCAGCTGCCAGCGTCTGTTTTTCCATTGACCTACGACCCTAGCGGCTTTAAAAAGAGAGTTAATAGGCATCTTCTGGGAAAGCTCGCCCCATCATCGACTTCATCCTTGCCTATGCAAGCCTCGAGGTCAAGAGCTGGCCCATAATAAATTTAAAAAAATCTGACTACGAAAGTGACCGGATAGTCTTGGCTTTACATAAGAATAGAATAAAGAATAAAAAAATAAAAAATATGTATTTGCAACAACAACAACAATTGGGAATGCATTGGTACATGGTACATAGAATAATAATAGTTGTTATTAAGATACATTGTATGTGATGTGCTACAAAATGGACCCTATATCAGCATTATGCGAGTTGTAAGTAAACACACAACCCACGCTGATCTTCCGTTAGGACCGATTCCGTTTAGCGGACGTGTAAACTAATAGAAACAGAAACAGAAAAAAATATAGTGTGTAAAAGAAGAAGAAAAAAATTGCGTTTAACTAGTAAAAAACAAGAAAGGCTTTCAAAACAAATTACATAGAAACATGATTGGGTAGGTTAGTTCTTAGTACTAAACATAATTAATTGTATGATACTATATAGCACTTGTATCCATCACGAGGTTTTCCATGAACATGTGTAGAAAGAATGAATGTTTGATTGTTATGTGTGGTGTGCAGATGGGAGCGCATCGGTCGCGTGGGCGAGGCGGCGAGCGCGAGAGCGGCCTCGGCGGCCGGCGTCGGCGCCGCGCGGGCCCTCGAGCCGCTTGCAGCCGCGCTGCAGCACGAGCTGGCCGCCAAGCTCACCGCCACCGACCATCTGCTGCGGGACAACATCGACAAGCTGGCCACCAGCAAGGTGAGCGCACATTGCATTAGGTGCGCGCTAGAGCCGCTTGCAGCCGCGCTGCAGCACGAGCTGGCCGCCAAGCTCACCGCCACCGACCATCTGCTGCGGGACAACATCGACAAGCTGGCCACCAGCAAGGTGAGCGCACATTGCATTAGGTGCGCGCTAGAGCCGCTTGCAGCCGCGCTGCAGCACGAGCTGGCCGCCAAGCTCACCGCCACCGACCATCTGCTGCGGGACAACATCGACAAGCTGGCCACCAGCAAGGTGAGCGCACATTGCATTAGGTGCGCGCTAGAGCCGCTTGCAGCCGCGCTGCAGCACGAGCTGGCCGCCAAGCTCACCGCCACCGACCATCTGCTGCGGGACAACATCGACAAGCTGGCCACCAGCAAGGTGAGCGCACATTGCATTAGGTGCGCGCTAGAGCCGCTTGCAGCCGCGCTGCAGCACGAGCTGGCCGCCAAGCTCACCGCCACCGACCATCTGCTGCGGGACAACATCGACAAGCTGGCCACCAGCAAGGTGAGCGCACATTGCATTAGGTGCGCGCTAGAGCCGCTTGCAGCCGCGCTGCAGCACGAGCTGGCCGCCAAGCTCACCGCCACCGACCATCTGCTGCGGGACAACATCGACAAGCTGGCCACCAGCAAGGTGAGCGCACATTGCATTAGGTGCGCGCTAGAGCCGCTTGCAGCCGCGCTGCAGCACGAGCTGGCCGCCAAGCTCACCGCCACCGACCATCTGCTGCGGGACAACATCGACAAGCTGGCCACCAGCAAGGTGAGCGCACATTGCATTAGGTGCGCGCTAGAGCCGCTTGCAGCCGCGCTGCAGCACGAGCTGGCCGCCAAGCTCACCGCCACCGACCATCTGCTGCGGGACAACATCGACAAGCTGGCCACCAGCAAGGTGAGCGCACATTGCATTAGGTGCGCGCTAGAGCCGCTTGCAGCCGCGCTGCAGCACGAGCTGGCCGCCAAGCTCACCGCCACCGACCATCTGCTGCGGGACAACATCGACAAGCTGGCCACCAGCAAGGTGAGCGCACATTGCATTAGGTGCGCGCTAGAGCCGCTTGCAGCCGCGCTGCAGCACGAGCTGGCCGCCAAGCTCACCGCCACCGACCATCTGCTGCGGGACAACATCGACAAGCTGGCCACCAGCAAGGTGAGCGCACATTGCATTAGGTGCGCGCTAGAGCCGCTTGCAGCCGCGCTGCAGCACGAGCTGGCCGCCAAGCTCACCGCCACCGACCATCTGCTGCGGGACAACATCGACAAGCTGGCCACCAGCAAGGTGAGCGCACATTGCATTAGGTGCGCGCTAGAGCCGCTTGCAGCCGCGCTGCAGCACGAGCTGGCCGCCAAGCTCACCGCCACCGACCATCTGCTGCGGGACAACATCGACAAGCTGGCCACCAGCAAGGTGAGCGCACATTGCATTAGGTGCGCGCTAGAGCCGCTCGCAGCCGCGCTGCAGCACGAGCTGGCCACTACATTTTACAACAAGTGCAGTAAACGAACCATTTTTATGGTTATGGTGATAAAATGAATTTGTGGACGAGTTATAAACTCTGCTTTGCACTTCGATTGCGAGGAAATAAAACAGTAGTGTAACATAACACGTCTTTAATTAAAATTCAAAGTAAAATTAGTAGTTGCCTTTTTTTTTTAATCTTACGACATTGATTTTAGGCTTGGGCTACAGACCTATACAGCCTACTAATAAATTAATTTTGTAATAATAGTTTTCATAAATTAATTAAATAAAAGTTATGTGTTTGTTCCTTCTTGAAGTAGTACCGTGAAGTATGTATGGTTGATTGTTTGTAGAGTGTAACGGAGCGGCTCAGCACGTCCATAGCGAAGTCAGTGTCGGAGATGGTGAAGGAGTCGTTCCGGTCGGCGCTGTTCGAGAGCGTGGTGCCCGTCATGGAGAAGGCGCACGCGCAGATCTTCCGCCAGATCAACCACGCCTTCCAGAACGGCACCAAGGAATGTAAGTGCTCCTCTCTGTGACCCTCATGTGAAGCCCGTCTGACACGCACCATTATTTATTTATTTACTTTTTTTTCGTTATCTGTAAAATTGTAATTAGTCCATCATTTACATTATCAAAAAATATTGGACACGTATTTTTTCTTTTGTCAATTAAACAAAAAATGACAAAGATATAGTGCGTTGAAATTCCGCGTGACGTCACGAGCCCCCACTCCCGAAATTTGACGCTCTTAATCTTCGTCAATTGTTATTTATTTTATAAATAAAAAAATACGTGTCCAATATTTTTTGTTAATCTATCTGACGGACTTAAATTAGAATTATTATTTTTTTACCCAGTCGTCATTCTTATTCTCTCCATTTATTTTGTAATCTGTAAACTTAAATGTAATAAAAATAAAATTTAAAAGTCCAAGGCCCCTTTCGGGTTGGTGTCCTTCAAGTTTTTCCATACGTTTCGATCGTCAGCGTTTGCCATCCAGTTTTGTCTTGCATATTTTTTAATTTCGTCCGCACAGCGTTCTTGTGGGTGCCCACTTGCCCTTTTTCCGGTCGGAATGGACCATGTCGTGGCTCTACGTGTGGCTCTAGTTTAACACATACACCGTCAAGTAGGGAACATATTTCCCGTGCTAGTTATAACAGTAGATTAGTAGTCAAGGGCTGTAAGGCATCAATTGCAGCCCGAGATATTCATGCGCACGAGCGTAGCGAGGGCGCCTATAGTTCGAGGGTGCAATTGGTGCTTACACCCGAGCTAACTATTCCGCTTTACATCTCGATTGTGAGGTAAGTAGAAAAAAACCGGCATTAGAAGAATAAAACATTTTTTTTTTTCAAGATCGAAATTGAGCTTCGCCGTTCGATATTTTAAATTGATAACTATTATACTCACACGAAGACAAGGCTGAATAGCAAAGCGACCTCTTTGGTCATTGGGCTGAATGCATGATGTCTATTGCCAGTATGATGGTTAGATGTATGCGAACTTTTTGAAAGAAAGAAGTGTTTTTTTTAAATTACTTACCGCCCTAGGGCTTTTCTAGCTACATTATTACCCTAGAGCGCTAATTAGTCACCTACAAGCCCCATTTGGAGGTAATAAGAACCTACTTACCGAACATGAGAGATGTAAAATTGTATGTTGAGGCAAATGTATGCAACTCGGGCGCGGCCCTCCCGCGTCTCGGGCCACACACATCGCGCGATTACCCGCACTAGACGCCTGTGTACAGCCAGCGGCACGTAAATCTAGCGCTGAACGAAACGTCACATGGGTCCCTCGCCTCTAGCTCCTACTTGTAGGGATTTGATGTAGTGTGTTTGTGTGTGTGCAGTCGCAGCGAACACGGAGGCGGCGGCGCGCGCTGCGGCGGAGCGAGGCGGCGCCGCGGCCACGGCCTCGCTCCGCGCCGCGCTCGACCGGCACGCCGAGGCGCTGTGTGCCGCCGCCGGCGCGCCGCACCCGCCGCACCACCAGCTCACCGCCGCCGTCAGGGACGCCGCGCACAGGTACTCACGCCGACGCCACGCTGTGTGCCGCCGCCGGCGCGCCGCACCCGCCGCACCACCAGCTCACCGCCGCCGTCAGGGACGCCGCGCACAGGTACTCACGCCGAGCCGCTGTGTGCCGCCGCCGGCGCGCCGCACCCGCCGCACCACCAGCTCACCGCCGCCGTCAGGGACGCCGCGCACAGGTACTCACGCCGAGCCGCTGTGTGCCGCCGCCGGCGCGCCGCACCCGCCGCACCACCAGCTCACCGCCGCCGTCAGGGACGCCGCGCACAGGTACTCACGCCGACGCCACGCAGTGTGCCGCCGCCGGCGCGCCGCACCCGCCGCACCACCAGCTCACCGCCGCCGTCAGGGACGCCGCGCACAGGTACTCACGCCGACGCCACGCAGTGTGCCGCCGCCGGCGCGCCGCACCCGCCGCACCACCAGCTCACCGCCGCCGTCAGGGACGCCGCGCACAGGTACTCACGCCGACGCCACGCAGTGTGCCGCCGCCGGCGCGCCGCACCCGCCGCACCACCAGCTCACCGCCGCCGTCAGGGACGCCGCGCACAGGTACTCACGCCGACGCCACGCAGTGTGCCGCCGCCGGCGCGCCGCACCCGCCGCACCACCAGCTCACCGCCGCCGTCAGGGACGCCGCGCACAGGTACTCACGCCGAGCCGCTGTGAAACCAAACCTTTACAACCTTACAAAAATTGAGATCCTACAATAAGGCTTCATGAAGCGAGCCGCTAGCCGCAGCCGCCAGAGGAGCACAGGTGACCGTGTTGATTAAACCTTCTACGCTGCGCTGTAGATCTTAGATTCGAAGTAATTTCTATACAAAGTTTTGATGTTTTATATCTGCTAGCTCTTCCGCAACGTCGGCTCAGTTTCTTTTGTTTGTATCCGTTGTCAACACTAAGCCTACGGCCATGAAGTTAGTGGGCATGAGGCGATGGTGGTGATGCCACGGAGAGCGGCGCGTTTCAATCATCATCATCAGCCTATAGCAGTCCACAGCTGGACATGGGCCTCTCCTAATGAGCGCCATTGCACCCAAACCTCAGCAACCGACAGCAGATCGTCAGTCCACCTGGCCGGAGGGCGTTTGCCTAGCCGCGGTCTCCACTCTAGAACTCGTTTACCCCAACGGTTATCGGTTCTATGGCAGATATGGCCAGCCCACTGCCACTTCAGCTTGCTAATTTTCTGAGCTACGTCAAAAACTTTCGGATATACTCGTTACGGTTCGTTACGGTTACATTTTATCCTTCAGAGAAACTCCGAGCATAGCTCGTTCCATAGCTCGCTGAGCTACTTTAAAGGTGGACTAGCCGTACTGTGAGTGTCGACGTTTCGGTCGGTACATCACCCACACACACCACTCCAAACCCTTACAACCTTACAAAGCCTGGGATCCTACTTGAAGGCTTCATGAAGCGAAGACGCAGGAACTCACTGTTGCACGCCGCGCACAGGTACCTCACCCACACATGACGGCCCACCGCCGTTCCTCACTCTGCCCTTCTCTCAGCTACGCACATGGATACGGCTGCGTACCCTCAACCAACACAACGAACGCTGGGTACGGACGACGGACTCTAATTATAACTCTAATTTAAGGTGAGGGGGAAAGTTGCATTGGGGTGTATTCTGCATTGTCCCTTAATAACGCGACCCCAGCCAGCACAACTCCTTACAGTAACTGAGAAGGACTCTGAGTTGGTAGCAACATTTAAAATCAAAATAAGTTTATTCAATAAGCACTAATAGTACACTTTGAAACGTAAATTTTTTAAATTTAAATTTACAACATTTCGTAAAAGTCTTATTTTTTACAAAGTTTATTATTAACTATTACATTGTTTTTGAGGGAGTTGGAGACATCCCAAGCTTTTTTTGTCATCTAAATAATCAGAAATTGTATAATAAGCTTTATTACAGAGGTTACGTTTAACAACATTTTGAATTTATTTACAGATAAACTAAGCATATAATTTGGGATTTTGTTAGTATATCGTACACATTGCCCTTTAAAAGATTTATTAACTTTATGGAGCCTTACAGTAGGAACAGCTAGTTAATCTTTATTTCTAGCGTTAACATTATGATTGTCGCTATTTTTCTTAAACAATTTGATATTTTTTCGGACATACATTAAGTTTTCTTAAGTGTATTAGCATGGAACTGTCATAATATTTATATGATTAAACTTAGTTCTAAGTGATTCTCTGGGGCCCATATTATAAATTGCACGAACAGCTCTCTTCTGCAACACAAATATGGTGTTGATATCTGCTGAATTCCCTCACAACAAAATGCCGTACGACATAATGCTATGGAAGTAGCTGAAATAAACTAGTCTAGCCGTTTCTACGTCAGTAAGTTGACGGATTCTTTTGGCTACGTATGCTGCAGAACTGAGTCTGTTCGACAACCCATCCATGTGAGCGCGCCATTGAAACTTATTATCTAAAGTTATGCCTAGAAATGGGACTAAAATGGAGTTGGGCAGGACACCTGGCGAAGCGAGGTGATGACAGGTGCAGTAAGGCGATAACTGAATGGCGTACAAGAACCGGATACAGAAACGTCGGCCGTCCAGCAGCTAGATGGGCGGACGATATTGTATCAATCGTGGGCGGGAACTGGATGAGACAAGCTTTAAACTGTGAGGATTGGCACATACAAAGGGAGGCCTATACCCAGCAGTGGGTGAAATCAGGCTGTGGATGATGATGATGATGATGATGATGCCTAGAAATACAGTAGTATCCACAAGATTTATACTTCATCTTTTATTTTAATTTTAGGTTTAACTTGTTTAACATTTGGTAAAATAAATCTTATACATTCTGTTTTATTTCCGTTCAGTAATAAATTGTTTACATCGAACCAGTTAACAATTTGCGCTTTTGCATTGTTTCCGTCGATAGTGATAGAAATACGATACAAATTCCTATACTTTAAAATAATGCCGTGACATTCTTTTCGATGCCGCGACATTATTTTAAAGCATAGAAATTTGTATCGTATTATTGTTTCGATAGGTTTGAATGTTCATTGGTAAAAAAATTGAGATTCCTTGCCGTCCCGGACTGCGCAGGCCATGAGTAAGCCACCATACAGGGCTATAATAATTAGTAGTGGCGCGACCAGTAACATTCTGTGCAAGCGTTCGAGCTGGTCGCGCCGCCAAGTGGTTGCGCTATCAAACTGACACCAGGTGAGTAACTTTCTAGAGCTGTATAAATTTTGTTGGTAGCGGTGATTGGTTGCGTCGCCATGGTGTCCCAGTGAAATATAGCTCTAACTTTGGCCTCGAAGGCAGCGGCGCGGAGAGCGGACCACGAGCGATGCGCACCAGTCTAGCGTACCCGCGCGTCTGCATTCACGTAGTATTGTACATTTTATTTTAACAACCGACGTTTCCAAAAGGTGTTGCTGTCGCTGTTTAGAGTTTTTTTTTTTTTTTATTAGTTTCTCTAAACTGGTTGTTACACAGAATACCACACATGATTATATTCTAAATGTATAGTTAGATTCTAAATGTATATTTGACGACCTCTGTGGCGCAGTGGGCGAAGGTCCGCCTGTGACGCAGAAGGTTGCGGGTTCGATTCCCGCTGCGGGACAAATGTTTGCATGTTCTGCAGATATTTGTCTCGGGTCTGGGTGTTTTCTATGTATGATATGTAGGTATTTACAAAAAAAAAAAAAAAAACATGTATCTATGTAGTATATCAATCATGTGGTTCCCATAATACAAGCTCTGCTTAGTTTGGGGCTACATGATGCTGTGTGATAACGTCCAGGATTATTTAGATACGTGTAAAACCCACTCGAAGTGAACAACAGCATGCGTAATTATTAAACTCTCGTCTAATGGAAAAACAAATTAAAATTAAGTTAGAGTAAGATACGATACTATTTGAGATTTGGCAGTCTCTTGAGAGAAGAGACTGGGACATTGAAGTTGTCAATATCTTCAATATATTCGTTCGCGGAAACACTTTTCATAAGACAGCACTAGGCCGTCCCCGCTCTGCAATCGCTGAGATGGAGAGCGAGTCGGGAGCTAATAATATAATATGTGGTGGTTTGTTGCAGCGTGCTCGAGAAAGAGATGACGTGGTGGCGCGAGCAGGCGCGCGCTGTGGCCGTGCAGATGTCGCGCGCGCACTCGCCCGCCACGCCCTCCGTCGCCGACAGGCAGGTAACTACTCGCACTCCTACCCTGCACCTGCACCTGCACCTGCACCTGCACCTGCACCTGCGCCCCTGACGCGAAGGCTCCTACTCTCAAATATAAATCAATTGCCGTGCGTGTGTCTCGCAAAAGTTTGAAAACAGCTTGTCCAATTTGAATATATTTTGTTAAATTCGCCTAAAGTCAGGGGTGTTTTAGAAGAGAAAAATTATTATACCCTATTTGGAATTTTTGTCTCACATTTTATATGAACAAACACTGTCGGATCAGCTTGTAATAATAAGAAAACGGTCCCTAGAATTTTAAACCTTAATTCCATTTTTATAAATGTTATTTATATCTGTTGTTGGTGTGTCAAAAAAAATAAAAAATCATGTGAGAATCAAACCCTCTTCCGTCTCAGCCGCAGCCGCAGCCGCAGCCTCAGCTTTTTTTGCCTCATAATTTAAATTTCAAGTCTAAGTCTAGAATGAAAAGCATCTTGTAGGCCATAGGTCTGGACCTTAAAGCCCAAGCGTCACTTAACATCAGATAAGTTTGTGGTCAAACGAAGGTCCATCCAATGTAAGAAATAGAAAAGGTGCTTATCCGCCATCTTGTCGATTTTCGACAATCCATCTTTTTAGGCTCAAATATACACCCTACTTCCTAAAAAAAGATCACAACACCTTCTTTTCAGAGACCCCACCGAATATCTCCAAGGAATTGTATTCAAGAGTCATTGCCTTTCCTACTCCAAGTACTTTCTTAAATTTTAAGCACAAACATGCATTTGTCCCATAAAGAACCACTTACTTTGAGAGCCATTGAGAGACTAGAATCCAGTATCGTCATTGTATTTGTATTGTTCATTTAAACATAAATCTTGATATTATCATTATTGTATGCTATTTTATACATGTGAACTGAGAACTGAAAGGCTTATTAGACCACGCTGTATTTAGTCTGTCTTAGTTAGACTGACAAGCCTAACCCCTCGTTTTCACCAAGGTATAATACATGTATTTTACTAATTTTATGCAATTTTATCATTTCTCCTATACATGTATGAACATGTTTTATACTGAAACCATACAGGGTGGGGCAAAATTTAAGCTCATTGAGGGCACGCACCTTTTCTTTTGTAGTTAGATCCTGCTAGGAAATAGAGTCGATTGGGACCAACTTGTTTTTTTGAACAAATGTCATTTTCTAGGTTGACCGTAAATTTTTTCAATATTCTGAAAATGTTATCGTTTTTGTTTGTTAAAATAAACCTATAGTTTCCTCAGAACAAAACCTTCTAAATACAAAAGAAAAGGTGCCTGCCCCGAATGAGGTAAAAATTTGCAAAATTTGCCCAACCCTGTATACATGTATAAAACTTGTTGTAAGTATACAAAACTTGTAGGAAACTTGACGGTTGAAAACTTCTAGTTGCCTATATGTTTATGATCTGTTTTTATTGTTCTCGAATATCAACAACATTTATTGAAGGTTTTTTTGAAATCAGTAGTTTTTTGTAATAGTTGTTTTTCATTGAAAAAATGGCATGTAAAGTTACGCCACCCAAAAACTAATGAGTCTGACGTATTTTAGTTACATGATGATGATAATAGACTAGCCGCTAGATGCCTGAATAATTCTAATAAATCCGTCTTATACATTATCAAAAACTATTGGACATGTATTTTTTCAAGATTACAAAGTTATAGTGCGTTGATTTTCCGCGTGACGTCACGCACGGTTTAGTACTTTTAGTACACTTTTACATAACCGTGACGTCCCGAACTATGACGCTGCTTATCTCCGTCAAAATCTATTGATTTGATAAATAAAAAAGTAAATGTCCAAATTTTTTTGTGGATCTAACTCACGGACTGATTAGAATTTTTAACCCGGGTATCATCCCTATTATAGCTCTGCCTTTTTTTTAGCCTAAAGTTTTGTGTCATGTATATTTAACTGCTCACAATTTGGAACTTTCGTAATAAAATATGAATCGAAAGTGACCTAGTGTACAACGGTGTGCACAGATGCAAGTGGCCCAGATCCAGTCCCTGGTGAGCGGCGGCGACGTGAACGGCGCCTTCCAGCTGGCGCTGAACGCGTCCGACCTGGCGCTCGTGATGTGCGCCTGCCGCGCCGCCGAGCCGCCGCTCGTGTTCGGCCCGCCGTGCCAGCTCAAGCAGCACGTGCTGCTGTCGCTCGTGCAGCAGCTAGGAGCCGACATGCAGCGGGACACTGTCATCAAGCACAGGTCACTGATAAATCCATAGTCGTCAGACGAAGGTGTCTAGGGCGAGCAGTCGTGCAGGTCGAGAGGCGGGAACGCCGCTCCCTGCAAAAACATTTATCCAATAAATAAATATCACGCCTTTTTCCCAGAGAGGTAGGCAGAGACCACGGGGGATCTCCACTTGCTACGGTCCTGGCATACCTCTTTTGCTTCATTCACTCTCATCACATTCTTCATGCATGCTCGTCAGTTTAGGCCTGATCTGGCCTTTTTCCAGCACATCTCCAATTTGATCGCAGAACGAACATCATAATCATCAGCCTACAGTCCACTGCTGGACATTGGCCTCTTCTAATGAGCGCCATTGCGCCCTGTTCCGAGCTCGACGCATCCAGCTTCTATCAGCTGCTTTTCGCAAATCATCACTCCACCGGACCCGGAGGGCATCCTACGAACGAACAATAAATATCTATCGATGTATCTAATGTTTTTTTTCCAGCTTCTTATTGTTGGTGTTATTTTGCAACATCATTTATGTCTTTTACTATTTGTTTTACATACTGTTCAATAGGAAAATAAATGCAACATTAAAGAAGGATAAAAGCCCCGCCCCATTCCCTTACTATTATTATAATGTAACGTTGGTTGTCGTCGTCAGATACCTGGAGGAGGCGGTGATGAACCTGGACACGTCGAACCCCGTGACGCGCGAGCACCTGCCGGGCGTGGTGCGCGAGCTGCAGAAGCAGGTGGTGTCGTTCCTGAGCGCGCACCCGGCGCATGCGCTGGCGCGGCAGTTCCGCATGCTGCTCATGGCCACGGAGTCGCTCGTCAAGGGCGCCGCGTGACACCGCTCGCGACTGCTCCACCACTGCCAAGCCCGCCGCTACTGACGCTGCTCCGGCTCGGGGCTCGGTGCACAGTGGACTTGACTCTAGTAGTGCGTCTCTACTGACTGGTCGGTGTCGGTGCACAGTGGACTTGACTCTAGTGCTGCTAGTGTTTATGATTTCCTGTCTAAAATTCGAACTATATGCAACCGCAATCCGGTGTTAGAGGAAAAATTTCATAGTAACTATTACTAAAGTTTTTGTAAGTGTCTGGCGCGGTAGTTTCGCATCCTGCTCATGGCCACCGAGTCACTGGTCAAGGGCGCCGCGTGATCGCGCTAGCTCACGTTCCACTAATGCCATGCCTGGCTAAACTGACGCTAGTCGCAGTGGACTTGACTATAGTAGTGCTAATGTGTGACTTTACGTCTGAAACTCCGAACTATATGCAATCTGGTGTCAGTGAAAAAATGTCAAATTAAATATTACTAAAAATTTTGCAAGTGTCTGGCGCCGCAGTTCCAGTTCCAGTTTGGTTAGGGTTTCGTGTGACGGTCTGGCTCGCGTTCCACTACCGCGCCTGGATCGACTGACGCTAGTCGGTGCTTAGGAGACTTGATTCTAGTTGTGCTAGTGTGTATGACTTCGGCCCTACTGACTGACTAGTCGGTGCATAGTGGACTTGACTCTAGTAGGGCTAGTATGTATAATTCTAAAAAATTCGAACTATATGCAACCGCAATCCGGTGTTAGAGAAAAATGACATAGTAACTGTCACATAAAGTTGAATAGAAAGGTGAAACGAACGTAGAAGATGAATGGGGCACAGTATGGATATTGCCTAGAACGCTAAGGGTAAACTGCGCATTAGGCGATTTATCGGTATTTACCCATGCGCAAGCACACCCCTCCACTTCTTCTAGCGTTCTTTTTATGTGACGCGACCCATACTAAAATTTTGACTACTGACATAGCGTTATTTTGAATCTACGCATTGCCTAAAATTTTACGTCTATACGAATACCTTGACCCACGAAACCATAAAAGGGTTATTGTTAACTGACTTCGAAAAAGGAAGAGGTTCTCAATTCGCCTCAATCTTTTTTGTTATATATGTTCACCGATTTCTCCGTCAATCGTGGACCGATTTTCGTTTTTTTTTTAAATCTAAGCATTGAGAAAAAAATTACATCTATAGGAATACCTTTTCGCTAGTCTTCGTGATAGAACCTCGGAAACCTTAAAGATAATTACAGTAGAGTACCAAAGAAATCTCAACCAACTCAACCACCACGATTTGACAACCTATGCGCATCAATATAATAGGCAATATCCACACTGTGCCCCATTCATCTTCTACGTTCGTTTCACATGTCTATTCAAGTTGATGTTGCACAGATATGCACGAGTCACGCTATTCTGTCAACTGATTTGAAGCATGCTTCACGTGCGCTGTTGACTGCGCTTTTATGAACGAAAAAGAGCAAAGTCTGGACATAGCTATTGATGCTTCTCTCTCTCTTTTCTACTCATGAATAATTCTGATATTACCATCCTTTTTTTAACGATTGAAAGAAAAAAAAAAAGACGTGTGGCACTCGGGGACTGCCGCGGTAAAGCTATTACATAGCATTTTGTATCAACTTATGCAATTATAATTATTTATTTATTTTATTTATGCAGTATTTCTTTTTCTTTGATATTAATTCAAGTTACACTTTTTGAGCGTGGTGACCGATAAGAAAACATTTTTTTTTTCTTTTATTAAATAAAAATACGTCTAGTTGCACGCACACAAACACCGTGTCGAAGACTGCCGAAAAGAAACGACGTTAGACAATGCACGGCCTTCAAGCCACACCTCCGTGCCCGTCGGAGTGGGGAGCGTGAGGTTTTTTTTCGTTACGGAATTTCTGGATTCGGTCCCCGCGCTCAAGGCCCTCGATAGAAACTATGCAATAGCTTAACTGATCCAACATCTCACTGAAAATGGCCGAATATGTAATAGTTACTATGTTTTTTTACCTGCGATTCTTAATATAAAAAAATCGTGAATATTCTTAATTCCGGATGCATATAGTCCGAGAAACTCAACAGACTGTGAAGTAAAGTGACCGTAGTCGTTTGTGAACTTTGTGAATGTTACCTTATTGTCTACGTACGAGTACATGCGCTTATTGAAGTGATGTGTTTATTTACAGACTACAGAGTTGTTTATTTTTTATCGGTTATCATTATTTACGAGATTGATCAAACCTACACTTAGTAACGCGGGGCGCGGAAGCGGGAGCGTCTACACATGTATTTAGATAACGCTATTCACATGTAGGCGACCATAAAGGTATAAAAGTTCGTAGCCGACTGCAAGCGACAGAAGCAGGCGACTTGTCGGCGTGTCATGTCGCGACGACATGTCGCTGCAGTCATACGGCTATTAGTGGCGAATATATAATAGAATAATTAGTACTCCATAGAAATTGTACGGTTTTTTTTTTAATTTCGCGAAATCGTATGATTTGCTTTGTTAAGTACTTGATTAAGTGTTCCTATTGGGAAATAGAGTTCATTGAGACCAACTTGTTATTTTTTTTGACAAATGTAATTTTTAAGGTTGACTGTACATTTTTCAAAAATCCGAATATACCATATTTTTTTCCTTCAAAATAAACTTATAGTTTCCTCAGAACAAAACCTTTAACTACAAAAAAGGTAATTGTCCCCAATGAGGTAAAATTTTGTCCCACCCTGTGTACCATTTTGGTTACTTTACTACTGATATGCGGTCGGGTGGTAGATGTTCGACCCGTAGCTACGTACCTGACACTAATATTATAAAGGAAAAATTTGTATTTTGTTGTGTGTATATGTTTGTAATGAATAAACTCGAAAACTACGGTGCCGATTTCAAAAATCTTTCATCATTGGAAAGCTACATTCACCCTGAGTAACATAGGCTATATTTATTGCTACAAAAGATTAGGGATCCTTACTAAAACTTAAGTAACGTAACACAAGGTGTAAAAAAAAAGTGCCCTAACCCGTGCAAAGCCCTGATCGCTAGTTTCATAGAAATATATATATATAAACCAGTAGCGTCGTAGTGACACGACTGCTGCTGCCGTCTCCAGTCGGCTACGAACTTGTACGATTAATGTACTTTTACAACCGTGTCAACGAGCGGCCGAGTTACGACGCAAATCGTCTAAACATGTGGCAATCATTGTGGTTAATTTGTTTTTGGCTTTGAAAGACTGTTGGAATGTTTGTAGTTATGTAAAAAGTATATTGTAAAATATGTAACTAAATTCTGGATCAAGATTCCAATGTATAGATTTTATGATAGCTAAGTTACTGTCATATTTATTCTTGACTTGAGTATGAATGTTGGAATTTAGTTTTAACTGGGCGTGAATGGTATTAATGAACCGATCTCAACTCGTCGCGAACTTGAGTGCTGTTTCCTATGGAAATTAACGGTTTTGACAACTTTGTTTCATTCATGAACCAAGATCACGGGCAATCTTTCTCGGAGTAGTAATTAGTAATATGAACTGAGATTTGATCTGTGCTTGAGACACAATTACCTTTGAATTCAGTTCTCGAAGTGTCTGAATACTTCAGGCCTTTGACTTATTAAACGCCAGCGCTGCCAGGATAGGGCGAACAAAAAAAGGGATCGGCAACTATTTTGAAAAATTACTCGGCGATAATAGGCTGTGAATGGACCTTCCAGGACTTAATCGGTTTGATTCATGTTTGGTAGGTTACTCACTCAAATATGTACTATAAATGGCCTTTTATTATTATATTCTAGACCTTGCAGGGTACCAAATTACCAGCAAATTACCATCTTATCTATAGCCATTAATAGGTACCTACCTACCTGCGATCTGCTTACAGTTTTTGTTGTTTTTTTTATCTTGTATTCAAAACTTTTTTAAATGGTGGTAGTAGCTCAAATATTCACCCATAAAGCCTGAGATTTGGAATAAGAATATTTGGCCTATGTTAGTATACAAAAGTTTAGTGATTTAAGGCTACTTTTCAATAGAAAATTTGGCGATTTCGTTGAACCTTGGCCTGGCAACCCTGTTAAACGCCTGCATTCGAGAACTGAATTCAAAGTTGATTGTGACTCAAGCACAGATCAAATGTCAACTCATATTACCAATCTGCGGGGTGATCGGCTAACTCTGTTGCAAACAGAAATTATTGACACTGGTCCTGTCTTTACAAACTTTGACATTTGATCCGTCGAAATTCAATGAACGGAAATTGACAAATTGTTTGTTTAAACAGGACCGGTGTCAATAATTTCTGTTTGCAACAGAGTTAGCCGATCACGCCGCAGAGATAGAGTGGCTACTGACTTTGCTTCTTAGGCTGGTGCCTAAGTGCTGTGCAGTTGATATTGTAAACTATTTTTAAGGTGTAGACAAATGTTGCATAGAACATTTGAACCCCTGATTTGATATGGCACTGTTGATTCAGAAATTGAAACTTTAATCATTGTATTAGAGCTTTGTTTTGTTCAAATATGAATCTAAATTAAACCAAAAAAATATTTTAATCATAAATCACATTCAGTGTTAGTAGATTGCCAAAATGACATTTAATTTGGATATTCAGAAGTACCTTTCTAAGCACTATTACTCTGTGTATAAAATTGTGAACAGAATTTTCAGCGTTTCTTACTGCATTACTGCATTGTTAGTGATTCTTTGCTTTTTCCTAAACTTAATTTGATAATCCTAAAAAGTCGTCCCTTTCATATTGATAGAAAGTCTTTTTCCCTTTGATGGAGATAAAAAGGGGTCGCTAAAATTTTGGTAATGTCAAGTTTAGTTACCGTACGGTTCCACTAGTCAATAAATAAAGTTTATTAAACAGAGTATAATCAAACTAGTCAATCAAGCAGTCGTACAACTGTCATAGCCATCTACTTCCTTCATACATAGTGAGATCATGAATCTTGACAACACGTAAACGATCAACGACTATCGTGTTATGTACGATTAACACTTTCCGGCGCGCGTCGGAGAGCATCGGAGCGCATTTAAAACATGCTAGAGGAAATTGAAACATCCACAAAGCAGTTAAGTACCATATTTGCATGCAATTTACGCAGCTTTGAGCTTTGTCAAACACTGACATCATTGACTTAATATTAGTAAACATCCTGACATAAATAGATCCGCTGCGTAAATTGCATGCAAATAAGGAACTTAATTGCTTTTTGGATGCTTCAATTTCCTTTAGTATGTTATAAAATGCGCTCCGACGCGCGTCGGTGAGTGAGAATCGTACATTACGTTCAACGAGTCGGGTTAACACGTTAATTCAAACGCCCATTCGTTAAAAAGGAAAATGCACAACAGAATTGCTAACATTGTATTTATAAATATACTCATTGTTGTAATTAGTGAATGTACCATTCAGTTTTTACTACTATATGTTGGCGAAAATACGGAGAATAATCTTGTATGTAGATGGTGAGGCTGCTGGTAGAAGCTGGATGCGTCGAGCTGAGGACAGGGCGCAATGGCGGCCTATGTCTAGCAGTGGACTGCTATAGGCTGATGATGATGATGATATCAGTATCGTTTTGTATGTACAGAATACTTGGTTCGTAAACTAGTTAATAATCTATGTTAATCTGCTTTATACGATGCTATTTACCAGTACCTGGGTAAGTAGTAGCTATAAAAATTGTATATTACATTGTTACAACCATACTATATTGATAACAGCGGTAACACCATTCAAGTTTTGATATTAACCTCAATATAAGCCTATTTTATGTTTCATTGTTTCTAGTTCATATCACGGCTAGTCGCTTAAAATACGTACCATTACCATCATCATCCGCAGCTTGATTTCACCCACTGCTGGGTATAGGCCTCCCTCAATTTGTGCCATCTACCACCTACCATCCTGCGCTAGAGAGCAAGTTGCTCGTTCCACTCCTTTGCTAAAGCAATGATGTAGATTTATTTAACACCACAACGAGTACGCTTAAGCGCTTACTAAATGACAATTTCTTTAAACCAAAATAGTACAGTATTGGAAGTTTATGTAACCGATATTATTTTATTCTGTGTCTACTTGTTGTTTTTCATGCCTATTTATTTATTTACTTGTGGAGACTTGTAACTGGCCATTAGCGTACATGTAGCAACGTATATGTGACTGCATGTATTTATTATTTTACTATTTTGCTCCCACTTAACTAACTTTTCCCAAAACTTTAAAAATTTAATTAAAATAAATATTCTAACCCACTTACGGCCGGACGCCCTACGCTCCTATAGCCCTACCAATCCATCTCCACACTACACAAAGGTTATCTGGAAGAAAATTCAATTTGGCGTTATGTTTGCCTGTGTACTTGTTTTTATCTTGTGCACTAAAGTATTTTTTATCTATCTATCTAAAGCCATCGTCCCTACGTATATTATTTGCCGTGAATTTATGTTTTTTTATGCAACAAATCGTTCTTCAATTATTATTTTTGATTAAGAAATTAGTTTTTATTAAAGTTGTTTTAATTGGTTTTAAGAGGAGTTGAAAGAAAATCTCTTGTGTCTGGATGTTTCGCATTCTCATAAGCACATTTTTTATGTAAAATATTGGGTGGTGTTACTGGCAATTCAGTATTTTATTCTACTACATATTACATTGTTCTTGATACATATGAGCTATTAAATTTTGACTCATTAGGGTCCAGTGTGTGCAACGGAAATTAATTATATTTTGCTAATGGTCTTTATGTAATAAAAATGTTTATTTCGTGTATGATTATTAGGGCACAATGCCCAACAACTATTGCTTCTCCATGGTATTGTTGATGTACGTAGGTATTTTTTAATTATTTTTGACCACTTATTTTCTGTAGTAAGTCGCTAGGATTAGCTAAGAAATGTTTAAAATATAATTATCTGATTGTAATGACATGTTTTATTTTAATCTAAACACATTTCCTATACTTATTTACTATTTTAAAATTACAATTTCTTTTAACATTCGCGAGTAGGTACCCAATAATGTTTATCGATGTGTCTTGCGTTTTAATTGCCTACTTTGGTTCACTTCGTTTTTCGTCTGCCTGTTTGTAGGACCCTTTTCTCAAGAACGCGTTGGAAGTTGAAATTAATATCAAATACGGTCTGCAATCGGTTGAAAATGTGAAAAACAAACTTGTAAGCCAACTATATCAAAAGATACGGCTGTGAATGCCGCGCAAGGGAATTAAAACCTGAAGGGTACTTCCCGTTGACCTAGATTCTAGCTCCTAGAATCATGAAAGCAATATCCTAGAGCACAAGTTAAGGAAAAAATCGAAAACCGTAAAGTAGATTATTAAACCGTAAATTACTTAATACCTACAAGTTTGTACGGAACCCTTGGTGCGCTAGTCAAATCGCACATGGCCGGTGTATCCACTATTTTATTTTCTCTTGTATGATAAACAAGACAAAAAAAACAAGAAAATGATACATAAGGGCATTCGTTAATTTATATTTGAAGACCTTGAATCATTATTACTGAAAAATTTACGAAAAACCTTTTTTGGACATTATGTTTATGTAGTAGGTTACGAAGTGCCTAGATGTTCAATCCAGCCAGCTTCGCTTGCGCCTAGTGTACTAACGGTGTAGTTTAAATCCTCCAATTTAACTAAATTACATTACAACTAAAAATAAAACAATAAAAAAAAACCTAAAAAATAATGCGATGTAGTTTATATCCTCCAATTTAGTTAAATTTGATTAACTAAATTGAATTGAATAACTCCAAATAAATAAAAAATAAATTAATAATAAAAAATAAATAAATCCCCCAATTTAGTTAATCAAATTTAACTAAATTGGAGGATTTATTTTTTATTTATTTGGAGTTATTCAATTCAATTTAGTTAATGAAATTTAACTAAATTGGAGGATATAAACTACATCGCGATACCTAACTATGCCAACTATGCGGAGTACAGTTGTACCAGTTGTACCTCCGCATTGTTATATGTATCTAGTTCTAGTAGTATGCGGATAACCCTCCGCCACTATGGACATTAATCGTCAATATTATTCTACCCTCATATACCAACACCAAAGAACTTATCTTTTGTTTGCAGCTCCGCGAGTTTAGTGTCTTTAAAATGAATTCAAAGATGGAAATCTCCGGGTTTGAACCTTTAAAAAGATCTAAATCGTGGTGTTCTTTGAGTGACAACGTGGCTAGTGGCCGAATGCGTGAGAACTATACTACATACAGGTTAGTGATATGTATACATAACCTACTAGATAACAACCCTTGTTACTATGATTGAAGCAATAATTTTCATACGAAATGAAAGAAAGAAAAAGAACCTCGATCTTCCAGTTGGTATGATCGTTTGAACAAGTTTGTTGTCATTCCGAATTGGCCCTGTCTGAAAATCAGCGCTGTTTGGCGGCGCCCAGCACGGAGCGTCCTAGGTAGGTATATACGTACCATACCTATTTGTGTTTTTATGTCTTGACAAATGTACCTAGTACCTAATCTATCTATTATTTCATTTTTTTGTTATTTTATACCTCTCTACTGCCTACTGTTTTCATATTTTAATGAATTGTGTGTGTCATATTTATTCTGTTGCTGTGTTTTTGTCAAATAAACAAGTTCTATTTTTTTTCTTTCTTAGAAGTAGTTATTCTAACTATGATCGAAAGATCTGGGTGAAATCAGAATCAGTCGAATTTACCAATACCCAACAATCGAAAAATGAAACGTGCCCGAGATCTAGGTTAACAATACTACTGGGCAGGTAAATTCAATTGTTTTTCTTTTTTTATCGTCATAATAAATAAATAATTATATAAAATAGCCTTTATTTACTCTGACCTTGGCCACCTTTGCACAATTTGTAATTTAATAAAACATAAAACTACACTAACTATATTTATTTCTATTTTTTTCCTATATGTATATAACTTAACATTTAATATCAGGCTGTCTTGCGACATAGGCCTCCTGAATTCTTTTTATCGTCGTAGGGCTGACCAAAGCCGCACGGTCAGTGATTCCTCGATGGAGGTGATAGCTGTGTCGGACTCTGAAATAGACGATAGGAAGCAGGACAGCGGCATCTGCGACAAGACCTTCGACGGAGAGCTGCATATGCTGGAGCTCAAGATCGATAGACTCAGCGGTAACAACTTTATTAACTCCTAGAGCCTCGCATTTTGTTTAACGATATAAAACCAGCTATTTTATGTTCTTATCTTATACTTACCTTCGATAGAGCGTGGTTACAAATAGCTCAGGATCGAGATGACTGGAGGGATCGTGGGGAGGCCTTTGCCCAGCAGTGGGACACAACAGGCTCATCGTAATCGTAATCTAATACTTAGATAGTTAGTACCTATCTACCACATGAAAAAATAAAGATTATACTTATGATTATGATTATACCACCAGTGCCAATCGAAACTTCAGTCAGCGCAACAATAAAATACAATGTAGTTACATATCTCATCATCCTGATCACGAGCACTAGAGCAAATCTGTCTAGTACCTAACTCTCAAACAATAGGTATCTCCATAACAAATAGAACCCTGCTCTGCCATAGTGTCCCGGTGAAATATAGCCTTAAGTCCAATCTACATCTTCGACCGCATCATCACTTACCAACAGGTGAGATGGCGGTCAAACGTAAGCTTATAAACTGTAAAAACTTACCCATGGCCTAATACCTACCCTATATAACCCATAGTTCCGAATAAATCGAAATCCTCTAGATAAATGTCGACTAGCGCTTAATGTTACAACGCTACGCCTACGCCTATTAATTTATTAATGTCTCCAGATATGTTTCTGGAGCAGTGTCGACTTCTGGCGACGATGAAGGAAGAAATCCGCAACTCCAGGGTTATCGTGGAAAAGGCCGAGTTCGAGCAAAATGCAATCATCAGCGAACTCGTAAAGAAAGCTATTGGAATAAGGTTTGTTTACAAAGGGCAACCTACCGAGGTATTTACTCGTAGGTAAATGCGGAGAGACGAAAATCGAGCTCAGTGGCGCTAACTGGGAGAGGCCTATGTCCAGCAGTGGACCAATACAGGCTGAAGAAGAAGAAGAAGATGTCGTGTCTATCTATCTAAGATTCCCAAAGCAAGGCGGTGCCTAAAGTGCCTATGCCATAACTTCCTTTCCAAGTAAATTATGCATGTTTTTACTATTTTCTCCATTCCTATTAAATGGTTTTCTTTCTTGTTTCATTACAGCTTAGGAAGCACGAAGTATTTAGATTGATAGGTATTAAGTTATTTGTTTTGTGTTCACATTTAAATCACAAATAAGTAGCTATCAGTGAAAACCTGTAGTTGACTTTCTGATACTAATTCCTTTAGCTGTTGGTATTCCAATAAATAAAGTGGCTACCTTTATGGGTCAAAGGTACCTTACCTACCTATTACCATAAAGAAACATTGCTTGGGAATATTGCTAGATACTTAGAAATAAATAGGTTATTATGGTGTAGTTATTATAAGGGTAGATACTTGGCAGGGTGGATTGCAGATAGAACGTACAGCAAGAGAAGTATGATTTATTCTTCACATCATCACTTTCTGATATATATTTGAAATGGCATTGTTTGTAAGAAAACATCTACACCTTTATGATTTTGATCAAAACCCCCGGAGACAATCAAATCTACTACTTCCAGTCCCAAGAATAGAGTTGTTTAAGAAAGGCCCCTACTACATGTCAATAAAAATTTATAATAACTTCCCGATCTCATTAAGAAATGAAACTAATGAAAGAACATTTATCAATAAACTCAAAAAAATTCTAATACAAAAATCTTATTATTCTTTAGATGAGTTTTTTGAGGATAAGATAGTATAGATAGTTCAATATATATATATATAATATAACTATCCAATCTTAAGCCCACTAAAAAAAAGAAATTTTATAGATAGGTTTTGTAATTTCAGATTAACTTAGTAGGTAAGTAAATATTTTATAAAATAATGTTCCTGTATAAATAATAATAATAATAATATGTTCCTGTATGTTAAGCTTTAAATGGATATTTATATAGTATAAGTGTTTATGTACTTAGGTATAGGTTTATACTTTATGTAAATTATAATTCCAAATAGTACTATATGTTGTAGGTACTTTAAGTACCTAGATACCTTATATTTAGGTTAAGTTTTTGCTACATCCTTTAAACAGGATGCATAGAACTGAACACTGTTATAGTTACTAAGTCTTATGCTGCAATAAATAAACTGAATACTGAATACTTTCTTAAGGTAAGTAGATGCATCATAGACCTCATTAGGCAAGTAGGTAACCCTGAGTTTCTTTTCGGAATCGACGGAATACTTATAAACTTTGGGTTACTTTCTAGGTGTAGATACTGTCAAGGTAGTTATACTGTCAATGATTATGTAGCTATACTTCAGCCGTATTGGATGAAGAATGTTTGTAAACAAACATTTCAACACTTTTTTGCAATTATTCCATAAATACGTAATATTTCAGTTAACTAATGTCATAAATGAAACTTTTACTATACCTATAGGTAAGATATTAATGAAGAGCACATATTTATAAAACAAATAATAAAAAAGTACTTGTGAGGTTAACTATGGGTGGTTTATTTATATTTATTCTTCATCGCATTTGACTGAAGTATAGTAAGTTTTATGTTGCGATAAATAAACTGAACATAACTATATTTTTATACCTATATTTTTTTACCAAGTAGACTATTTACTAAACTGAGATTCATCATCATCATCATCATCCACAGCCCGATTTCACCCACTGCTGGGCATAGTCCTCCCTCAACTTGTGCCATCCACCACGATCCTGCGCTAGTCTAACCCACGTACTAACGGCTGAAATTACCAAGAAATAACCAAATTATCTAAACTGAGATTACCAAGTCTTATTTCAAAAATATCTTTCCTCACAGCCATGTGCCAGAGGAAGGGCAGAACAGCCGCGCCAAGTGCCTGCTGGACGCCATCGAGTCCAAGAAAGGCTCCGTCGACAGCCAGATACGGGAAGTGCTGGTTAGCTTCCTGCAGAGTGAGGTACGACAGTCATGGGAAATTTCTGGTTTCACTCCAGCCTAAGGCCACTGTAGTTAGGACATGTATTTCTCTCTAATATATTTTGATAAAATCACCACGCTTGGATTTATGATAACCATTATGAGACCGTCTAGCATAATTTAACACCTCTAATGTTTTATCTAGCTATTAGTAGGTACATAAGAGTTCCGTTTAGTGGAAGGGCGTTGTTTTAGATTAGACGTGTTCAAACCTCCGTCTTGTGAAACATAGCCAACCGCAACCTGCCCGTGGTGCACCAAACGGGGCTCGAGCACAGCTAAATCCCTAGCGTCTAGAGATCTATGTCCAGCATTGGACTGAATATGCTGGTGCTTTTGTTGTTTTACCTACGTATATTTGAATATTTCCACTAATAACTTTGTGGCTCTAGGAGCTGAAAGAGCGCATGGTGCAAGCCACAGCTGATTCTGTGAAGGATGTGATCGGCAGCTGCCTGTCGCGCGACATCTCCTCGCTCTATCTTCCAATCCTGGAACACTCGCACCGACGACTGCTGCGTCACGTCGCCAGGGTTGTCGAGGAGGCTTTCAAAGAGCGTAACGTATCTCTTTCTTAATTTTCTTCTTCAATTAGGTAATAATAATATTGCTAGACACTATCGCACTGAAGTCACAAACGAAGAGCTAGTAATGGGAGCCACATGACTGTTAAATACATAATTATATATAGAAAACACCCAGACCCGAGACAAATATCTGCAAAAAATGCAAACATTTGTGCCGCGCCGGGAAACCTTCTGCGTCACAGGCGGACCTTCGCCCACTGCGTCACAGAGGCCGTCAATATTTATCAGACAAGAGCTGAGCTGGTAAAATAAGTCGAAAACTAGTAACAATTTAATCGCCCACCATTAATGGATCCTTCGATTCGTTGGACTACGTTCTTTACGACATAAAGGATACCTATTTATAATCCAAATTAATCGATAAAGTCCAGAATCGAGGGATCTACAGAATCCTTGATTTCGCATATTGTTCTAGTTGTTCGTACATTTTTTTGTTTGGGATATGATCGAATATTAGGAATCCCTTGAATTAGATATGGAACATTGATAAGAAGATACCTAGGTACTTACAAAATTTCTTCAACGTTTGTGAACTATTCCACCTGAGTTGTGAACCGATCAAAATTATATTTCCTATTTAAACACATAGGTACTGATACCTTTACTGTTGAATCAACCTTTATTAACATTGCAGTAGAAGAATACTCCAGCTCCCTTTCAAAGTCCGTGTACAAAGTATCGAAGTCGCTGCACCGAGCTATCGAGCGGCACAGGTCCTTGCTGGAGGCTGCTGCCGACCCTCAGAAGAACCTCGTCAACACTCTTAAATGCTCCGTTGAAGAGTGAGTTATTACTGTACCTAGTCTTTATGTTTTTTCAGTATCCTGGCAAGCGGAATCTGGTGAAGATCGGGATGTGTGGAAAGAGGGCAGGGAGGTTTTTGCCCTGCATTGGTATCAGACAGGCTCATAGTCAGAAGATAAGATAGATAAGATAAGATAGCCAGTATCTGAGTCATGGCCAGATTCGCTCAGAAGCTCTCTTGGTGTGGTTTACTTCGGTGTTCCTAATATATTTTATTTTGCTTTACTTTATTGCACAATAAATGAAACAAAAAGGTGTGTGTCAAATGGTGTATTCGAGCATTTTCTACCAGCCAAACCTGTGATTTGTTTAGAAAGTGGTAGGCATCTTGGTTAAGCAACACTTCGCCCGGTCACTACTTGGATGGGTGACCGTTTTGTGGCACTAAGATCTAAATGCTTCCTTTTTTCGGAAGGCTTTTTTTCCGGCTTTTTCAGTTGCTATGTCTAAGTCGGAGGTCTTCGGTTCAGGACAAGATTCCGACACTAGCTCGTATGAAGAAGAAAGGAAATGGCCAGACTCCATAGGGCGGGTGCTGATACGGGCCCTCTTTCAATATATATAAATATAAATATTAAATTATTTATTTCAGACAGAGTCAATACATTTTTTACATCACTGAGTAACAAAAATCAAGTTAAAAAACACAAAGCAGTCATAGTATAGAAAATATGAAATTAAATTCGTCGGCGCATCTTCTCCGACACGCACGGAGACTATAGGTCGGTCGCTGGCAGCGATACCATTTCTCTTTGCATACTAAACGCCGTGGTGGCTTCGTAGAAAGTGCTCTGACTTCCAATCCTGATGTCATGGAATCGAATCTCGGCAGTGCACCCATAGTTTTTTCGTTTCCTTATCGGTGCAGGAAATCATTACTCAACACGGTATTAACATCGGGAAACATCGTGAAGACGAAGTGAAGCAGCTGAGTCAGTCCATACGGTATTGAAATAGTGAAAATTATGTCTTTTCTTTGGGGTCAGAATAAAGCCGACTTAGACTTTAGACTGGTGGTTCGTATAGGTAAGTGCTGGGTAGGCAGGCATTACATTCGCCTAAATAACTTAAATCTACCAAATAACTACCAAGGAAGAAAAAAGTCGGTAATGTTAATTAAAAATAAGAATGGTCCAAGTATTGACCCTTGAGGTACCTCCAGTAGACTGCGGTAGGCTGAGGATGATAAAAACTAGCAATGTGTAATACGAAAGCAACTGATGCTTCTAGGTTGCTGAGCAATGAGCTTCAACAATTGCGACAAAAGCTGCTGGATGCCTTTACATCTCTCCAAAAATAAGAAAACTACAGAATAAGAATGGTCCTAATAATGACCCTTGAGTTACCCCCAGTAGACTGCTGTAGGCTAAGGATAAGAAATAAAGCAACTGATGCTTCTAGGTTGCTGAGCAATGAGCTTCAACAATGGTGGCAGAAGGTGCTGGATGCCTTTACATCTCTCCAAAAATAAGAAAACTACAAAATAAGAATGGTCCTAATAATGACCCTTGAGTTACTCCCAGTAGACTGCTGTAGGCTAAGGATAATAAATAAAGCAACTGATGTTACGTATTCATAGTTTTAAAATCGAAATATATAGGTAAAAACATTGTCACAAACTAGATTCGACCGATTGGACACATTATGTTTGATTAGAGGGACATCCCTACCCATCCTAATGTTCCTTACCGTGTCCCCTCCCTATCCAAAACCTCTTCGAAAAAGTATCATGGCCGTGCGCACACGCAAAACTAATTAAATAACTTATATACATTAAAAATCAATACAAGTGACTCCCAAGTTCCCGGACCACCATCCCAAGGGTAAGTCCTTTAAATCAGACATAAAAAAGTGATCCTTCGAGTCGAATATTTAGTGTTTGTGACAAATTACGACCACGAGCCGCGTGCCGGCCGGTGTCGGCCATTTTTTCTCGTGTAAAAGTTTGTACGAAAATTGCATTAACATTCTTTCAAAATGTCTAGGAGTCAGCTAATTAGTTTAAAATTCGATTTTATGTGTGAAAAAGTTAATACGTTGTATTCTACTGCTATAGCGTTGGATGTCAATAATGATCAAGACGTAGGTAAATTCAAAATTCGATGTGCTGAGCTCGACGCGGTTCGCGCTGAGTTCGAAGATTGTTTCCTAACTCTTCAATCCAATTCAAAGGATGAGGAGCAGTTAGATAGCATAAAGAAAAAGTTTTCATTGTTTGAGGAACAATGCTTGGAGGTAAAATACATATTAAGCACATTGGTCACTCGGACCGATGTCAATTTTAAAGAAATTATTCATAAAGATCTACCTACCTACTGTTCCTCGAACAAACAGAGTGATTTTAAATACAAATTGCCAGACATTAATTTGCCTAAGTTCTCGGGAAGTTACACAGATTTTCCTAGTTTTCTAAACATGTTTGACGCATTAGTTCACAACAACGAGCGATTGAGTCTTGTACAGAAAAAGCATTATCTAATGAGTTGTCTATCGGGCGAGCCCTCTAATCTTATAAAACATCTTTCGAGCATCCCAGACAACTACGAAGTGGCTCGGAACTTGCTTCTCGATAGGTACGACGACAAAAGATTGATCGCGGACGCACACCTGACGGCTTTATTAGCGCTACCCACTGTTTCTGTCAAAAACGCCGCGCAGTTGCGCCATTTCGTGAACGTTCTACAAGAAAATACAAGCGGTCTAACTAGTCTAGGATTCCCGGTAAAAGATTGGTCACTCATATTACTGCACATTTTCACGAGGAAGTTAGATAGTGAGCTACGATCTAGATTTGAGCTAGCTTACCAACATGAAAAAATACCTACATTCGAAAACCTATTGGCATTCCTAAGCGGTTATTGTAAAACGTTGGAAACTACTGGCGTAGTAAGTCAACCCAGTAGCGGCAGGTCATACAGCACTTTGCCCAAAAGTAGTAAACAGGCTTATGCGTCCAGTGTTTTATCAGCTGCGCCGACCAAACCAAGTAGTAGTTTCGGAGAGCAAAGAGCTGTGTTGTGCTCACTATGCAAGGGCACGCACACATTAATGAAATGTTCTAAGTTCTTAGCAATGAACATTGCATCACGTCAAGAGTTAGTTAAGTCAAAAAACCTCTGCTTCAACTGCCTGCGCCCACACAGGGTGTTAGATTGTTATTCGCGATTCCGATGTCAAAAATGCTCACGCAAACATAATACTTTGTTGTGTTCGAACGAACAACCGAGTTCGCAATCAAATCAACCCAGCAAAAACGAAACGCAATCATCGATGGACGAGAAACAAATCGCTCATTGTACGAGTAGTTCCGATCCTGTCGCATCGTTTACCGCGAGTGCACCCATTCTGTCTCTTTCGCACTCGCATGACCCGCGCGGCAGTCATGAGATAGTAGCGCGTAATTCATTGCTCGCAACGGCAATAGTTGAGATTTCGTCTACACAAAACGGCGAATATCATTCTGTCCGCGCGTTACTAGATCCGGGTAGCATGGCAAATTTTATTACTTCGTCTTGCATGCAGCGACTAGGGTTGCGCTACAATAAAACGGACGTTACGATTTCGGGTGTCGGTGAATCCAATACGGTACATCCTAAGGGTGAGCTACACATGTACGTAAACAACAAGTCAGGCGATCCACTCTGCATAGAAATGTTAGTTCTTCCAAAAATCACGACGCCGCTGCCTACGTCGAACATTAATTCCGCGATATTGGCCAAATATAGACATCTTTCGTTAGCTGATCCGCGATTTCATGAAAAGCGTAATGTCGACATGTTACTAGGTGCGGGGGCGTGCGCTAAGATTTTTAACGGACCGAAATTAGAAGTAGGTGAGGGATTACCGACAGCGTTCGATACCATTTTCGGTTGGGTTTTAATGGGGGACGTTTCTACTCGTAGTAGGGGAGCCCACGAGGCTAAATGGGGATTTACTCGAGCGTCGTAGAGACCTATTGGGATGCAAAGCTTAGATGATAAGAAGAAAAAAATGTTATATGATATATACCTTTACATCGGTGGGGGAAGCGGCTATAGATTTTTAAATATGTAAAAAAAAAACTGTTGCATGGACATCCTCGAGCGCATCAGATATTGATAACATCAATGCCCTACGTATTATTAATAATGTACGTATGTTAATCTGATCGTTTGCATGATGCGGGTGGTTGTATTTAAGGGTTGAAAATGAAAAAAAAAAAAATTTAATCGAGCGCGTCAGATTTTCTAAGGGAGTGTTAAGTACACCAAAAAAAAGCTCTCATTCACTAATCTGACGATTTCGATGGGACGCAAACTCGCGGCCATTTTCATAATGTGCAAAAAAAAATCGCCATTTTGAAATACTCAAGCGCGTCAGACTAAGATATATATGGTTCATCTTTATGTTCTAAACGTACTGTCTCATAATCTGACGATTATCTAGAGGGATTCGCCTGATCTGACAAAAAAAAATATAGAAAAACGGTTCACTTTAAAGGCCATCCCTGCAACTTCCCGCTAATTCCATTCCTGGGCGCTTGAAATTGTACTTATGACATTTTTGAGCTCAAAATATAATTTATGTGATATTTTGAGCTCGCTGAGTTCAAAGAAATAATATTTCTATGCATTTGAGCTCTCCCAGCTCGAAAGTCTGATAGAAGTTTCATAGAACACTATTTTTGGAATTTTCAAACCGCAATAACTTTTGAATGGATCAACCAATTTTCACGCGGTTGGCACCATTCGACGCAGTTTTATCATCCTCATAAGTAATTTTGTAATTTTAATTGATCGAACCACAAATTTCGGAGTAATACCGAAAAAAACTCTTTTTCGGGTTTCTTTCGTTCACGATATCTCTCGAACGAATCAACCGATTTTGACCAGCTTGGTGGCGATCGACGTGGTTTTTCAAGCTCAAAAGCGGATTAGTTTTTGAAGTTAATCGATAAAGCCGGTTAAAAGTTATTCCAAAAAACCACTTTCAAAAAAAAATTTTTTCTTATTTTTTAAATCATTGATGGCGTCATGGCAACAGAAACCAGAGTGGGGACGGAGTGAGAGAGTAATAGATAGAGAAAGAGAGAGAGGAATAGAAACGCGGAGAAGGAAATGTAGGCATCACGCAGCTGCACGCATTTAACTTTATCGACAAATTTTTGTTATTTCGGCTTGCGGAAATCGTCAGATTATATATTTTTCATTATTCTTGAATTATTACCTTCAAAATAAAAAAAAATTTAGTTACGCTCGAGAATGTCGAGGTGACGTTTTTTTTTTACTACTTTGTTGCCCTCCCCTTTTTTTACGTCACTCTCAAATTGTCAGATTAGTGGAATATACACTTTTTAGGATGTAATTAACTCACCCTACCTTAATCTGACGCGCTCGAGAATTTCTGATGGTCAATTTTTTTTTACTTATCTGATCCTGTATCCTTCACGGGCGGCCTTATATATGGGCCTCATGTTTTGTGGAGGTACTTAACCGGGTACAAGGTATCCCCCTGTATATTAATCTGCCGCGCTTTAGTAAATCCCGAAATCCCCGCTTGGGCTCCCCTACTATCGTCAATCAGAAATTCAATCATTACATTGCGTGACGTCTATAGACGAGACATTGAGAAAATTCTGGGAAATAGAGGAAGTGACTAAAGTTAGGCAGCCCGATCCTAGCGATGTTATGTGTGAGAAACATTTCCAGGAGACGCATACGCGTACTCCAACGGGTCGCTTCGTCGTGCGATTACCCTTTCGCCAGGGTGACCATGATGTTGGGAAAAATTTCGGGAATACTTTGCACATAGCCATCCGTCGGCTCTTATCATTAGAAAACAAGTTTATACGTGATAAAATTCTAGAACAACGGTATAAAGATTTCATGCGGGAATATATTGAACTGGGCCACATGCAGCCAATCGAAACTTCGATTGCGAGACACTTTCCACAATATTTCATACCTCACCACGGGGTATACAAGAAGGGTACGGATAAAATTAGGTGCGTATTCAACGCTTCATCCAAAGGCCTGGGTGGGAAGTCGTTAAATGATGAGTTATTAGCTGGACCCAAATTGCAGCAGGACATAGTAGACATTATTCTCCACTTCAGACTACATGAAGTAGTTTTCTCCGCAGACATCCGTCAGATGTACCGACAGGTTCTCGTGCATCCTTTAGATCGTCAATATCAGCTGATCGTATGGCGCGATCACATTCAGAGTGACGATCGCACTCAAAAGTGTGACGAACAATCTCAGCCTGAAATTCAGCAATTTCAGCTTAACACACTAAGTTATGGCGTCACAACCGCAGCGTTTCTCGCGATGCGCTGCTTACATGAATTGGCCTATCAAGGCAGAGAAACACATCCGCGTGCATCTCAAATTTTGCTCAACGACATATTCGTCGACGACATAGTTACAGGTTCGAGTTCATTAGCCGAAGCTCAAAGTACAAAGAACGAGTTAATCGATTTGTTAGGTAAGGGCGAATTCGAGCTTCGCAAATGGATCAGTAATGAGCCTCAGTTGCTTACAGATTTGCCAACTGAGCATTGCGAATTAAAATTCAGTGAGGACGCGGACATGTCGCTCAAAATACTCGGTTTTAAATATAGTCCGAAAACTGACACTTTCTCGTACCAAGTGTCACTAGATAGTAACGAGTGTACCAAACGAATAATCTTGTCGAGGATTAGTTCTATATACGATCCAAACGGATGGTTAGCACCATGCGTTATTTTTGCAAAGATTCTTATGCAACGTCTATGGACGTTAGGCCTAGATTGGGACGAGATACCTCCTCGCGACATAATCGAAGATTGGCAGCACTTTTGCAATGATCTACATCATCTGCAAAACATTTCCATAGGACGTAAAGTTTTATCAAAAATGGTTCAGCATTTCGACTTACACGGTTTTAGCGACGCATCTGAATCCGCTTACGCAGCTTGCGTTTTTATACGATGCGTCCATTTAGACAATAGTGTGACTGTTCATCTACTCATTTCAAAGACACGTGTAGCTCCGATCAAGCAAAAGCTCACAGTACCCAAGCTGGAACTTTCAGGTGCCCACCTTTTAGCCCGTCTTTTAGTACGCGTTTCTGATTGCCTTAAGTTACGAACGAATCTGCATCGAAACACTTACGCTTGGAGTGACTCGTCCATTGTTTTGTGTTGGTTACGCACACAGCCACACCTTCTCAAGGTATTTGAATCGAACCGTGTCAGTCAAATTCAGGCTTTGATATCTCCGGATCGGTGGCGTTACGTCCCGACTAATTTAAACCCAGCTGACCCTGCTTCTAGGGGCATACCACCGCAGGAACTTGTCGACCATGCGCTCTGGTGGGGTCCGGATTGGCTCACCCGTGACCCGAAATCATGGCCACCGCCATGTGAACAGCTCGAACGTAACACGCTTCCCGGTCTAAAGAAGTTTATTCCAGTGGTCGCTGCCGTAACTAACGAAAATGAAACGCCTAATTTCATTTCAAATTTTAGCTCGTTTACCAAACTCGTACGCGTTACATCTTGGTGCCTTCGTTTTGCGCACAATGTAAAAGCTCGACAAAAAATTAAGACCGTAGGTACGATACACGGACCCTTAACAAGCGAGGAATTACAACGAAGCCTACATGTGCTCGTTAAAAATGTACAATCCCAATCATTTAGTAACGATTTACAAAATCTTAAGGCAAATAAGCCATGCAGTACCGGGATTATACGTTTGCAACCGTTCTTAGACGACAATGGATTACTTAGGGTAGGGGGGAGGCTAGTGAACTCATCCCTTAGCTACTCGTCTAAGCATCCTATAGTGTTACCTCACTCGCATCACTTCACGAATCTCGTGGTAGACTATTATCACGTCAAGTACTTACATGCGGGTCCAAATGCATTAATGTCTCTTCTCAGAGAACAATTTTGGATTTTGTCGGCGCGACGCGTCATCCGTAGTAGAATTTACAAATGTATCAGCTGTTTTCGATTGAGGTGTCAACCACCTCAGATCAAGATGGGCGACTTACCAGTTAGTCGAGTCACGGAATCTCAGCGTCCGTTCGTTTCAGTAGCAATCGATTATGCAGGCCCATTTCAGTCAAAATCTAGTTCATTGCGGAATGCTAAAATAGTTAAGTCATATCTGTGCGTATTCGTCTGTTTCACGACCAAAGCAGTTCATTTGGAAGTTGTCAGCGACTTAACTACTGATGCATTTTTAGCGGCCCTAAAACGATTTGTTGCTAGGCGCGGCTTACCCAGGGAAATTTGGTCGGATTCCGGATCCAACTTCAAAGGCGCTTGCAATGTTTTAAATCAATTCAAACGAGACATTATCAAAGATTCTGACTTGAATTATTTTTACGCTGAACATTTCATTCAATGGCGCTTCTCGCCTCCGCTCAGTCCTGCTTTCAACGGGTTGGCAGAAGCAGCTGTTAAATCTAGCAAATCACACTTAAAGCGTGTCATTGGTGATCGGCCTTTGACATTTGAGGAACTTACCACTATTTTCGTTCAGATAGAGGCAATTTTGAATTCTAGGCCTTTATGCCCTCTTTCTAACGATCCTAATGACCTATCCGTCTTAACTCCGGGCCACTTCCTAGTTGGTGCCCCGCTGATCGCTATTCCAGAGATACCACCTGTAGAAACCACGAGGATAAACCACCTCGCTCGATGGCATCTCCTTAGACAAATGACTGCTAATGTGTGGAAGCGTTGGAGCCACGATTATCTTCACACATTACAGCAACGGGCCAAGTGGCATAAGACTCAATACGACATCAAGATAGGTGATTTGGTCTTGATTAAAGAAGATGGTCTTCCTTCACTTCACTGGTCTCGCGGTAGAGTAACAAAAGTATTTCCTGGACGAGACTCAATCGTTCGGGTAGTTGAGCTTAAAACCGCTAGAGGATATTTTACTCGGTCTCTGGCAAAGCTAATCCCTCTTCCTTGTAACAAAGACTAAATTAGCTATTAATTCATTAAACTTAGTTTTTAATTATTTTGTTTTCTAAATTTATACAGTCCATTCGCTAACTTATCATTTATCATTATTGTAACGCAGAAGAATACAACCTATTTTAACTAGGAAAATTACATAGGTTGTTTAAATTTTGTTTCTAAAAAGGCTGAAGCCCTTTTTGTGGGGGGCCATGTTACGTATTCATAGTTTTAAAATCGAAATATATAGGTAAAAACATTGTCACAAACTAGATTCGACCGATTGGACACATTATGTTTGATTAGAGGGACATCCCTACCCATCCTAATGTTCCTTACCGTGTCCCCTCCCTATCCAAAACCTCTTCGAAAAAGTATCATGGCCGTGCGCACACGCAAAACTAATTAAATAACTTATATACATTAAAAATCAATACAAGTGACTCCCAAGTTCCCGGACCACCATCCCAAGGGTAAGTCCTTTAAATCAGACAACTGATGCTACTAGGTTGCTGAGCCATTGCTCAGCTCATTAGCTTCAACAATGGCGGCAGAAGGTGCTGGATGCCTTTACATCTCTCCAAGAATAAGAAAACTACAAAATAAGAATGGTCCTAATAATGACCCTTGAGTTACTCCCAGTAGACTGCTGTAGGCTAAGGATATTAAATAAAGGAACTAATGCTTCTAGGTTGCTGAGCAATGAGCTTCAACAATGGCGGCAGAAGGTGCTGGATGCCTTTACATCTCTCCAAGAACCAGTGGAAGAGTTCCCAGAGCCCCCGAACTTGGACTATGCACCCACCAGCCCGCCGCAGCCAGCTGACCCGGAGAAGAATATAATCGATCAACTGGTAGGGGTTTAGATATACAGGTTGTGGTATCTACGTCTAGGTACATCACTTCATGACCTACCCACACCACTAATCTACATTCATATAGTTTATTTCCACAAAATGGCATAGCATTAGTATACCTCAACACAATAATAGATTGTTTTACAAGGGACTAAACCATCCCATTATACACGAGGTTGTTATACTCCCGAGCGTAGCGAGGGAGGATGACAAGACCGAGTTTTAATGGGTGGTTTTGGCCCGAGTAAAGACTCTACTTTTCACTTCGATTGCGAGAAAATAAAACAATTCAAAATTAGACAATTTTCAGAAATTTTATTAAAAATTAATCAACCTTCATAAAACATCACCAAGACGGTTCTATTTTCAAAAAAAAAGATTGAAGGAGCACCAAGAAGTCGAGTTTTTATGTAAGAGAACGAATGCTTTGTACGGGCTGATGATTTTAGACAAAAATTAAAAAGAAAAAATACTTTTTAGCCCGAGGTATTAAACTCGAGTTTTAGGCCCGCTAAGCTACACTATTATGATACACTTTTTGAGCAAGAGAAGTGAAAAGTAATAAGCTTGTTACGCCCTCGCGGACTACATAAAACCAATAAAACCGTAAAGTCAGTAAAAGAAAAAATCCAAACTCTTTGCATAAAACCACAAAGAAAAAAATCACAACTCTGCATAAACCTAACAGTTACAAAAGTAGGTAGGTACATAGCCTTGATCCCACACAAGGTAGGGCCCTCTATCGTGGGTATCAGAAACTATGAGTACAGCACAGATGAGTACAGGCTACCATTGTACCTCAGCCACACATATCACCCAGACTAACTAATATTTGCAAACAGGTTCTGCAGAATTGTCGTTAATTGACGATCTCGTTACCTAAATACGTAAATCATCTTTTCACTTCTCTTGCTCAAAAAGTGTATCATAATAGTGTAGCTTAGCGGGCCTAAAACTCGAGTTTAATACCTCGGGCTCAAAAGTATTTTTTCTTTTTAATTTTTGTCTAAAATCATCAGCCCGTACAAAGCATTCGTTCTCTTACATAAAAAAACGACTTCTTGGTGCTCCGTCAATGTTTTTTTTTGAAAATAGAACCGTCTTGGTGATGTTTTATGAAGGTTGATTAATTTTTAATAAAAATTCTGAAAATAGTCTAATTTTGAATTGTTTTATTTTCTCGCAATCAAAGTGAAAAGTAGAGTGTTTTACTCGGGCCAAAAAAACTCGGTCTTGTCATCCTCCCTCGCTACTCTCGGGAGTATAACAACCTCGTGTATAATGGGATGGTTTAGTCCCTTGTAAAACAATCTACTATTGTATCGTCCTAGATGATATCAGTTGAGATATCGAAGCAGATCGAGCGCGGGGAGGTGAACAGCGCGTTCGAGCGCGCGCTCAGCGCCTCGGATCTATCCCTGGTGATGGCGGCGTGCCGCGGCGCCGCACGCGGCAGCGTTTTCACGCCGCAATGCCGCTTGCGACAACACGTGCTGCTCGCGCTGTTGCAGCAGCTCAGCACTGATATGCTGCATGATACGCAGCTTAAGTGCAGGTAATAAAACAACCCACACACACAACAACATCTCAAGGTAGAGTTCTTTGTGGAGGGCTCGTCCGGGGAGGTACTGCCACCATGCCTATTTCTGAAGCAGCTGTGATGTGTTTCGGTTTGAAGGGTGTGGGTGCCGGTGAAATTACAGGCACAAGAGGCTTATTATCATCATGCTGCAAGTTGATGAACGTAGGGCGTTGCATCGTGAGCACGTTCCGGAAAAACGTGATCTACGAGCAAAAGATCTACGGTGCAATGCTTTGTGATAGGTAATGGTTACCACTTAACATCAAGTGGGCCATGTGCTTGTTCCATCTTCAAAAAAAATCTTCTTAGTATGAGTTAGTGGCCAACTCTGGTGTCGGAGTTTTAGGCGCCCGAAGGTCTCTGACATGGCTTAACGACTGAAGAAGCCGGGACCAACATCTTAACGTGACTTCCACAGCACGGAAGCGCTCAAATCTAGATGCCACTTAACGGTCACCCATCCAAGTAGTGACCGGGCGGAGTGTTGCTTAACCAAGGTGATCTGCTAAGAACAACGAATTAAGCCTCGACACGAGCGCTTCACAAGCCACGTTAAAACAACATTTCGATAAAACAACCTACCTACCTATACGTCACTATAACTCTGTCGGCCCAATACACCACACAGCTCACCAGCCTATATCAGTCCACTGCTGGACATAGGCCTCCCCTAATATAGGGGGATATGCCCATAATCCCCACGCTGGGCATGCGTGTTGTGGATCGCAGGGCACAGCTTCTCGCACCACCGACGCTGCGGCCCGTGAGTGGCCAGAGGATTTAGCTGTGCCGATGTAGGCTGTGCTATGCCGCAATCAGCCGGCCGCCAGAGCCCTGTTCGTTGTTTAGCAGGGTGCACCACGTGCAGGTGGGATTGGCTTGGGTTCCGAAGATAGGGGTTGAAACCCCGTACACCCCACTCTGTCAGCACCTCGATGCAAAGCCGTGTCAAAAAAATATTTATTTTAGTCTAATAATTTTAGTCAATTTGTATGAAGGGAAATAAACATACCAGGTGCAAAGTTTAATGACCGTGTTGGACCTAGGTAATGGGTATTCCTACCCAAGTAAGTAGTACCTATTCAGGACTCAGTTTTACTTTTATCTTGTACCTTACCTACCTACCTATCTAGGTAATAATAATCCACTTAGCCATTTTCGGCTTCGGCTTGGTTTTACTTACTGTACTACCTGTGTGCTTGGATGCTTTACCCATATGTGACTGAAATAAGTAGGAATCCAATCTTGGCTCTAAATGTTCTAAAGCAAACAGCACACGTTAAAATATTAATTACAAAATTATATACCTACCTATCTAGGTACTGGTGCTGGTGTCGTATAGGGTCGTCTACTAATCACGTGATGTCTTTTTTTTTTTCATTTTTAACCTCCCCCTTAGTGATAAGGGGTGAGGTTTAAGAGTAACCCCCCTTCCCCCACCCAAAATCACGTGTATTTTTTTTAGTACCTACAAAGAATTTTAAAAAAATTAGCATTTTACCTACAGGTATAAAGTATAATCTAATTTTATTCTGAAATTAAGGACAATGATTAAGAACTTCGTTCGTTGCCTCGCGACGGCGAGTCAAAATCACACTAGGTACACGCTGCTTTTCGGTTTAGAAATCGCGCGTTTGACGAAAAAATTAATACACGTGATATGTTACTACACCCCCGATGTGATATTTCGTGATTTTTGCAAACCCCCTCACCCCCTTCGAACCTCACGTGATTAATGGACGCCCCCTTTCCTAATGATGAAGGAATGATTTTGTAGGTTCCTACCTAGTTAGGTGGTCTTACTATAGGATTTATACATTGTGCTAATAGGTAACGTACCGTACTCTAGGTAGGTCTACATACATCACAAGCATTTAAATGGACAAAAAATAATCTATTTTGTATTTTTGTAGATATTTGGAAGATGCCATCATCAACTTGGACCCGGCAAACCAAATGACTAGGAGCCATCTTCCACTGGTCGTCGGTGAAGTTCGCAAACACCTCTCGAAGTTCCTCGCTTCCTACCCCAGCCATGTGGCTAGCAGAAGAGTGTCGTTGATTATCATGGCTGCTGATAATTTGTTAAAACAATGATTTTTATTAGTTTTTTGTTATGTGTAATAAAAATAAACCACTTTATAAAAAAACAAAGGCTTTTGAACTGTTAATTTCAGTAGGAATTACTGTCAAACAAACAAAGTAATGATGTAAACAAAGACTGTAAAAAGTTTTCGTTCTTAACATGTCATGACTCATGAATGACCAATCATGTTCATGACCGAAAAATGTTCAGAATTTTTAAGCTATTGCATAGCTTCTATCCGTTTATGCCTGGTAGTCCGATCGGTAGTCCGACTATCGGACTACTGGGAAAGAAATGCCAAAAATTTTTCCTCGTAGTCCGATTGCGTAGTCGGACTACTAGGAAACGCTGAATTTTCACTCGGGTATTCCTAGCAGTCCGACCGGTAGCACGGTTTTCTAAACCTTAGCCGGACCACAGAATACAGAGAGGACCGGACGCTGAATTCCGGTCAGGCTAGTAACATTTTCTTCCTGAAGTACCAGGGTAGCATAAGTTACAAAGAGATCGCGTCAGTAGAGATAGAGTTACACGATAGAAAGGGATGCAAGGTGTAGGTGAATATAAATGTTGGTACTGAGCGCGGTGTGAGCTGAATAACACTTTATTGCGTCGCAGCTTAAGTCGCAATTTATTTAAATGTTTTTGCGGAGTGAAGCTTCTGTAGATGCTACTACTCAACCACACACACATGCATAGTAACAATATATTGATGCATATTGTCATGTATAAAAAAATATTTAAAGGTAGTTGTAATCTAAAAGTACTAGGCAATCAGAATACAGCAGGAGGTAAAAATGGTAACTGTTTCCGATTTTGTAATGTACCTATAATGTCAGATCAAAAATAACTTCAAGAGGACAAGACCACGATTAAAGAGGTATTACACAGTCCATATAGCTAATTGAACCAAAGAGTTTGCAAAGAAACTTTTTTCTGTTATTAGGAACATCTTCGCTTTCATCCGAGATGTGGTCAAACGCAAGCCAATCACATCACATCGTGTGTGAAGCGTGTTTGTTCCTACTCTGTAACGTCTAAACGGATTGGGATGAAACTTGGAAAATACATAGATTGTGATCTTGTTTAACACATAGGCTTTTAGGACAGAAGCTAGTTCTTAATAAAAAAAACAGGCCGTTGCGTACATAAATATAAATATATATCATCGCTCCATCTGGACTAGCATGAAATTAATATTGTTTATATCCTCCTTGCCCTAAGAAGCCTTAGTTGTCGGTACTTTAAATGAAATCATGAGGTGAAACCTTCTTGTTTCTATGCTACCCTAGTACTTCTGAATGAAATAATAAAACTGTCTCGTATTTATTGAAATAATCCACAGCCATCGAGATAATTACTAGAGCCACAGAATACAGAGATAGAGCCTCAAATGTGGAAAAAAAGTGTCTGCACCAAAACGTGGCGCACGCAGTTAATTGTGACTTTGAACACTTTTCAAGCGACAGAAGGTCTAAATTAATGCAATTTTTCTTTTTGGCATTTTGCAGTTTTATTTTTTGTCAAATACGCTTGGACGATTTTTGTCAGTTTTCATTCGAAGACTGTGACTCTATAGTAAGCACAGGTATATAATTTCTCGATGTCCACAACTCTTAAAAATGTGTGACATCTTCTGACTTATGCTATCCTGGTACTTCTGCTGGTATATCTACAATACAAAATGTTTGTTGAATGGTTTTCTTAGTAACATTTTTCATTTTCATAGCCTATCGAGTTATAATCTCCTGGTACTTTATGGTCAGAAACATATATATAAACAATGTCCCACCTGACTTCAAAATGCAAGCCTCCCAAAGAACTATGACTAAAGCATAGAAGAAATCTTAAAATTAATTTATGCTCTGAACATCAACTCATACGGATAATCTCTACTATCTTATGTCCGATATCATCAGCTAGAAAGGGATGCATAATTCTCTCAATGCGACTTCAAATGAGTTTACAACGAAAATCGTACCAGGGCGCTCGAATCTAGTGCTATGCAGTTTCATAGAAATGCCTTGGTCGCAGCAATAGCATTTAGATAAAGTATGCATCCCTTTCTAGCAAATGATATATTGACATAAGAAAGTAAAGATCAACCGTATGAGTTGACGTTCAGAGCATACTGAATTTTAAGACTTCATCTATTTCTCTTCTTTAACTGTCGGGTCCCCGCGATCTCCTTGAGACTTATAATGCCCTGGTAGTTCTGGAAAATTTCGCTGATGTTTGCGCCATTGATGTAGAAGATACACGACATCAAATATCAGGAGAATATAGGAACCAGGAGGCTACTAACTGATTGGAATAAAATGCTTTTCTTAGTAAAATTATCATTCTCATAGCTTATCGAGTTATAATCATCTGGTACTTTATGGTCAGAAACTTATCTAAAAATGTGAAAAAATATATGAAGCAGGATGCGTCGAGATGAGGACACCACAGGCTTCAAGATCATTCCATAATTATACCTACCTACTGGCTCAAAATGTAAGATCTCTTTGTGACTTATCTACTACCGGACCGGCAAACGAATTCAGCGTCCGGCTAAGGTTTGGAAAACCGTGCTACCGGTCGGACTGGTAGGAATACCCGAGTAAAAATTCAGCGTTTCCTAGTAGTCCGACTACGCAATCGGACTACGAGGAAAAATTTTTGGCATTTCATTCCCAGTAGTCCGATAGTCGGACTACCGATCGGACTACCAGGCATAAACGCTTCTATCGAGGGCCTTGAGCGCGGGGACCGAATCCAGAAATTCCGTAACGAAAAAAAACCTCACGCTCCCCACTCCGACGGGCACGGAGGTGTGGCTTGAAGGCCGTGCATTGTCTAACGTCGTTTCTTTTCGGCAGTCTTCGATACGGTGTTTGTGTGCGTGCAACTAGACGTATTTTTATTTAATTAAAGAAAAAAAAATGTTTTCTTATCGGTCACCACGCTCAAAAAGTGTAACTTGAATTAATATCAAAGAAAAGGAAATACTGCATAAATAAAATAAAAAAATAATTATAATTGCATAAGTTGATACAAAATGCTATGCAATAGCTTTACCGCGGCAGTCCCCGAGTGCCACACGTCTTTTTTTTTCCGTAACGTGTTCTCATTTAGAATTTTATTTAAATGTTTTGCTTTTAGCACTTCCCTACATCTTTTGTATTGGTCAATAATAATAACCATAGAACTAGATTCAACCAATCCGGTAGATTTAAATTTCAATTGCCTACCAAAACAGCGCAGTGAGAACAATCCATACCATCTGTTCGACTTCTGTCAATGTCAATGTCAGTGTAAACTTTTTTTTATTAGTTACTCGATTTATTTTCGAAACTATAGAAGTTTTAAACGAAATCTACATAGAATAAAGCCATTACCTAAGTAATGTGCGATCGCGATCGGAATTGAATGTATGGAGTATGGATGGATGAATGGATGAATGTTTGTTACTCTTTCACGCAAAAACTACAAAAACGGATTTGGATGAAACTTGGAATACACAGTTTGTGACCTGGATTAACACATAGGCTACTTTTTATCCCGGTACCACGCAAGCAAAGCCGCGGGCGGAAGCTAGTATTGATATATCTTAATGAGTAGGTAATAGTTGCCGAAATTGATTAATTTTAGATTATTTTGGTAATAATAATTAGGTAGTTAATTAATTTTAAAAGTATTTGTTGTTTTGTAATGTAAACTGAAATGCGTAACTATGTATTGTAATTCTAACTTGTCCTATGACCTAATATAACCCACACTTATTTATGCAAATAAATATTGTATCTTGTGTCCTGTGCGTCTGCTGGCGTGCACATGCACAGTTCTGAGTCCCAGGAGCGCGAGCTGGACGGCAGCTACCGGCCGCGAGACAGTGGCCACTACGGCGACGACGGACACAACTACGACTTCGACCATGAAGCCATTTTAGGTGCCCGCTGTTTTAAACCTTCATTTTTATGACGCTTAAGTTTGCAATATTTTTTTCAATATTCTTTAGTTGTTGATAAGAAGCGATAGCAATCGCGCGCGATGTGGATGCAGCGAGCTCTGTTAGCGCTCGTGCCGTTTATTCTGGCGGTAACTTATTATTTTTCTTTAAAAACTGTGCAGGAGGATGAAGAGTTGGACACGCTGTCTCCTGAGGAGATAAAGAGGCGGGTAACTCTGCTACTGCCCAAGATGGACCTCGACGGAGACCAGCAGATCAACCGGCTTGAACTCAAGAACTGGATCAAAAACGCATTTTCGTAAGTATAAATAAATAAAGCTGGACACTATCATCTAACCCTAAACCAAGCAGAGCTTTTAATACGTAAATCACATGACTGATACACTACATTTTTTTTGTAAATACGTAATTAGGACATATGTATACATAAATAAAACCCAGTAATATACCGATTTAAGTTATTAGTATAAATGCTACATCTGTATTCACATAGGCCGACTTTATTTTTTTACATATTTTTTCTCTGCTTAGTTTGAATCTTTATGAAGCTATGATATTATTATTATTTATTAGACAAATTACATTGCACATAATAGTAGTAAAATAGTAAGAAGTCTATGGAGGAGCCAGGGCTTTGCCCAGCAGTGGGACGAGAAGGTTTAAAAAATAATTATAATCAGCTAGTTAGTAGTAGATAGTTGTTATAAAAGTAACTATTTCATAGGTTATGTCAATGTTGAGTTGAAATGTTATTAAGAAAATTTGTTCATGGCCACTGATGTTAGCCAGGATGCTCCTACCTGTATATTGTGTACCTGAGCTCATCATTCAGTATCCGGGTACACAAAATCATACTCTATTACAATGTGCCGCTAAACTGTGTGAGGCGCACTGGTGTACCTTATTCATTAGTTGGTGTGCCTCGAAAAGAAAGTTATCAAGTTAAATAGGCTTATGGAAGTAAATTAACCTACAGCCGCAAAATACGTGGACGCACGAGCCAGGGGGTCTACTTCAGTTCACCGAAGTACGAAATTTCGTGTTTCGTTTCGTGCGATTGGTCGTATTTCATACTGTCAATTGCAATATTTCGGTCGTATGTTTTGTGAAATAGAGTAGGATGCGCAACGTTCGATCTGTTACAGAAGGCTTACCACAGGTTTTTATAGTTTACGAAAACTTTATAAGTTTCGGTATCTTTCCATACATTTTCAGTACAGCGCCTCTAGGGAAACTTGCATGAACTACGAAAATGTATGGAAAGATACCGAAACTTATAAAGTTATCGTAAACTATAAAAACTTGTGGTAATCCCTCAGTACAAAATTCGTGCCAAAATTTCGGTTTTCGTTTGATTATTGGTACCAATCGCAAGAAACGAAACACGTAATTTCGTACTTCGGTGAATTGTAGTAGACCCCCGGTGTTTTGGTTCGTTTAGGTTTCTTGACTAATATTTTTTTTTTAACTAGCCTATTTCGTCCCACTGCTGGGCAAAGGCCTCCCCCAAACTCTTCCACAAGTCCCTGTCTTTGGCGGTCTCCCACCACTCATTCATTTTTTTTATTAAGAACTATTAATAAATGTTGATTAATATTCAGTAGAAAATGATTTTTCATTTTTATGGTGTACCTTCAAAATTATCCAATTTCAATGATATAGGCTGGTGTGGTGGTGGTGGGGCGTGTGGACCTCTATATCACTAGTTGTTGTAATAAACCGTCTGTCATATTGTGTTGAATATTTCCACTATGGGGTTTAATCAAACGTTTCCGCGATGTTTTGAAGGCGAATCTCGAAGATTTCAACCATCGTATCATAAGCGTATCGTAATATTTTTGCAACTGACAAAGCGTTACCTATTTCTTTCTAGCTTTTGCGCGTTAATGTAGATTTTGTCAATCCATACAAAAGTTATTTTTCTATCCCTTGTAAAAAATATATTTTTTCTAGAAAGGTTCTCTGTCCTATGTCCTTTTCTGTACCCCTGACAAACGTGTTCCTATGCGAAAATTTAATGACGATTGATTGAGTAGTTAAGGCGTGACCGCGTAACAAATAAACTAACTCTCATTTGAATTTATTATTACTATATTATATTATACTATAGTTTGGATATCTACGCGTTCTCATCGGCTTAAATATTAGGTACGATATGCTCACGATACGATACTTTTAATATTCGCGATTGCCCGTACATAAGGACACACAGACCATACTACACTATAAAAATTACAACCAACACAACACCATGTTGTAGCAAGCTAGCCCAAGAGGAGATGCAGGAGCGTATGTCAGAGGTGGACTTTAACAACGACGGCGTGGTGTCGTGGTCGGAGTACCTGCAGGACGCCATCGGGCCACACAAGAAAGCTGATCCAGGGATGGTAATGTACCTAGCTGATTAGTGTAGCGGTTCCAACCTCCTTCTTTGGAATCCAAATCTCACTGACCAGTGGTGTTCCCTGCTAACAAATGGGGCTCTGGCTGCCAGCTGAATTCCCTGACCAATGACGAACAGCAGCGTCAGTTGTGAGAAGTTACGCTCTGCGATCCTCAACCGGTATCGCCTCCTGGGGATTATGGACATTTCCTCGTTCTTATTAGGGGAGGCATATCTCCAACCGTGGACTGAATAATAAGCTGGAGTTGGTGTTAAGGCCAGCCTTTCAGCCGTGGACTGGTATATCTTGGTGTTATAGTTTATTACTGAATTGTAGCAAATGAAATAACTAAGTAATCTTTATTCATTGTGCTAAAATTGCCTTACGGATTAAGTTATTTAAATACAGGTAAAAAAAAATATTTGCCTGGATCATATTTCAGGTGGATATCATTCATTCATTTCATTTATTCCATCACAATTTACAATCGTATTTGAACGTCTTTAATAATAACATGCAACAAAATTACAAGACAAAAAATTACTACTAATAAATAATAAATAAATTATAATTTCTAATCAAAAACTCATGTCAAATTAAGTTTAAATTCGTCCACAGAGTAAAGCACTTCTGCAGCAAAAAGTCTTTTAATTTACGTTTAAAAATATCAATTCTAATAGGGTGGTTCCTATGTCTAACGCTCCACTTTACAAAGAAAAAATTCTTAAACTTTTACTAGCTTTGCTCACCACTGACTGATCTTAAAGTTTTAGCCACTGACGAATCGTACATAAAAAATACCGCTTCGCCATGCCATTGACCAAAATATTAACATACGCATACGTTACGAATGGTACGAGAATATTTCAATTGCCATACTGAAAGCCAGCTGTATCAAGTTCTTTACTCTTAATACAACAAAATGATAAACTTCTCGCTACGGTCGCTTTACACCCGTTGAATCGAACATGTTTCAGTGTGAACAGATTTTATACAATTATGTACCAGCTAAACTTCCACCAACCTTTTTGTTACATTTACTGTGCAATATAAATAAATAAATCTTGCGAATTAGTTTCTATATCTAGACAAATTACTTTCTTTAAGAAATATGTTTTTCTCAGCTGTTGTCAGAGGAAAAGGCGATGTGGGCAGTCGCAGATGAAAATGGCGATGGAAAACTGAATTGTGAGGAGTTTGAGGTACCTATCTTACTGTTGTATATTTATATCATAGACTAGACCACCACCGACTTCCCTCGCGTGGTTTTCGATTAAAAATTAGGCTGTGTTAATCCAGGTCACAAACTATGTATATTCCAAGTTTCACTCAAATCCGTTCAGTTACGGAGTTGAATAAGAACAAATATACACATACACAAACTTTCGCATTTATAATAGTAGTTATAGATATATATATATATACATATAACTTGATTGCAGTACACACCATACAAAGAATTATAAATAATGAAGAGGCATTAAAATTAATGGTGCAATGGGCGATTTTGTCGAGCTGAGGACAGGGCGCAATGGCGCTCATTATGTTGGGAGATCGATGGGAAGGTATATGTCTAGCAGTGGACTGATGATGATTATGATGATAATGAGTAGCGTAGGACGCCCACCGGCTCGATAGAGTGACGATCTGCAAAAGGGTGCTGGTAGAAGCTGGATGCGTCGAGCTGAGGACAGGGCGCAATGGCGCTCATTAGAGGAGGCCCTTGTCCATTGGACTGCTATAGGTTGATGATGATGATAATATTCTGACAGATTCTGAAGGATAACAGTGTCTCAAATGATTGAGACGGTCTCAATGACTACAACCAATATGTACTACCTAACCAATGTTTCGTTTTCGTTGTGTATGTGTGCGGTACCTTTTTGTTTATTAACTGTTTAGACTTCTATCCAGGTTCCAAGCAAAGTCCCCATTGGAAGCTAGTTTGAGTATGTCCGTATTAACGTGATTTGAAATAGTCAAGTCGTTGACACATCCATGTAATATTATATAATTTACATGTACGGGACATCACGCTCATGGTCAACTGACTCCAAACTAGGCAGAGCCTGAACTGTGTACGAGAGACTGCTTAACATATTACAAAAATACTCTGACACAGAACAAACATACATTTTCCACACAAATGTTTGTCAGAGCCTGTACTGTGGGTACCAGAGACTGATAAACATACACAAATAGGTACTCTGACACAGAACAAACATACATTTTCCACACAAATGTTTGTCAGAGCCTGTATTGTGGGTACCACAGACTGATAAACATACACAAATACTCTGACACAGAACAAACATACATTTTCCACACAAATGTTTGTCAGAGCCTGTATTGTGGGTACCACAGACTGATAAACATACACAAATACTCTGACATAGAACAAACATACATTTTCCACACAAATGTTTGTCAGAGCCTGTACTGTGGGTACCAGAGACTGACATACACAAATACTCTGACACAGAACAAACATTACATGTTCCACACAAATGTTTGTCCTCGGCTTGAATCGAACCCGCGCCCTCCAGGCTAGGCCAACTGAGCTATAAAGGCAGTCTTATACAATATACCTATATTTCCGCAGGTGTTCACAAATCCTGAAAAGCATGTGCAAATGCACTCTTATCTCGTGAAACAGACGCTCAGGGATAAAGATACCAACAAGGATGGCAAGATCGATTTCAATGAATTCGTCGGCGATAGGGGTGAGTGACAGATAGATACATACATAGATAGATAACTCTCTATTGTACTCACACCAACTTAAACAGAATGTACAAAACAAACAATAACTTCACATAGGTACCTACTTACGATAGGGGTGTGTGATTTGTTTGTGGTATCGACGCAAATACCTAATTCAAATTCAAAAATGTATCCACTTATTTTGTTACGAGCTGACCCGCTCGAAACTTCTTTTGCGTGTACTTATAGCTGTCCTGTAACGTAAAATGTTTCCCGAACATGTTTATTTTACGCTTATTTTACGTGGTGCTTCCACCACACCACACCAGCCTATGTCAGTCCTCTACTGGCCATAGGCCTCCCCTAATAAAGGGGGAAATACCCCTAATCCCCGCGCTGGGCATGCGGGTTGGGGATTTTACTTCTCGCACCGCCGACACTGCTGTCCGTCTGTGACCAGGAGATTGAGCTGCAATCGGCCGGCTGCAAATGTATAGGACTATTAATATTAGCATACAGTCACTGTGAGGGTGAGACCCCACACAAGAATTTACTTTCGTAATCTTAGCCATTACCATACACCTAAAGCCCATTAAAAATCGACTTATGGAACTCAAGTGGTGATCGGCGGGTCATTTGGGAGGCGTGGTGATGACAGGTGGAGGACATAGACCGAATGGTAGAAGAAGCGTCGGAAGATTGGTAGCAAGATGAGTCGACGACATAGTTCGCGTCGCCGGGCGATAGTGAATGAGACTAGCACAGGACTGCGGGTGGATGGCACCAACTTGGGGAGGCCTATATCCAGCAGTGGATAGAGTTGGGCTATGGATGATGATGATGAAGAAAGGCCATATATAATGTCAGATTACTTAAATGATTATTAGCTGGGGTTATTGCGAACTCACTTGACTAATTGTATAATCCATTGGTGCGCCCAAATTTGAACCCGACTTACCGGAAGTCTGACTACATCCTTTAGGCCAACACGGCTCTGATGATAGATGTCAAGGAGTGCAGCAGGACAAACGCTGGCTGATCTCGGAGGAGGAGAAGTTTGACCACGAACTGGATCTGAACCAGGACGGGATCCTCGATGAGAGTGAAATACACGCCTGGGTCATACCCAAAAATGAGTGAGTATGAATACTCTCACTTTGGCAATAACAACTCCAGTCCACTGCTGGACATAAGGCCTTCCCTAATAAGGAGTATATGTATATATCGTTGCGAATAACAGGGCCAAGGAAAGGGAATTTTGATGTGCCGGTGTCAGACTGCGCTATGCCACAATCAACTGCCAGAGACCTGTTTGTTAGCAGGGTGGACCACGGGCTGGTGAGGTTGCCTTGATTGTCAAAGATGGAGGTAGAAGGAGTAACCTTTTACACCCCTTGGCAAATAGCCCCTAGATTTATCGTCAAGGAATCGATTCCACGATTGGATCCTCTTGAAGTAGGTAACAGAGAATTATCTGCAGCCGATCATGCAAACATTTGGCCCCCCGCGAGAATCGAACCCGCTGCCTTTACTAAGTCCTCGCAAAAAACTTGAATATCTTAGGGTACCTTACTTACTACCCAGAACCTATAATTTTACTCACTTTACTGTTCTGTTACTCTGATCACAATATACTCGTATGAATACTACCAATATTTCATTGTTCCAATATTCCAATACTCGCTTCGTCGAGGCCTTACATAATTAATTCTCTAGTATTTCTTATGATGTGTGAATTGTATTCCGTTTTGATAAATTAATAACTTAAGCCATATCAAAATATCGTTATAATTAGGGCTTGCATTCGAATATTCGAATATTCGAATAATTCGAATATTATTTTTGTTCGAATATTCGAATACTGATATTTCATTATTCGAATATTCGATTTAAATTAATAACACCGAAATCGGAACTCAGATGTGCATGAAATGCCACTTAAGAGTTCGCGCGATATATCCATGCAAGTTTACGTCGTCGTTCGGGTAAACAACATGTCGAACGATCCGATCCAAACCCAATAACTGTTATCGGGTTCGGAACACGGTTCGGATACACTCGGAAGTTTCGCGTAGTGCATTCGCGTAGTTGACGAGACTGTTCTGTCCATTCGTCTCTGTCGTCAACGTGAATGTTTATTTTCATGATTTTGTTAAAATACCAACTTACCTAGATTTATAAGACTGTTTTTACAGTGATATTACCGAGCCAGTCAAACGAACCCTTTGGTGCTGCTTTGTCCGTCCGTCCGTCCTTGGCGTGGTTTACTTCGGTGTACGTACTTCGGAGATCACCTTGGTTAAGCAACTCTCCGTGTGGTCATTACTTGGATGGATGACTGTTTAGTGACATTTAGATTTGACCACTTCCGTGCTTCGGAAGGCACGTTAAGATGTTGGTCCTGGCTTTTCAGTCATTAAGCCACGTCTGAGGCCTTCGGGCGGCCTAAAATCTCCGACACTAGAGTTGGCCACTAGCTCATACGAAGAAGAAAATTTTAATTTGTGGTTGATTGTGCGTTTAAATCACCAATGTCTCGTTACGGTGACATACCTTTTTGTATTTTTTTTAAATTAGTTTATGGAAAAAACGCGTTTATTAATAAAATAAGTTGATATTTTATACTTCTTCATGAAAATAACACTCAAAATAACAAAATAAGATGTGATTTTAATAAAATCATAGTGTTGTTCTATTATTCGAATAATATTCGAATAATTCGAATAGTACCCGAAAAAAATTCGAATATTCGAATATGAATATTTTCGAATATTTGCAAGCCCTAGTTATAATGTAGGAAATGAACTGTGGGAAGAACCTTAAATTCGAATCTTAGATATTGTACGTTGTCAAAGTAGAATTCAAGGTATTTTTATAATTGAAGATGGAACAAGCTCATGCTTGTACCACCTTCAGGCCATGTGGCCCACCTGAAGTTAAGTGGTAACCATTACCTATCACAAAGTCGTAATAAAGTTGCATCGTAGGTTGAACATAAAGTACATTTTAAGATTCTGGTGTTATTTTTTGTTGTAACGCCATGTCTTGAAATATACTAAAAGAAGCCATAAAAATTAAGAAAGAGCATAAAATTACCATGAAATTGTATTAACGAAATCTTTAATTATAGTTTTTAGTATTAATGCAAATTCAATTTATGATTAACTAGATTCCGCCCGCGGCTTCGCTTCGCTCACTCGATTAATGTTTCAGGGTAATGGTGACAGAGGAGTTGGACCACTTGATTGCGTCCGCAGACGATAACCACAACGATCAAGAAAGCGTCTCGTTTGCAGACATCCTGAACTATCACGAATTGTTCTTCAGCAGTGACGCCAAGGACTACAGAGGCAATAAGGGGGAGCACTTTCACGATGACCTGTAGACTACTTTCCAACACGTGTAAGGGTCGCCACAAACGGGCCACAAAACGCGGCTGTTGGCATATTTCCTGTAGTTTCCATACATTTTATATGGGCTCGCCGCACACGGTTGACGCCGGAAGCCACCACACGTCGCGGCTTCTAGCTTCGCACCGCGGCGTTTGTGACTGTCGCGTGTGGCCCGTTTGCGGCGACAAAGTTCAACAAATACAGAAATCCGAAATCACAGGTAAAAAATTATAGTAACTGTCACTTACTGGTTTGCTGTCATTTGCTGTTGCCCGCGGCTTTGCTTACGTTACCATGTTGACCCGAGATCAGATTTCAGTCTTTCAGCACCTAAAGCATTAATGTAGATTTTGGCAATCCGTCTTAAAAGTAATTATTCTATACCTTTCATCCAGGAAAAAAGTACAGTACTTTTTTAAAGGCACTATGACCTGTCTAACAACGTGTATTCTAAATTTAATGATCAGTTGAGTAGTTAAGGCGTCAACAAACTCACTTTCAAATTTATGATATTAAGTAGTTTCTATGAACTTTGAACCGTATTCCGCATGCATGTAGCCCGAGCCTGAGAAATTGATCTTCGATTTTCAGTCGAAAAGCCATCTGGGAGGCGTCTCCGGGCGGCCTCGGAACCGCATACCATTTTGAATTCTGGCTGGTTGGCTACGAAGAACTCGACTCGCGCGTAAATTGCCCCATAACACAATTTTTAAGTATCATAAGCATAACGAAAAATTTTGGCCAATAACAATGTGTTATTTTGAATCTACGCTTTCTCATTGGCCAAATTTTTTACGTCAACGATACGATGTGACGACTGGTGATGAAAAAAAAATGTTAATCTGTATGTTTTGTAAATGTAGAAATCTAGCATCAATATTTGTTGAAATTTTAAATTCGATTTGATTTTGTTTTTGATTATATTTCATAAATAGCTTACCTACTTGTAACTGACTGGTTGGTGCAAATAAGCATTGCTTTGTATATGAGCCTAATGTTACTTGTTTAAAATAAATACCTGTAACCTGTTAAGTAGATAGGAATAAGAAAGGACTGATATTTTGTAGATGGAAACGTATACTATTGATATGAAACTGATGCACTGAATATAAGCTAACAGAATCGGATGTTATACAGTAAAACATTGAGAATAAAATTATTAATCGTACAAATGGTGTTTTATTATTGATCAAGCAAGACCAAAAATGCGGTATTGCCATAATACTATGAAATAGAACTCATTTAAAGATCTCAATAGCGGGAGAACGCTGTCATTCATCTCTTTTTAAATAAATATCTACTTTTTTATCAATTTCTTTAAATACCTTTTCTTTACAACTAAGTATTATTATTATGATTTAACATTTTGTCACCTATTGTATAGAGGTAGAAACCTACATATAAATAATACTTATGGTAATTAGAAGTTAATAGGTAGGGCTAATTTACCTAAAGTTCGTGGAACAGTAAAAAAAGTGGAGAATTCCTTAGAACTAAATGGTTTGGGGGAACTAATGTACCCCGGTTTCAGGACATCATTTATTCACAAAAAATATAGATGCTTTAATTATAAAATAAATACTAGCTGAGCCGCACGCATCTTCAGGTACTTTTCGGCTAAACCTGAATACCTCGTAAATCCGTTTTTGGACGAAATCTACTTTTTGATGTGGTTTTGTAAACAATTTTTGAACGAATCGAATGGTAAAACACGTATTTCTGAAAAAATCCTTTTTTGCATTTTAAAATTAATTTTTTAAATTAATTTTTCCGTTTTTGCAGTTTAAAATTAAATTATAAATGCAAAAAAGGAAATCTCGTATATTTGAACCGCCATATTATCTCGCCGTGAAAATCTCGTCGTTTTTGAAATCTTCAAATGCTTAAGGTTTTATCGCATCGAGAGGAAACTGGTACTGTTGGGGTTTATTTAACTTTATAAAAGTTTATTACCTAGTTTATTTATTCTGAAAACTGCCTCATTACCGCTGTTTTTAAACGTGAACCTGATAACGGTTAATCCACTTTTCTCGTATTTGATAAACACGAACTCCTAATTTTCTTGAATTAGGTAACCTCTTGGACACCGCTCATCCACCGATTGCTTTTGTTTATGTTGTACGTACGATACGTACTTGTTTAATTGCTACTACATTTCCTGGTACTGAGGGTCTACTACAATTCACCGAAGTACGAAATTTCGTGTTTCGTTTCATGCGATTGATCGAATTTTGTACTGTCAATTAGTATAGTATAATAGTAGTAGTAGAGTTCTATGTGCGTCCGGGGAAATACTGTCACCTTGTCTATTTCTGCCGTGAAGCAGCTGTGCTGTGTTTCGGTTTGAAGGGTGTGGGTGCCGGTGAAATTACAGGCACAAGAGGCTTATCATCAGCATGCCTCAAGTTGATGGACGCAGGGCGTTGCATCGTTGAGCACGTTTCAAAAACGTGATCTATGTTGCAATGCTTTGTGATAGGTAATGGTTACCACTCAACATCAGGTGGACCATGTGCTTGTTCCATCTTCAATTAACATAAAAAAAAAACAATAGTTCAGTCGTGTGTTTGTGTGAAATAGGGTGCGCAATGTTTGGACTGTCACACATTACGAACTTTATGCTGAAATCTTGGTTTATTTGTTCGATTATCGAGTACCAATCGCAAGAAACGAAACACGTAATTTCGTACTTCGTTGAATTAGAGTAAACCCCCTGATAGTGAACCAAATGTCTTCTTGAATACGACAACCTGTGCACGAAAATCCGATGCCTGCATAAATACAGTCCAGCCGGCCTCAGATTCAGAGTGTGAGCTCAATAACTATATGAACAATGCAATCACAGATTTTTATTTTTCAAAGATTGCCTAAACCAACTTGGATCTAATACTTCTTTTGCAAGTAGGTTCACTTATCAACCTAAATAGCATCACAATTTCTGAAAATTTCGAAGTCCAGCTTGAATTGAACCTTAAAATAATTCTAAATACAACTGATCAGCTCACAATCTAGGTATTTGGGTAATTGATTTCAACACGCGGAAAAATCGAAAACTTCAAACTGAAGGACCAGACCTAAAGGAAATTCCTGATAGAATAAGGAGGATTGGAGCTGGGTTGGGCAGCATTTGAAAAACTACGTCGAGTTTTCTCATCACCCTTACTGCAATGTTTGAAAACTGAAAATTTGTTTTCAAACAGTGCGTCTACCCGCCATGACAAATCGAAACGTGGACACTTACAGTACGGCTAGTCCACCAGTGTAAAGTACAACCAAAAATCTATGGACCGATCTATACTCGGAGTTTCTATGAAGGATAGAATCCGCAACGAGACTATCTGACAATTCCAACATAGAACTATAGGTGTTGATATAGCTCAGAAAATTTGCAAGTTGAATTGATAGTGGGCTGGTCATATCTGCCGAAAAACCGACAACCATTGGAGTAAAAGAGTTCTTTAGTGGAGCCACTGTGGCTCGGCAAACAAAGTGTAGGACGCCCTCCGGCCAGGTGGAGTGACAATCTGCAAATGGCAGCTGGTAGAAGCTGGATGCGTCGAGTTGAGGACAGGGCGCAATGGTGCTCATTAGGGTAGGCCTATATCCAGCAGTGGACTGCTATTGGCTGATGATGATGATGTAAGGAAAGAAAAAAGAAACCGATTATGTAGTAAAAAAATCTGTCTCGACAATCTATTAATAAGATTTTTGGATTGAAATTTAAAATGAAACGTATAACGTTGATATTGTCTATGATAATTGAGTTGAAAAAAGTGATATTGCTACGTATAATTGGATTATACTATATATAATTGGATTGATTGGAGCGAGTGACTAGACAATAAAAGTTATTTATTTTATTTATTTTACTCGAAACTCATCAGAATTAAAATCAGGAATTGTGAGATTTTCGGATTGTAGGATCTCGTATCTCCAAAAAAACCAGTTATCTGATGACGGCTCCATGTAATACTCGTAACTCCCTTAATGTGAAATTTTACACAAATTAAGCTTTATTTTGGTAATTTGTCAATGCTTTTAATAATAAATTTTTATAGAAATATTTTTAGCAATTCAGTTTTATGAGCCTACTGTAAAGTTAACCCACATGGAGGTACGAGGTTTTCAGGTGTAGCCGACGTTGTGCTATCAGAAAAATTGTTCACGTTTCTATGATTCACAACTGTTACCTGACATAAAAGCTTATTACACCACGCGGTATTCAGTCTGTCTTAGTAAGACTTTCTCGCACTTAGCGTAGTTATGACTAAGCCACTACATAAACAGCTAGCGGCACGTAAGTCTAGAGCTGAACGAACGAAACGTCTGCGCATGGGTATCTCGCTCTCACGCCTCTAGTTCCCAATATGATAAATTACTTTTTACTTCTTCGCAATAACGGTCAGCGCTATAGTTTCGCGCTGTTACTTGTACCTTGGCACTTTTTATTACGTAAATATTTAGGGTTGATAAAATAACTGTACCTATAATGTTTCGGAATTCGCTTGTTATGTGTAACCAAGAATAAACCGCTTTATGAATTATTGGTTTTTGAACTAGTACAGTTTATGTCAGCAGGAATCTATGGTCTATTACCCTTTGGCAGGAATGACTGTCAAACAAAGCAATGCTGTAAATGTAAAACAAAGACTGAAAAATTATTTTCGTTCATCATGTCATGAATGACTCATGCATGACCAATAATGACCTAAAAATGTTCTGAACAAAATAACAAGTGTAACCTGTTTTGCCCAATTTTGCTGTTAGCACGTACATCTATATTATTGGTCAAACTTAACAATACGACTAATTTTCAACCAATCCGGTAGAAGTACATTTTCTAACGCGTAACCAAAACAGTGTAGTGAGAACAATCCATTCATCCCATCCGTCCGACATCTGTCAATGTCATCTAGAGTGCAAACATTTTTGTTCCTCGATTTATTTTTGAAAAATAAACAAGCTAATAGCGAAATCTACATAATAAAGCCATTAATGTGCGATCGGAATTGATTAATTGCATAGGGTGTGTGATAAAATGGCTATCAAATATTTTATATCGTTAATTCTGACGCACAATTTGCTGGTGTCCTGTGCGTCTGCTGGCGTGCACATGCACAGTTCTGAGTCCCAGGAGCGCGAGCTGGACGGTAGCTACCGGCCGCGAGACAGTGGCCACTACGGCGACGACGGACACAACTACGACTTCGACCATGAAGCCATTTTAGGTGCCCGCTGTTTTATACCTTTATTTTTATGACGCTCAAGTTTTGCAATTCTCTTTAGTTGTTGATAAGAAGCGATAGCAATCGCGTGCGATGTCGATGCGACTAGCTCTGTTAGCGGTCGCGCCGTTTATTCTGGTGGTAACCTATTATTATACTATAGGGAGCGTGCGGGAAGCTGAAGAGTTTGACAGACTGTCTCCTGAGGAGTCGAAAAGGCGGCTAGCTCTGCTACTGCCCAAGATGGACCTTAATGGAGACCAGCAGATCGACCGGCTTGAACTCAAAAAGTGGATCCTTAACTCATTTTCGTAAGTAATCAATAAATAAATAATTTTCACACAGCATCATGTAGCCCCTAACTAAAAATCAAAGCTTCCAGTAAGGAAAGTACATAGCTGATATAAAACTTTTTGTTTTGGAATAAGATACTTTTTATGTTTTATGTACATACATAAAAAAAACACCCAGTAATGTATCGATACAAGTTATTGGTATGATAAATGTTTCCAGATAATAATTTATTAGGCCTTAAATTTTTTAATAAATCTGTAAGTATTCAAATATTTAAGCAAACCAAAATTTATTACATTTTTTTTACAATAGGCAAATTACATTGAACATTTTAAGGTCATTTTGATACGATTGAATAATCATCATCATCATCAGCCAATAGTAGTCCACTGCTGGACATAGGCCTCCCCTAATGAGCGCCATTGCGCCCTGTCCTGAGCTCGACGCATCCAGCTTCTGCCAGAATTGAATAATAGTTAGAAGTTTTATGGAGGAGACCTCTGCCCAGCAGTGGGTAAGAACAGTAAAAATAATTATAATATTTATTATAAGGTACAGACAAAATTGTTATAAAAGTAGCTATTTCATAATTATGTCAATATCAGAGATCCATAAAGTACTGACATAGTTTAAACATTGCAATAGAGTATGATTTTATGAGCCCGGATACTGAATGAGAACCTCAGTAGGTAGGTACACAATATAAAGGTAGGAGCAGCCTGGCTAAGATAATTGGCGAAAACCAAATTTTCTTAAATAGGCTTTTGAAAAAAAAATACATACACAATATGTGGATGTGCAAATCAATAATTTTAACTTCCTCAGTAACAAAGTGGTCCACAACTGGAACCATTTGCTAGAAGAAGTTGTTACCTATCGTTCGAGACAATCCAGTCCATCCAAAGGTTGCCTGGAAGAGATCGCTTTTTGCGATAAGGCTGCCCATTGTACAACTGCAGATTAGTATTGTTATAACTTCAGTATTTCTGGGAAGATATGCATGGTTTCTTGTAATAAAAGATTAATTTCGATATAACATTGTTTACTCCAGTTCATGACGCCATTACGCACAACCAACTGACCATAGATAATCTATACATATATAACAAGTATTATAGTTTAATTAGTTAAATATTTGATTTTATTTCTGGTGTACAATAAAGAGTTATCTATCTATCTAAGCTGGATAACTGGTTACAAACTCACTAACTGTTACTAAATTAATTAAATCAGTGCTAAAACAGTTGTACAAATTAGAACATTTCTACACTGTGTGAGGTAGACACATCAGCATAAGCTGCTCGTCTATAAACTATTAAATATTGATTAATTATCATCATCATCCACAGCTTGATTTCACCCTCTGCTGGGTAAGGGCCTCCCTCAACACGTGCCATCCACCGCGATCCTGCGATTGCCCACGCTCCTAAAGTCATCCCTAGGCCACCACTCTGTATCTATCCTACTCCATCGGTCATCACCTCGCCTCAAAATGTGTCCCTCCTAGCTCCATTCGAGTTTCATATCTAAAAATTGATTTATGGTACCTCCAAATATGGTGGGGATTATGGACATATCCCCCTTTATTAGGGGAGGCCTTTGTTCAGCAGTGGACTGACATAGGCTGGTGTGGTGTGGTAGTGGTGTGTACCTCCAAAATTATCCGATTTCCTTCATGCACCTTGAACACAAAACGATTGCAGAACACTGCTCTATTGGGTAGCTAAGTAGGTGCATTATTGAGAAACAGGCCATTAACCCATTACTGTTGGTTTTATGTTTATAATTAAAAAGGAAGAGATAAGCTGATCATGCTTATCTAAATCTTTAACTTTCCAGCTCCGTACATGCGTTTTAATGGATTTTTTGATTACGTTACTAAATGGTTAATAGATTCGTTTTTCAACAATTATTTGTACTTTTTTCAGTTCGAGTTTGACTGGGTAAGATTTAGTTACATTATTTAAGTGACTTATTTTTCTTTGATCGTCTGTTTCGAATCCTTCCTTCTTTAATTCCAAAATAAAAGATCATTTTGTACTAGCTTCCGCCCGCGGCCTAGCTCGCGTGCTACCGGGATAAAAAGTTTCGTATGTTAATCCAGGTCACAAACTATGTTATTCTAATTTTCATCAAAATCAGTTCACACATTACAGAGTTGAGTGGGGACATGAGACTTATACAAACTTTCCCAATTATAATATAACCCCCTAACCCATAACCAAATGTAATTTTATAATGGCTAGATAAAGTAAGCTTGTTCTATCTTTTAACTATCTGAGGTTTATAAAAGTGAAAATGAATGGGACAGTTAGTGTCTACTTTAAAAATGTTGAAAAAATCCATCTTTCTTATGTAGGCATACATTTAACTCACTGTTGCACACATCTCAAAATGTTAAATGTGTCATAATCTTATCACTTTTATGGAGCTAGTCTGTGAAAAATCACAGCAAAATTCGACCCAGGTGAGACTTGAACTTGCAACCTTTCCTTCAATACTCAATATATATATATACATATATATTTTTCAAAATATAAGGGTAATCGCACATTGATCCACTAAACGGGACCCCACTAGTGGCTCAATCAAGCCACTAGACGCAGCCACAAATCACAGCCCCTAGAGGCTTAGTGGCGACCACCAGTCGCCGCCCCTTTTTTTCTCCTCTACTTCTGCCGGCTACTGTGGTCCAGTGTGTCGGGCGACTCTCGCAGCTTGTGGTTCGAGCACTGCCAATCGCTTATTATTTAATGTTTTAACTGTGGGTAGATTATCCGTAACGTTAACTACAGGCTCTGACGGAAGAGCAGCGTTGGTTGCTAGCTTGCTAGTCAGCCAACCCATGCTGAGCCGGAGTCCCTTTTGTGACGTCCGGACTTACTATACTTATAATATTATTGTTTGTGTTACTTGTTCTAGGTATTTGTAAGTCTTTTGTTACAAATAAATTTATTTTCTTTCTTTCTTTCTTTGAATCGAACGTTCGGTTTGCGCCGCTAAATAATGTATGAATAAACTCGTCCGCAGCTTGTGGTCGCGTCTTCTGGCTGCGACTTGTGGTGCAATTTGCGGTTGACCTAAAAATTAACTAAGCTGAATATTTCATCTTTAAAAAAATATTCCCACAATAAATTGTAAGTTACTGGGGCATATACTCGGAAGCATTCGAAAAATGTATGGAGATTTGCGAATTTTCGCACTATTAATTTCAAACTGTATGTCACGTCGTGTTGAATATCTCCACTATGAGGTTTAATCAAACGTTTCCGAGGAAATGCTCTTTAAGACTAATTACAACCATCGTATCGTAAGCGTATTGCAATATTTTCGCCGCTGATACACCGTTATTTCTTGCATTTGCGCGTTAATTTTGTGAATCCATAATGATTAATATCAACGGGATATTTACCATGATTTGTGAGTTCTATTGTTTCCCGATATTTCGACGCAGTTGCATGTGCCGTCCCCGTTGACCCCTCAGGGATTAAATTGCAAAGAATGGCTAGAAGTCTCTGTGCAAAATTTCAAGTCGATAGATAAAGGTTTTGTCTCCCATACAAACTTTGCCACCCCCATTTACCCCCTTAGGGGTTGAGTTTCCAAAAATCCCTTCTTATTCGGTGGTTTTGCTATAAAAGAAAGCTACACTCCAAAATGCAGCTCTGTATCTTAATGGTTACGATTGTACGTTGACTCCACAAAAAGGCCTTCTCTTTATATAGATAGATTAGTTAGGAAGGATATCTACGCGTCCTCATTGGCATAAATATTGTGATACGCTCAGATACGCTGCTTCTAAAATTCGCGATTGCCCGTACATAAGGGACACGACACCATACAACACTAAATGGATTACAACACATGTTGTAGCAAGCTATCCCAAGAGGAGACGCAGGAGCGTATGTCAGAGGCGGACGACAATAAGGACGGCGTGGTATCGTGGCCCGAGTACCTGCAGGACGCCTTTGGAGTCGACTCCGAAGATGACATCGGGCCGCGCGAGCAAGCCGACTCAGGAATGGTAATGTAGCTTATTAATGCTAAGGATTCTGAGTAGGTAACACTGTTTAACGCTAAAACTAGTTATAACTAGCTCTAATTCATTTCGTCTGGTATTATCTCCATTTACAAGAAAGAGAATTCTATAAGAACTACTACCAGTGTTCCAACCTCACTGGCCCGTGGTTCACCCTACTAACGGCAACCAGCTGATTGCGACATAGAGTAGCCTGACACCAGCACAGATAAATTCCCTGACCGCTGACGGACAGCAGCGTCGCGAGAAATTGTGCTCTGCGATCCTCAACCCGCACGCAAAGCAGATTACGGCCCTTTTATCGCTCTTATTAGGGAAGGCCTATGTCCAGCACTGGACTGATATAGGCGAGTGTTCTCGTAGCTGTTGCCAATACCTAGGTTATATTATATAGGTCTTGTTGTTGCCAGTACCTAGGTTATATTATATATAGGTCTTGTTGTTGCCAGTACCTAGATTATATTATATAGGTCTTGTTGTTGCCAATACCTAGGTTATACTACATCGCATCTGCTTATATACCTACTGACTCCTGCTTAGTAAATTTTAGATGAGAGTAGAGTAGTGGATTTCACACGCAATATAAATAATAATATATATATATATATATATATATATATAATAATGCGGGACGTATATAATATATAATAATAAGCCGAGGCAAAAGCCTCGCAAAAAAAAAGCTTACCATCTCAGTCAAGTATTCAAACCAAACGACCCTAGACCTGATGCAGATGAATCGGACATCGACTTAACTCTCAACCAGGACCTCCAACTTGACTTACCCTTAAAACTGGTAACACCAAGGGAAATCTACAATAACATTAAGACCATGGAGAACAATAAAGCACCAGGCTATGACCTCATTGACAAAAAAGTCCTCGAAGAGTCACCTCGAAAAGTCATGGTGTACCTCACCATGCTATTTAATGCCATTATAAGAGTTGGATATTTCCCAGATCTATGGAAAGTATCACAGGTTATGATGATCCACAAACCTGGTAAACCTGTCCACGACGTTACGGAAATAATGACGCTACGCGCCGTGCACTTGGCCAGCATGCGAAATGTTAATATTGGAGATGTTAAGAAGCGTGCAAGGTCGCAGTCAGGTCAAGCAAGCAGTCAAGTCGAGGAATTATAGCTGTAGGCGTGGACTGATATAACCTGGTCATGTTTTCTTGTTGATTTGTAGCAATTTGCCTCGATCACAATTCAGGCGGATGTCAATTCTGTTAGGGCGGTTTCTACGTCTAACACTTCACTTTCGTCGAAGACCGCTTAGGCGCGATCACTAACCGGCGATTTTGGTTAACAATTAACTGTCCAATTATATTGATGTTTTTTATAGGCATGATCGTTCTATAGTTGTTAATCACTGAGCTATTTGTAGACAAAGACGAAAACTTTAAGAAACTTTTACTTGCTTTGCTCGTCACTGACTGATCGTAAAATTTTAGCCGCTGATGAAGCGCACATAAAAAATACCGTTTTGCCATTGGCCAAAATTTTAAAATACATATGTGTACGTTACGAACGTTTAAAATATTTGTGATAGCCATACTGTTTTTAAACTCGTTTCCTAAAATCAAGTTGTCAAGTATATAATAAACTTTTCGCTACGCTCGCCATACCATTAGGAGCGTATATATTTTTCTTTTTCCTTTTCATACGATGTATTTTCCAGCTAATCTTCTTGACAAGGAAGACTAACTAAGAAACTATTTCATAGTTTCTTTAATCTAGATAAACAGTTGGGTCACAGCATTGTAATGTAAACAGCTGTCGACACAAACCTGTTTGGTTAAACGTCTCGCGTGACTCATAATCAGCGGAAACAAAGGGGGCGATAAATTACTTTCTTTATAGAAATATGTTTTTCTCAGCTGTTGTCAGAGGAAAAGGGGATGTGGGCGGCCGCAGATGAAAATGGCGATGGAAAACTGAATTTTAAGGAGTTTGAGGTATGTTAATGTTGTATAGCACGATAAATGTCCTAGGTAATTTTGACATAATTTACAATCATTAAATTGTATTTATCATCATCATCATCATCAGCCTATCAAAGTCCACTGCTGGACATAGGCCTCCCCTAATGAGCGCCATTGCGCCCTGTCCTGAGCTCGACGCATCCAGCTTCTACCAGCAGCCTTTCGCAGATCGTCACCCCACCTGGCCGGAGGGCGTCCTACACTACGTTTGCCGAGCCGCGGTCTCCACTCAAGAACTCGTTTACCCCAACGGTAGTCGGTTCTTTGGCAGATATGGCCAGCCCACTGCCACTTCAGCTTGCTGATTCTCTGAGCTATGTCGACAACCTTAGTTCTATGTCGGATAAACTCGTAAATTGTATTGCGTGATACTAAGTATCTCAACTTTTATTATAAAAAGTTGACTAAATTCTTGTCTTATATTTTACTACTAGCTTCCGACCGCGGTTTAGCTCGCGTGGTACCTCGGATAAAAATTGGCCTATGTGTTAATCTAGGTCTCAAGTGTATATTCTAAATACTCTGACACAGAGCAAACATCCGTGTTCCACACAAATGTTTGTCCTCGGCGTGAATCGAACCCGCGCCCTCCAGGCTAGACCAACGGAGCTATTTAACGGCAGTCTTATACAATGTACCTATATTTCCGCAGGTGTTCACAAATCCTGAGGAGCATGAGGTAATGTACATATATCTCGTGAAACAGACGCTCAGGGAGAAAGATACCAACAAGGATGGCAAGATCGATTTCAATGAATTCGTCGGCGATAGGGGTGAGTGCTATCAACGAAACCAACCAAACTAATTCAAATTCAAAAACGCATCCGCTTATTTTTTCATAATACTTACTTGAAAGCGTAACGGGCCACATACCCCACTTGATTTTATCACGTTGACTGTTGGCCTCGGCTCTGAGCTCGCCCAGCTGCCCGCACCGCAGTTGTGTTTTCACTCAAAACGTTATAATGTAAACGAGGTTACCACATAACTACTTTGTCGTAGGTAAAGACATATAACAATGTATTGCATCATAGTTCACGCGTGATCGGAACGTGCACTAAGTTGCAAAGCTCTGTGTCCATCAACCTGAGGCATAAAGGTTTAATGCCTCACACCCTTCAAAACGAAATCTAGTCTTGACTAGGCATGGTGGTCGTCTTTCCCTGGACAAGCCCATCACAAAGTGATCTACTACTAAATATACTTTATCCTTTTGGAAAAGTACAGGCTGATTTTTATACAAGAACCACGTGAGCGGTCACCCCTCTGATCCCACCATCTCCATTCCACTTCAGGACAAGCAGACGCACGACTCCGTCCCATCCTTTCTTGGTAGATATACCACCTATTGGCACTGAGCTGTTTTCTTCTACTTTTATTTCGCGAACTGCTAAGGATTGGAACTCTCTACCGGCTTCTGACTTTCCTGATAACTATAATCCGGGACTATTTAAGTCTAGAGTGAATAGGTGCCTTCTGGACCTTCGTGCACTATCTTAGACCACAACGTTACTTAACATATCTCAATCTTCCTCACTGTCACACTAACTAAAGTCAGCACTCTCCTATTAACAGAATTTGTTCTTTTTACAACAAAAATTGTTATGACGTAGATATTTTCTTCTCATCAGTCTCATCTTTAAAGAGACTGGTGTTACAACTCATTTAGGTAATTATTTTTTTTGCTTCGTGTTTTTTTAAATGTTCAATCACTGTATTATTTTTGAGAGCCATTAATATATGTTTATTGCATGCTGTGTTCTCATCCAGAAGGCTATAACACAAATTCGATAAAAATTGTTGTATTGTTAGTTTAATTTATGTAATATTGATTGTGTTTAACCTGTTTTGTGGACCATAATATAAAAAAAAACATCAGGTGAATTCGTGGATAAACGAAGGTCCATCTAATATAAAAAAAAGTGAAGTGCTAAATGGATAGATAGATAATAGATGACACGATTCAGTCCAATTTGATTCTTAAATTGTGTTAAGTGTTAAGTTGTGGCGCGTGGGTACGCATATCAATTAAAGTATTCTGAATGGGAACGGGTTACAAACGATACTGTGATCTTGATCCAAATTTATGCGCATTTATTAGGATTGCCATCACAGCGCCGGATCTTAAATGTATAGAACTGTTAATAATAACATACAGACACTGTGAGAGTGAGACTCCCACACTAAAATTTACTTTCGTAACCTTTACAATTTAAAAGCTCATTGGAAATCAACTTAGGGAACTCAAGTGGGGATGGGCGGGACACATTGCGAGACGTGGTGATGACAGGTGGAGTAGGACATTGACCGAATGGTGGCCGAGGGTAGGTAGAGGAAGCGTCGTAAGACCAGTAGCGAGATGGGTCGACGACATAGTACGCTTCGCCGGAAGATCGTGAATGCGACTAGCACAAGACCGTGGTGGATGGCACAAACTTCGGGAGGCCTATATGCAGCAGTCGATAAAGTTGGGCTATGGATGATGATGATGATGAAAGTCCATATAAAATTTCATATTATTTAAATGATTAAAAACTGGGGTTATTGCGAACTCACTTGACTCACCAAAAAATTGGTACGGGCAAATTTATTTTATTTTATTTGGGAAACAGAATCATTATACTTATATTTAAAACAATTTAAGATAATTTAAAGTCCAAAAATGTTTCCACACTTAGATAGCAGACATAGAAGAAAGTGGACAAACTATCAAAAATTTTTTTTCCTTCACAAAAACAGCAAAAATCCAGTTACAAGTGCAATGAAGACCAATAAGATTAAAATAATAATTAACGTTGGAAAAATTCACAAGAACCTTTAAAACTATTCAGGGAGAGAGAGAAAATGTCGATGTCGGAGAAATTCATTTTATAATTATTTCAAGATTTGCGGATATAAAGATTAGCCATCACTTGAACGTACCTTTTAAACTATTGAGGGAGAGATAGGCGATATCCCGCATCCAGGCCATAAAATATGTTTTCACATCGTAACAATACCTTTTGTCAACAGGAGTGCATCAGGACAAAGGCTGGTTGATCTCGGAGAAGGAGAAGTTCGACCACGAACTGGATCTGAACCAGGACGGGATCCTCGATGAGAGTGAGATACACGCCTGGGTCATACCCAATAATGAGTGAGTATGAGTACAATAACACCAGTTCACAGCTGGACAAAGGGTTTCCATAATAAGAAGAGATATTCCCATAATACCCATGCTGTGCTTGCGGGTTGGGAATCACAGGGCGTAGCTTCTCGCAGCTAACACGAGCCACCAGCCACCAGCTGCCGAGGAAAGGGAATTTTGATGTGCCGGTGTCAGGCTGCGCTATGCCACAATCAGCCGCCAGAGCTCCGTTTGTTATCTAGAAGGGTGCACCATGGGCCGATGAGGTTGGCTTGTTTTTCAAAGATAACCCTTACTCTGGTGGTGGTAACCCTTGCACCCCTCGGTAAACAGCTCCTAGATTTATCGACATGGAATCGACCTCATGATTGGATCCTCCGTTGTGGGTAACAGGAAGCTATCTGCAGCCAAGCATTTGTAACCGAAAACATATAAACTTGTTCAAAAAAAATAGCGACTATCATAATGTTAACACTAGAAATAAAGATAAACTAGCTGTTCCTACTGTAAGGCTATATAAAGTTAGTCAATCTTTTAAAGGGATGTGTGTACGATTTTTTTTAACAAAATCCCAAATGACGTGATTAATCTATCTGTAAATAAATTCAAAAATGTTGTTAAACGTAATCTCTGTGATAAAGCTTATTATAAAACTAGCTGACCCGGCGAACTTCGTACTGCCTTAGCGTAGCAATGATTAAATGTATATTTTTCAATATTTCTGAGAGATATTCTTAATATTTTTTTCCGTAAGAACCTTCTCCTAATAATAACAAATACAACAAAAAAAGAATTAGTGAAATCGGTCCAGCCATTTACGCGTGATGACCAAGGAAAACGGGTTTCATTTTTATATATATAGAAGATATCTGATTATTTAGATGACAAAAAAGCTTGGGATGAAACTGCCTCCAATTCCATCAAAAACAATCTAATAGTTATTAAGAACAATGACGTTAAAAAAATATAAGCCAAGAAGAGTTTCTTGCCAATTCTTCTCTAATTGGTTGCGTTAAGAATTGGTGGTAAATTAAAAAAAAATGACGTTTCAAAGTGTACTATACAGTTCATACTGAATAAATGAATTTTGAGTTTGAGTTTGTTCCACCGCTATCTTAGGGTAATTAATACCTACTTATACCTACCTACATAAATATTTTTTAGCCATACTTTAGTCTAATATCAATCATCATTCATCATCATTCTCCTGCCCTTGTCCCACGCTAGGTGGGGTTGGCACATGTTTTTTTTCTTCCACTCACTTCTGTCAGCCGTCAAATCAGTGTCCACTCCTTTCATTCTCATATCCTCTCTCACACAATCCATCCATCTCTTCGTACATCCAGTCACCTTTATATTCATGATAACTCTTTTAGTCACATGACTTTCATCCCTCCTCATGACAATAAAATCAATGTACTACCAATATTTCATTGTTCAGATATTCCTAAACTCGATTCGTCGAATCCTAACAATAATCAATTATCTAGTATTTCTCATAATATGTGAATAGTAACCAGTTTTGATTAATAAATCACTAAAACCATAACCACAAGCAAATGTCGTTATTCATATCATAGTTATTGTACGTTATTCAGAGGTCAAACATAAAGTGCACATTTGAGCAAATATTGTACTGCTCGTGTTATTTTTTGTCGTGATTCCGTGCCTTGAAATACCACGAAAAAGGCATGAAAATTATGTAAGAGCATAAAAATACCATGAAATAGAATTAACGCAATCTTTAATTATAGTTTTTAGTATTAATGAAAATTTTATTTATGGGTAACTAGACTTCGCCCGTGGCTTCGCTTCCGCTCCATCCTACTAATCCACGTATTACAAAGGCAAATGTCGGAATACAGGTAATGGAGCTCAAGTGGAGTTGGGCAAGACACATGGAGAGACATGATGATTACTGGTTGTTTTTACTTACCGGCTTGGCGCCCCTCCCGCGCGCCGGACCAACACTTGGCCGTCGAACCACGCAAACGACGCCCATATGGTGGCCGAGGACTGGGAAAAAGTGTTGATCGTCCAGTAACACGATTGGTTGACGACAGTCAGCGTCGTGGTCGGCCCGTGGATCAGGCTTGCGCACGACCGTAGCAAGATGAAAGGGAGGTCTATACTCAGCAGTGAGTGAAACCGGGCTGCAGATGATGATGATGATGAAATATCAAATTAGAACAACCAGTGTAACATGTGAATGAACCTCCAAAAAACTATGTTGTCTTCGCTCACTCGACAAATGTAGCTCCAAAAAACTCTTCGCTTCGCTCACTCGACAAATGTAGCTCCATAAAACTGTTCGCTTCGCTCACTCGACAAATGTAGCTCCAAAAAACAGTTCTCTTCGCTCACTCGATCAATGTTTCAGGGAAATAGCGACAGAGGAGGTGGACCACTTGTTCGCGTCCGCAGACGATGACCACAGCGATCGGCTCTCGTTTAATGAGATCCTGAACCATCACGAAGTGTTCGTCGGCAGTGAAGCTACGGACTACGGAGGCGACCTTTTGGGGGAGCACTTTGACGATGAGCTTTAGACTACTTCCAAACACATGAAAGAAAAAGGTTCAACAATGACAGAGTTAAACCTCGGACTCTACGCATCCGGAATCACAGTTAAAAATATCATAGTAACACTTACTAGCTTTTGCCTGCGATTTCGCTTGTTATGATCTTTGATCCGAAGAGATCAACCAGCTACCCGGAGCACAGTTGTGTTTCAGCACCCAAAACGTTCAGTACTTGCTATGCACAATTTGCAAGATTTGCTAATCGCAAACAAAGGCGTGTTGTCGCCTTGGACGCGCGGGCAAGCCATGGAGCCTGCGGTGTCCGCGTGGGCGCAACTAGCTTATTACTTTGTGTTGAAGTATACTTATGTGCCGTTTTGTGGAAATAAACTATATGCTTAAATTATGTGACCTGTACAGACTTCTACTGAAACTTGCTGAATAAGCAATTTGTGCTATGAAGTTTTTACTCGTGATTCCGGATTCCAGATTCTAGTTTAGAGTACAGGCTCAGGTCTGAGAAATTGGTCCTAACTTTTTAGTCGTGGGAGGCGTTCGGGCGGCCTTGAAAGAGCACAAGAGTTTGTAAAACATGGCCAAACAATTTTGAACGTTACGTCAGGGTTACACAGGCCTTAATGACGAATGACGCAGTGCCTAGTGCGAGTTTTTTAACCAACTCGATGGCCGTTTACGCAAATATCTAAGAGCCTTCGCAGATGGTTGATCTACTCGCGCGATTGACATGCGTATCACTTCACTTCCTGGTTTATGGCGTGGTTGTGGCGTATGTGTCATTATGTCACAATTCTGCCAGTGTCTGTATCATGCTAGTGTCATGACATGCGTATCTAAGCTTGCTGAATGTGACGTGCGTTCATATATTGTCAAGCCTGATTGGATACGCATGTCAATCGCGCGACTGTGGAATCGAGTCAGCGCCACGCATCTCTCACTAGATGGCGCTGACTCGATTCCATAGAAATTTACGAAAACGGAAACACGATCGAGCTGGTAAAAAACTCGCACAAGGCACTCTGCATGTTTTAAACGTACGTTTCCGCTGAATAACCCGACTTGTTGAGCGTTTACGTCTTGTCAAGAGTCGTGTGCTCACTAAGAGATAGTCGATGGGGCGATTTACACACGAGTAGAGTTGTGAGTAGCCAATCATATGGCCACAGTACGGTTTATCCACAGTTTAAAATCGCTCAGCGAGCTATGAAACGAGCCATGCTTGGAGTTTCTCTGAAAGATAGAATCCGCAACGAGACCATCCGACATAGAACTAAAGTTCTCGACATAACTCACGAGAATAAGCAAGCCGAAGTGGCAGTGGGCTGGTCATATCTGCCGAAGAACCGATAACCGCTGGGGCAAACGAGTTGAGACCACGGCTCGGCAAACGTATTGTAAGACTGGCCGGAGCCAGGTGGAGTGACGATTTGCGTAAGGCTGCTGGTAGAAGCGTCGAGCTCAGGACAGGGCGCAATGGCGCTCATTAGGGGAGGCCTATGTCCAGCAGTGGACTGCTGGCTGATGATGATGATGGAATCATCATATGGCCACACGTCACATTCCACGTGACATTTCCCAAGCCTGATTGGCTACGCAGAACTCGTCTCGCTTGTAAATCGCTCGTAGAACGAACATGAAGATTTGAACCTTACATATCGATGTATGGCACAGGTTGAATTGAGATACAGTAAATATATTTCAATTTAAACTGGTATATAATCGTTTTGATGTACCAAAATGTATGAAAAGGAATGTATGAATGTATGAAAAGGAATGTTGTGCTTTTTATAATAATTATGTAAATTAATTTTGATCTGAATAAGAGTCGTTGGTAGCAATTTGGAAATGCATAAAAGTAAATGATGAATGCGTTTTATTTATACAAAAATATCGCTTTTTTTTTAAATTCTATGTTATTAATTTGTTTTTGTTTTGTACTCCTAGAAATCTATTATGCCTAAGAATCAAAACAGTTATTGAAATGTTATATTCGATTTGATTTTGCTTTCTGATATATTTCACAAATAGCTCATTATAGCTCATTCGTAGCTGAGTTGGTAACTGGTTGGTGCAAATAAAGATTACTTTGCATAAGAAGATACTTAATTTTACTTAATTAAAATAAATACCTAACTTTAGTAGTTAGGAGTTAGGGAGGGACTGATATACTGTATAGATAGAAAAATCTTGGAATAGATAGCTACAGCAAATTCTATACTCTTCAGTATTTGTTTGACAAGATTTTTTAAATGCCTAGTCATCTATCAAATATACAGTCGTGTTCTTAAAGCATAGTTTTAAAGGTTTAATTTAGACATTTTTAATTTGCCTTTTTCCATTTACGTAGATTGATGTTACTGTGTTATAGTTGAAATAAAAACTGATCATTGGCCATCACTTATTGTCTAGTGAACCTCTAAGTATCGCCGCAAACGGGCCACACGCAACAGCTACAAACGCCGCGACGAGAAGCTAGAAGCTGCGACGTGTGGCGGCTTCGGGCGTCAACCGTGTGCGGCGAGTCCATATAAAATGTATGGAAACTACAGGAAATATGCCAGTGGTATTTTGTGGCTGTCGCGTGTGGCCCGTTTGCGCTGACCCTTAAGCTTTAAACGCGACTGTACCAAACGAATAATGTAATAAATTATAATGTTCTTCAAAGCAATAAGAGACAATATCCTTTACAAAAATTTTAAATAGATTTGTCTAGGATAAAATTTTAATTAGGACGTGTTTTCGGACGTGTTTTAGCGCAAATCTTATTTACAAATTAAAATTAATATACGCGACTACGCGATCCTGAATCTTATTTATGTGCCATAAGGTCGCCATTGGTACAACTTGTATTTACTAGACCAAAATGTATTTTTAGTCGAATAGTAGTTGCAGATTGTATGAAATAATATGTTGAGTGCATCTGTTTCTACTTCAACAATACGAAAATGTTCAGGTTTCGTTTTCGAGTAACTTTTTTTTCCTTTTTGAAACCAACATTACATTTCAGTACCTAGATGTCGTTTGATCATATTTGAATCCAATTCATTCAAAACTTCCATGAAAAAATACATAAAAAAAATAAAATTTAGCTCTAAAACTATTGAACGTTTCCGTATTGTGCAACTCGTACTAGGGGTACTGATTTTATTACAACTATCCCCATGCTTTTTGAGGGTAGTTTGTTCCCAGCACCTTCGCCAATGAGCGCATATGTAGATGCCCCGTTAGTGATAAGATAAGAAACTGATGCACTGCATAATATTAACAGAATCGGATTATTGTATATTAATAAACTAAAACATTGAGAATATAATTATTTATTGTATAAATGGTGTTTTATTATTGAACAAACTTGATCAAAAATGTAGTATTGTGATATACTATGAAATGGAACTTAACGGATCTCATTTTATTTCGTTTTCTTCCGTTATCTCTAATTTTATCTCGTTTTCTCAAGTTAATTCCTCATTATCGCACGTATCTTCCGTTATCTCTTGTTATCTCAGTATCTCTCGTTTTATCTCTTTATCTCCCGTTATCTCTCGCAATCTCTAATTATCTCTCATTATCTCATTATTTATAATCTAATGAATTGCTTTGATTGTTTTTCCACTACGGCATCCTCTTCGATTGCTTCTTCAACTTTGATATCTTGTTTGACTGCTTCTATCACTTCGATATACAGTTTGAATTCATCTTTCTCTTCAATATCCTGTTTGATTGCTCCTCCCACATAAGCTATCGTCTGATTGTTTCTTTAACATCGATATCCTCTTTAATTTTTTATATAACAAACAATATCTCATACAAAATTTTAGATTGCTTGTATCTTTTGAAGAGGTAGAGATAGACATGCAAAACTTTAACAAAATGTATGGTTAACTTTTTTATCCTCTTAGATTTCTCTTCTTTAGCTTCGATATCCTGTTTGATTACATCTATCACATTTATGTCCTCTTTGAATGTTTTTTTCATATTGATATTCCCCTTGATTGCTTCTCTTACATCAATATCCTCTGTTAGAGCATCATCTTCTTGGATATCCTATTTGATTGCTTCTTACACTTCAAAATCCTGTCTGATAGCTTTACAATGCAACACATAAACAGCGAGCTGTGTGCAGCTCGCTTACCACCCAACCTCTAGTAAGTATAATAGTCAATTTCACAACATATATTTGTCTCTGTACTCTGTATACTGTGTACTAAGATTGGTCGAATCGTTCACCGAGCCTAACTGCAGAGGAACTAAGATCAGGGGGTCTACTATTATTTAAACGAAGTACGAAATTGCGTGTTTCGTTTCTTGCGATTGGTACTCGATAATCGAACAAATAAACCAAGATTTCCACACAAAGTTCGTAATGTGTGACAGTCCAAAAATTGCGCAGCCTATTTCACAAAACATATACGACTGAACTATTGGAATTGACAGTAAAAAAATCGATCAATCGCATGAAACGAAACACGAAATTTCGTACTTCGGTGAATTGTAGTAGGCCCTCAGTTGCGTTGCGAGTACTGACATGTTTTTCATTTTGTTTTAACAGTATACAGGATTACAGGCTGTTTGGTACAAGTAGCGGCACGAAAGTCTAGCGCTGTTATTGCGCAGAAGTTGCAAAAGCAAGGTATCATATGGGACGCGACGCGAGATAGAGAGACCCAATGCGCAGACGTTTCGTTTAGCGCTCGACTTACGTGCCGCTAGCTGTACAACTGTGGTACAACGATGTAAGAATCCAAGGAGATCAAGGGTACCCATGTGATCATTTTAAACGTCATATGCTATTTGAAAAGTGTTATGGTTTTTATGTTACTGTCTTTGATGTAGGGCACAGACAGCATAGATAGGGCCCAGTACGAAAAATCAAACCCACAAAAATTTACAATATTTTTTTATTCAATATAATAATCTTAATAAATCCAAAATATTTACACAATACAAAAACATACAATATGACCTTGTTCGGCGTCCTTTCGCTAGCGTGGTAATGTGTACGAATCTAACAAACAGCCGACTATTGCAAAATATGTGTCCGTTCCTTGACTATTTATTATTTATATTTTAAGTAGAAAGAAATTGCTTTACAACATGCATATCACGTGGTGTTATTTGCACAGTTATATGCTGATTTCAGCCAAGGCAAAAGCAACTCAACGAAGATACCGTATAAGATTGATTTTCCTTTGGCCAAAACCACAATTTCCTGTCCAAATAACAGTGAATATACAAATTCGACAAAAGGAAACGGACAGTCTAAATTTGAAACCTCGTTGGTACAATTGAATTTCCACAACATACAAAGTAAAATTTATAACAAAGGTATAACGTAAATCCTGTTACCAATACAATAACAAAATAAATATGATATTGATATCATTCAATAAAGTTATAGATGTTTGTAAAATAAGTGTTTTAAAGCGGACAGGACATGATTCCATTTCATTCTGGTGTTCCACGTTTCATATCTCGCGATATATAATAATTAGGTTTAGGAAAAGTGAAGAAAGCTTTAATTAAAAACTAATGCTCGAATCGCTATCATACATCTGGGCCGGAATCTACTAAAGCGGATGTAGTTTAAAATCGAATGCCAATATGATGCTGGACGGCCTAGCATCAACCTCGCGAAAGGTAGGTCTCGGCATGAATTTGGACAAGACCAAAGTCGTGGTCAATGACGAAATTGATTCGAGACCTGTCGTCGTTAATGGACACCTTCCTGAAGTTATTTCGGAGTGCAAATACCTCGAGCAGATTTTGCAGTTAGGTAGAAAAAACTTTGAGGAGGCTAAGAGGAGGATTCAGCTGGGTTAGGCAGCATTTGGAAAACTACGTAGAGTTTTCTCGTCACCCATACCGCAATGTTTGAAAACGAAAGTTTTTATCAGTGCGTCCTACCCATCATGACATACGGAGCCGAAACGTGAACACTTAGTTAGGCTAGTCCACCAGTTTAACGTCGCTCAGCGAGCTATGCTCGGAGTTTCTCTGAAGGATAGAGTCCACAAAACTATCCGACATAATAACTAAAGTTATCGACTTAGAGAATTAGCAAGTTAAAGTGGCAGTGGGCTAGCCATATCTGCTGCGAAGAACCGATAAACGTTAGGGTAAACGTGTTCTTGAGTGGAGACCGCGGCTTGGCAAACGTAGTGGCAACGCCTTCCGGCCAGGTGGAGTGACGATCTGCGAAAGGCTGTTGATAGAAGCTGGATGTGTCGAGCTCAGGACACGGCGCTATGGCGCTCATTAGGGCAGGGCTATGTCCAGCAGTAGACTGCTATAGGCCGATGATGATGCAAGATGGCCGACATAGGACATAGCATGGGAACTGATTACGTTGACAACCGCCCATTGCTTTGACAGTTGCTCGACCGCTTTAGTGGATACCGCACCAGCGGGGTGATCGGCTAACTCTGTTGCAAACGGAAATGATTGACACCGATCATTGTTTTTACAAACTTTGACATTTCATCAGTTGAAATTCAATGAACGTCAATTGAGAAACTGTCACAGTTTGTTAAAATAGGATCGGTTTCAATCATTTCTGTTTGCAATAGAGTAAGCCGATCACCCGGCTGATATAGATGATTTATGGATTAAAACAGGTGTGGTGGACACTGCATACTTAAGAGTAACAAACCTTGTATGGGTTGATCAGCGTTAAAAAGAAACTTCTAAGATTAGAATTGAACATTAAATATATCTTTTTATAATTTGTGTTCTTAAAATGTAACCAATCAGGGCCCACCTTTATGAAGATGGCCGACAAATAACATTCATAATTGAGCATACAATAGGCTAGAAGACTGAAAAATTCTAATTAGTCCGTTATTTACATATCCAAAAAATATTGGACACGTATTTTCTCTTTTGTCAATTAAATAAAAAATAACAAAGATATAGTGCGTTAAATTTCCGCGCGACGTCACTATATAGTACATTTTTTACCTAGGCGTGACGTCACGAGCCCCCCCTCCCGAACTTTCACGTTCTTTATCTCCGTCAATTTCTATTGATTCGATAAATAAAAAAACACGTGTACAGTATTTTTTGTTGATCTAACTGACGGACTAATTAGAATTATTATTTTTTGACCCAGTCGTCATGCATATTAGTGCTACAAGTATAACGTGGCGAGGCATTGTCCCACGGTGATTAAAACTAGAAAATGAATGTACTTTGATTAAGGTGTCTCTTGAACCAATTGTAATCACTTTCGGCATTTTAAAACCCAAATGATTCTCATTTATCACAATGTTGTTGTCCGTAAACTATCACTTGTCAAACGCACAGTTCCAGTTTTAGTTCCTACAAACGCCACCGCCAACTTAAACTTGTGGCACTTTAGCTACATATTCTTAAAAATGAAATTGTATATTATTTTTCTCTATGAATATTTGTCAACCAGATAGCTCCATGGAATGCGATTATAGACGTGACGATAAAGTCAAAGTTAAAGACATCTAAAATTATTATACAAAATAATATACATATACATAATAACTCGCCCTCATAGTTTGCATTTAAAATTATAATTTTCTAAACGAGACATGTGAACTTAATTAAACTAGATATTAATATGGATTTTAGTTGAACTAAATGATAAATTACTTTACAGTACACGTTAGGAGTTAACGTGATGTTCCAAAATATATATAATTCTAGACCCCTAGTACGAGATGCACAATTCGAAAACTTTCATAGTTTACGTTTTCGAGCTCAATTTTAAATTACATTTTTTCGTTAATTACCCAATCGTTTAGAGTGATAAACATTGCAATCAGTAAGATGCATAACTCCCTAAAAACGTACATAAAAATTAAGCTCGAAAATGAAAACTATGAACGTTTCCGTATTGCGCAACACGTAAGTGAGATAGAGATGATAAAAGCGACGTATGTATGCAGTACGAACGACTCGGCTCCAGGCAGAGAAGAAAATCAAACACGAGAATTCAATCATTCGTATCACAAAATCTTGACCAATGACAAAGCTTAATCCCTGTCCATTCATTGTCATTGGTCATTGTACGCTTACGATATGATTGGTTGAATACTTCGTGATTGACCTACGGATGTAACATATAAAAAACACGCTGCAACGCAGACATGTTAGAAAAATAATTGTTTTGCCTAAAGGCCGCGCGATAAGCACCGGTTCCGTTTTTACAAACTTACATTTTGTCAATTGAAGTTCTTTGAATTTCGACGGAAGAAATGTCAAAGTTTGCAAATGGTCCAGTGCCGACCATTTCGGTGTGCAACTGAGTTAGTTAATGAGGCCTCATGGCATAGATTACAATACATTGTATAGATTACAATAGATTTTATGCCCGTGGAAAGATACAATTGTATGAAAATGATTCAAGACCAATTAGAATTACTCTCTGAATACCACTTATATATTCTAACGGCCGGTTCCTATATTATACCGTTACCGATTACACCTCATTTTCCCTTGAAAAACTGTCAAAAATTAACAACGAGGCGTCGAAAATTTGACAGCTTTTCAGGGGAAAACGAGGCGTAATCGGTAACGGTATAATATAGGAACCGGCCATAAACAGATTTGCGTACAGAGTCATATCTGTGGCTAAGTGCGAAAAACACACCTTACTACATAGTTAGCGTTAACTACATTTTTGTATGAAAATGGAGCAGCGCCCCTAGCGGGAAGTTTGTAAAACTTTGACGCTTCTATACAAAAATATAGGTAGTTAACGCAAACTTTGTAGTGAGGTATATTTTTCGCACTCAAGCCACTTAAAATGTAACTTATTAAAGTTGTGATGATGTAGTATAAGAGTTACTCTGATTGGTCTATTTAGTTATAGGTTATTCACTCCCTAGGACCGCACCGACACAAGTTGTCATTCGCCTTGAAATTTTAAATTTCAGCAATTAGAGTAGGTTTTATAATAACAAATTAGAATACGGACGGCTGGCAAACGCCTCATGGCAAGCGGCAGCTGTTCTATTTTGTCATTTCAATATTTACTATGGTACTAACAGTTTAAAACTCTAATTTGATTGGCAAATTGTGAGCTGAGTCGGAGGTGCGATTAGTGAATGAGCCTTGTGTTGATAATAATTCAATTATTTCACACGCGTGCATTTACTGTAATGAGTAGAAGACATTACCAGAATGATTGTATTAAAATCAAAAAGGCGTTGACGTTGACATGACATGACGATGACATTTAGAAAAAAGTGCAGCTATTGAACGTATTTTACATGACACTGCCGAAAATGCGGAAATGACCCCAGAGGCCATTGAATAAAGAAATGAATGAATGATTTGAAATTCTCCTTCCAATATACAGATGTCAAAATATGTATATTAACTTCTTGTATGCTTTAACACAGATCTGAACGACATGATAGATTTTCTGTTGTGTCTGGAATCGCAATAGATAACAGGTTAATTCAAAAGGGGATAAATAAAAGAGGATCCAAGGGGGTCTCATTTACTTTCTGGGCAAACCGAAATGTTAAGCACCGGTCCTGGTTTTAAAAACGTTGACAGTTTGACAATTGACGTTCTTTGTATTTCGACAGAAGAAATGTCAAACTTTGCAAATAAAGGTCAATTTCAGTGTGCAACTACTGAGTTAGTAAATAAGGCCCCTGGGAATGATATTGAACAAACTTTTGTACTACATTAATTTTAGAATATTGACTTTTAACAGAAGAAATAATAGAAAAATTGAGAAACATTTCCAGCTTTTTTAAGTGTGGAATTCCCCTTTTCGGGTTAATACACATATAATGACATACACCAGTATCGAATTCAGGTGATACAAACGAAATATGAATAAACTAAACTAAATAAACGTACGATACAATCTGTAAATGCACCTACACCAATTTTGAAGTAACAAAACACTAAGTAGTCTAGCGGCGCCATTTGTAAAAACCGATTTTATCACGTTAAGGTCAATTCTATATATTTAAATTCCCAAACTAACGCGTATTTATATAATAACATAAGCTTGCAACGACGTTACCGCTAAATAAACATAGAATCTCGTAGACTACGGGAAGTGACAACTGCCTATAACAGGATATAAACCAAATTAATATAATAATCTTTTAGGCTACGGACACGAAGTCAGCGGGCGCGGGGCGGCGGCGGCGGCGGCGCGGGGAACGGCGCGTTTCAATGCATACATTTACATATGGAAGTGGTCTCGAAAGCAGCGGCGTGCGAGAAATGTGCGCCAGTCTAGCGGTGCCCGCGCGTCTGCATTAACGGCCGATTTCTATATTATACCGTTACCGATTACGCCTCGTTTTCCCTTGAAAAACTGTCAAAAATTAACAACGAGGCGTCGAAAATTTTACAGTTTTTCAGGGGAAAACGAGGCGTTATCGGTAACGGTATAATATAGGAACCGGCCATAAAACAACACTTCGCCGCTCTAGCGCCGCGCGACCTGCCCGCTGGCTTCGAGACCGAGTTTGCATTGCCGCGCCGCTCCTCGCGCCGCCGCCGCCCCGCAATCGCCGACTACGAGACCGCGGCCGTACATTTTTTATTACAATTACAAATAAGTTTTAAAACTAGTTATCAATTTTATCATTAGCTTTTTTTTTAATAATTATATTGTAGTTGGCGACTATGTGGACGTAGAAACAAGAATACGATCGACAGATTTTCATCAATATAAAAATGATTTTGCATTTTGTAAATAATTTATTAGCAGAAAGTTTATTGCTCAAATTCCGTTTTAACTATAAAAGTTACACTTTTCTTTGCCAAACGAAAAATTACAAGCGAATGATAACAGCAGGATATTAAAGATAAACTAGTTGTCATAAGGCATCATAACTACTATTCTCAATAAACCACTCCTCGCATTAAGAGGCATTATAAATTGCTATTTTAGTCGTTCAATTCTCCAAGTATAGCGTAACGTAGAAAGAACGCTGGCGGTACAAAACGTATTAAGTGATTTCTTCTTCCAGCTTTCCTTTTAGGTGACGCGTTCTCCAAGTATAGCGTAACGTAGAAAGAACGCTGGCGGTACACAGCGCATTAAGTGATTTCACTTCTTCCAGCTTTCCTTTTACGTGACGCGTACTCTATACATGCTCAGACCAAACATAGAAAAAAATAGCAAAATAAAAAGCTTCAATTTTTATAAAATGCGTCTGCACTGATTATTAAAAAATATTTTAATTTATTCTTCTAATATCTAACAAAATCATGGTCAGAAGCACTTCAGGGAAACAAACGACTAAAATTGCACCCTATGTAAAGATAACAGTGTTCAAAATAACAAAGAGTAGGTCGCTGAAAACAAGTAATTGTAATCTACATGATCCCCTGCGATGGATGTTCGATATTGATCTTTACACGTCTGGTTTCTAAGTCCACAATGCCGTGTCGCGGCCGGAGACGTTGCCGATATACTACAGAACATACCTCAACCTGCGCGCGCTATCACCGTGAAGCGATTGATTCTGAAAAAGAAGATACGAGGTGTCGTCAAATCTCAAAGAAAAAAAAGATATACATGTTCCATGCTTCAACAACATCAGTTTATAGCATTCCTCATTGGACATAATGCTCCCCTTATTAAGGCGACGATACATGTCAAACCTCCCTCTCGCTCGCACTATTCAACATTATTGAAGATATAAAATCACTGAATGTAGTTATGCAAAATAGCAAACCTTCACGGCCTAGAAAATAAAAAAAAGTTCAGCAATAATATCATTTTGATTCTATCACGATTTCTTACCAAAAAACTTGTACCAATGTTATAAAGTTTGGTGCAAATTTTTTGGTAGGAAAACGTGTTGGGTTCAACATGATATTTTTGCTGAACTTTTGTATTGTTATTTTCTAGGCCGTGAAGGTTTGCTATTTTGCATAATTACATTCAGTGATTTTATATCTTCAAAAATGTTGAATAGTGCGAGCGAGAGGGAGGTTTGACATGTATAGTCGCCTTAAAGTATCGGAGAAGGACCCTAGATTGGCAACATTGCTGTCTGCGAGTTTTGTTCAAGCCGTTTTTGTAACCCGGATTTAGCTCTGGCTTCTTTTGTGGCAGTGCAGTAAAGCTTACATAAAATTGCAAATTACCTTGATAGGTACCTATGCCTTATATTTTCTTATGTTTCGTAACTCGTAGATAACCAATATTATTGTAAGTTTTAAGAAGCGTTCCTAGCTTAATTGACATTAACCTACATTTATTTAGTACTCTCTAGGATAATCTACACTGGTGCTACATAGAATAGTATTTTCTATTATAATAAAGATCTTTTGAACATTGAATTTTGAATGTAAGATGACATGCTCCACTGTTTCTTCATCTTGAAAGCAGCCGCGACAGTTCCCGCTGTCCTGACTTTATTAGGTGGTGGTTCAGGTCACAGTGGTAGTATGTGAGGCATACCTGTGTGGTGCATCACTTGCAGCAGGCGGAGGAGCGTGGTTGCTCTGCGTCAGCGAGCCGCCGCGCGCCCGCGCCGCCGCCGCCCGTCGCGCCGCCTTCGCTCTTTGGTAACTTGTTCGCTGGAAACATAAAAACAACTGTTGTAGACAATGAAGTAACCAGCGGGCTGATCGGCTAACTCTGTTGCAAACAGAAATGATTTGACACCGATCCTTCTTTTACAAACTTTGACATTTCATTCGTCTAAATTCAATGAACGTCAATTAACAAAAATAAAATAAATAAAAAAGGCAGGGGCTCGGGACGGGTGGGGCCTGATGGAATCCGGTTGGTGCGCCCTTTGTATGTATTAGTATGTATGAGAATAGTATAGGTAAGACATTATTATAATTCTATGGTAGTTTTTATGTTCTATTCCGTCTTTCTTTCTTTCCTATTGTGTTGTTATGTGTTAGTTTTGTGTGTAAATTTTAGAATTATATTAATGGCTTAGTATAATAATTTATTGTTAGGTTTAGGTTTAGTTTTAGGATTATAAGTTTTGTATTTCCTTATTTCCTCACTAGATTTAAATGATGTTGTATTATATAACAACAGTGAAGTATTATCTTAATAAAAAAAAACCAACAACGTCAATTAACAAACTGTCACAGTTTGTAAAAGCAGGATCGGTGTCAATCATTTCTGTTTGCAACAGAGTTAGCCGATCACCCCGCGCAGGTTAGTTAGACAGGACTAAGCTTCCGAACATTTATAATGTGCGTCTGTTTTACCATTGACTTACGAACCTAACGTCACTGTCATGTCAACGTCAATCTGACAGGTGACAGATAGATTACTTGCAAAATATTGATGACGATTTTTTTATTATTCATCGATTCATTGTAAAAATAAAGATCAAAACATTATCACAAGGGACTGGCGTTTTATCATTGTGCTCCCCAACAGGCAGAGATTCGAACCCACGATCTCCAGGGGTCTCATTTACTAACTCATTCGCACACTGAAATGTCAAAGCTTGAAAATAAAAATTTTATCGGTAGTTGGGGTAGATAGATGATAGATAGATAAACGTTTATTGACAAAAAAATTACATGTTTTAAGTTACTAGTGCCTTAAATCCTAAGTTAGGTTTATCTAGACACTAGAGTTCTCTAAAAAATGACATTAAATAATAAAACAATACAAAAACTTATAAGGTACAACCATGGAGTTAATAATAGAACTTCGTACTTGGGGAATGCGCGTTTTGAATAAAAATATGTGCCTACTAAATCCCTGGTATAGTCACATACTAAACCTCCTTGATCCGTAGGCAGCGTTGGAGCCACAGCACTGTCTTCCACTCCATAGATAAATATAAAGAGCAACGCAAAGAATTATGACTAAAGCATAGAAAAACTCTTAAAATTCATCATGCTCTGAACATCAACTCATACGGCTGATCTCTACTTTCTTATGTCCAATATCATCACTTAGAAAGGGATGCATTCTTCTCATAATGAGACTCAAAAAGAAAATCGTACCAGGGCGCTCGAATAAAATGCCATGCAGTTTCATAGAAATGCCCTGGTACGAAGTCGCAGCAATCGCATTGAGATAAAGTATGCATCCCTTTCTAGCATATGATATATGGACATAAGAAAGCGTATGAATTGACGTTCAGAGCATAGTGAATTTTAAGACTTCATCTCATAGTTCTCTTCTTTAACTGAGGAGCAACGGCAATAGAGACGATGTCACACCGCCCACTGGCACACTGCCTGTCAACGTCAATCTGACAGGTGACAGCCAGCGATTACATACAAAATTTTGACGACGATAGTTGAAAAAATGGTGTCCCGCCATTTTTTCATCTTGAACGACAGTTATCATTTCTATTAAACGTTATTTTCTAGTATTTTTCTAATGTATTTCGTTTATTAGTCATGGTATTATAACCGTTATACGTTAGTTATAAGACACAAGTATTAGTGAAATGGATTATAAGAAGATTGAACGGGAATTCTCTGATGAAGAAAATTGTGCGCCGATCGTTTTTTGTTATATTCGCCATGGCTATAGCAGAAAACAGGACCTGACTGAAGACTGGACGACTGGACTTATAAGCCGTACTACGTTGCCTCATATTATTATGAACATTATACTTGATACTGGCGAAATTGTGGAAACTATCCCAGAAGCCAATTAATAAAGAAGTGAAGTGACGATAGTTTGTTACAAAAGCTTTCTCCTTTATAGTATTTTTAGTATTTATTTAACCATTCGTTATAATACATATCTAACATTGGTGTGTAAGTCAATTTTTACAATATAAATTCTTACTATAATCCAATTATTTCTACATAACCAAATCGGAGAATGAACAACTCATGAATTCTTAATCTCTCAACAACTCATGATTCGTCGCTTTATTGTAAAAATCAAGATTAAATCATTATCATCACAAGGGACTGGCATTTCATCATTTACCCCCCAGCATGCAGAGTTTCTAACCCGCAACCTCCCGATCGGAAGTCAGAGTACAACCCACTAGGCCACCACACCTAGGCACAACAAAACCCAAAACTCACCGATAGCTAGGAATATATCGTTAACGTTCATAGCGGTCTTCGCGCTCGTCTCCATAAACAGCAGTCCGTTCTCGTCCGCGTACGCCTGCGCCTCTTCGAACTCGACCATGCGCTTGGCCGCCAAGTCGCTCTTGTTGCCGGCCAGCGCGATCACTATCGACGGCGACGCCTGCCTCTGCAGCTCTTTCACCCAGTTCTTGGCGCGCCCGAATGTGTCCTGAAATTAACAATACCCATAAACTATCAATGTACATACAAATACAAAAAAATGCCAAATGTTGACTATTTTAGTCAATATACTACTACTACTTTAGAGTACATATTATTTTAGTAGAGTTCTTTGTGGAGGGTTAGACCGGGTGCGTACTGCCACCATGTATATTTCTGCCGTGAAGCAGCTGTGCTGTGTTTCGGTTTGCCGGGTGTGGGTACCGGTGAAATTACAGGCACAAGAGGCTTATCATCTTCATGTAAAGTGCCTCAAGTTGATGGACGAGGGCGTTGCATCGTAGAGCACGTTCCAAAATCTACGATGCAATGCTTTGTGATAGGTCATTGCTACTACTTAACATCAGGTAGGCCATATGATTGTTTCATATTCACCAAATTTATCACGATTTAGGGTTCCGTTCCCAAAGGGTAAAAACGGGACCCTATTACTAAGACTCCACTGTCCTTCTGTCTGTCTGTCTGTCACTAGGCTAAATCTCATGAACCGTGATAGCTTGACAGTTGAAATTGTCACAAACGATGTATTACTGTTGTTGCTGTAACAACAAACACTAACAACTCCCAAACAAAAAACGTGATTTATTTGCCGTCCAAAAAAAATAAAATAATATAATTAAGTCGACAACTTAAGTTCTTACGTCGCGTAGTCTCGTTGCGGTACACTATATGACTTAAATCTATCTTCAAGTTATCTTTCAGTCTTCAGTACTTAGGGGTTCATTCATCACCTTTTAATATTTTTATGTTACCAATTTAAGAAATTTTGAATAAATTATTTTATTTTATTTATTTTTTTATTTTATCATCATCATCATATCAGTTCACTGCTGGACATAGGCCTCCCCTAATGAACTCAGGACAGGGCGCAATGGCGCTCATTATGGGACGCCTATGTCCAGCAGAGGACTGCTATAGGCTGATGATGATTAATCACTATCAACGAATATTTTTACAATGAGTCATACAACACCGGAAAACAATTGATAACAATTGTATTAGGGGGAGCCCAGGTCACTCTGGCACGGTCAAGGACTTCATTTGGCTAATTTACCCATCTTATCGCCATTGAGTCATGAACTCTTGAAACAGGAAAAACGCTTTGAAAATAGAAGTGCGATTGATTACACACGTCAATTAATTGAGGAGATTTGTACTAAACTTGCATTATAAACATCAAAACATATTGTTTCTTGCTATGTATGTACATAGATCACTATGTACTGTCCATGCTTATATATAAATAATGCTGGACACTATTACAGCAGTATGTAGCTTCCTTATTAGATGGTACTGTAAAACATTTTTGAACGGGACGTTTTTTAGAGTTCGATTGAGGTGGAGCCAAAATTAAAAATATCCAAAATCTTAAGAACAAATCGAGTTTAAAGCGTGAGAAAGATTTCATTTTGCACTTTTAAAATGAAACGAACTTTCGTAGCAGTTGAGTTGAACATTTCTATGATCGGCTTATTAATTCCAGCCAGGCGTCTTACAAAGATTACAAAGACGCATTTACACGTACATAAATCAAACAGCAAAATTCCATTCGTAATTGTATAAATAGAGCGACTGGTAGCTCGCTACAGATAATAGTGTTATCTATGTCGGTGTCTGGAGCCCTTGAACTCGAAGACCCATCGGTACCACCTACTCACCTAGATATCTACGTTTCACACGTCAGCTATCCAACCTATTGTATGTGAGCAATGACATCAGAAAGTGCCTACTTCTAGCGGAAATCGTACATTAAGAGGGCGTAGGTACTTCGTAGTTCGTATGCGTACTATTTCTTAATTCAGACTAGATTTACTCCTCTTTATTAGTGGAGACATGTGTCCAGTCCACCAATGGACTGATATAGGTCCAAGAATGACATTCTGTTGTGCATAGCAATTTAATAATGTTTGGAACAATAGCACTGCGCGAATAACACATGATATGGCGAGGAGGCAATACAGGGTAATTACAATTAACTTTATCTGATAAGCGGGTTTAGCAGACGCTCGGCATAAGGGGGCGTCGCTCGCTAGTAGCTGATAAAACACTCTACTTTCTTCGTTTATTTGTATTGACACGGTAGAAGTGAACAAAGGAACCATCATCATCATCAGCCTATATCCACTGCTGGTCATAGGCCTACCCAATGAGCGCCATTGCGCCCTGTACTCATCTGACGCATCCAGCTTCTACCAGCAGCCTTTCGCAAATCGCCACTCCACCTGGTCGGAGGGCGTCCTACATTTGCCGAGTCGCGTCTCCACTCAAGAAATCGTTTACCCAAACGTTTATCGGTTTCTCGGCAGATATGGCCAGCCCACTACCACGTAAGCTTGCAAATTGTCTGAGCTATGTCAATAACTTTAGTTCTATGTCGGATATACTCGTTACGGATTTTATCCTTCAGACGAACTCAGAGCATAGCTCGCTCCATAGCTCGCGAGCGACTTTAAACTGGTGGATTAGCCGTTCTGTGAGCCTCTGTATATCATGACAGGTAGGACGCACTCATTGAAACCTCAAAGGTTTGCTGGAAGAAAACTCTTAAATGGAGTATGCTCGTCAGTGTATTTTTTTTGCCATACTCTTTATATTCGTTATTTCTATGTACAATAAAGAATTACAGTAAGTTTCTACCACATACCACCTTCCAAGTGTTTGATTATCGTGACTCCAACATAATAATTCAAGTAGGTAATAATAGGTACAGCTCTAAACCGCTAAAAGAACGTAAAACGACAAGAAATAGCGAGTTGCGTGGTATTTAGCGGCACTAAACAGTGTATAAACACAGGCGACCTTTTCTACCACTGACCATGTATAGCCTAAATAATGACCTCGTCCGAACGAGGTTAAACCACAGCTTGGAATGGAACAGCCGATTAACTTGAATGTTATTCGAAAGTATGTTTGTCAATCCGCGAAAATATCAAAAACAACATCAGCCTATACAGGTTGTAATCATTAAGTGTGTCCAGGCGATTGTTCCGTAACTATTATAGATATTAATGTCAAAATTCCGGACTTTAAACGATTACACCCTGTATAGACGGCCTCTGTGGCGCAGTGGGCGAAGGTCCGCCTGAGACGCAGAAGGTTGCGAGTTCGATTCCCACCGCGTGACAAATATTTTCATTATTTGTAGATATTTGTCTGAGGTCTGGGTGTTTTATATTTATAATATGTATATTTTAATAAAAATGTATGAAAGTACCTAGTTTATCAGTCATGTGGTTCCCATAATACAAGCTCTGCTTAGTTTGGGGCTACATGATGCTGTGTGATAGTGTCCAGCATTATTTATATCAGTTCACTGCTGAACAAGGCATTCCCTAAAGAGAACGGGCTGGGGATCACAGGATAGCTTCTCGCAGCGACCGACGCTGCTGCCTGTCGGCGGCCAGGGGATGTAGCTATGCCGGTGTTAGACGTTTTGTTAGACGTTTGTTAGAGCAGGGTGCACCACGAGCAGGTGAGGTTGGCTTGGGTTCCGAAGAGATGTTGGAACCCCTTACCCTTCGTGTTTAATCGGTCACCCGCAATACTAGCCTAATTCGGGGAGTACTGAATGCCAAATTTGACATTCGGTTTATGTGAAATAGTTTTTGAGTTATGAGGGGGTCAAAACTGGCTCCAAATGGTTCGTGTAATATTATATTACACACGGTGCTACTCGCCACTCCTGTTAGCTTGAACGTTACTTGACAAGTTCCCGCGTCTAGATAGTATACCTCATTATAACATGTTTTGGGATGCTTCCGCCCTTGGCTCCGCCAGCGTTGGGGTAAAGAATAGGATAAAGTTATTTCCGCTCTAGAAATACATATTTATGTGCAAAATATAGTATCTTAAATCTTTACAAGGTTTCGCCTTTATAATATTAGCGGGAAGTAGGATAGTAGGATTACACGCAGTGGAGTGAACGAGCCATGCTACAGTAACTGTGGCGGTACCTCGTGTGGAAATTACCTCATAGTGTTCACGATTGTCAGCCAGTACCAACTGTACTCATCATTTCTGCGACTGAAATGTGGCTTCAGCAAATTAGGATTGACGCGTAACCTTACAAGCACTTTTCTTAATAAGTCCTACAAAATCTTATCCACCTAAAATTATAACGGTGAAAATTTATTAAAAAAACTAGCTTCCGCCTGCGGCTTCGCTCGCGTGGTACCGGGATAAAAAGTAGCCTATGTGTTAATCCAGGCCACTATCTATGTATATTTCAAGTTCCATTCAAATCCGTTCAGACGTTCTGGCGTGAAAGAGTACTGTGGCTTGAGTGCGAAGAAAATACCTAACGTCAAGTTTGCGTAACTATATTTTTGTATGAAAATGGAACAGCGCCCCTAGCGGGAAGTTTGCAATACCTTGACATCTCCATACAAAAATATATGTAGTTAACGCAAACTTTGACGTTAGGTATTTTCTTCGCACTCAGGCCACTGATAATGCCTTATGGGGAAGGCGAAAGTTTGTCGAATTTCTGTTGGGTTTTTGTGAAACTCGTCAGAGGGTTAGCGGAATTTGTACTAAATATTGTCTTTTGAATATCTTCATATTTCATCTTGCTACTAATATTATATATGAGAAAGTTTGTGACTATGGGTGTTTGTTACTCTTTCATGCAAAAAGTACTGAACGAATTTGGAATATACATAGTTAAACACATAGGCTACTTTTTACCCGTATACCACGCGAGCGAAGTCGCGGGCGCCGGCTAGTATGATTTAAAATAGAAATATTTTATCAATTAATTCCGAAATTCAGATAGGAATTTGGGTATGACCGGATGATTTGGCGTAATTAGTCATTGTAGGCAGTTTATTCCACTTATACAAACGTATCTACAGTAAATACTCTAATGAGGGATTACATTTCTTCAGCAATAAAAAATATGTACTTGGATTTCTAATGTTACTCAGTTTCGAAAGCAATATTTCTAGTGACGTGTCATACCCATCGTAATTAAATAATTATTTCCTCATTCATTGAGTTCGTAACTTAGGGAAAACTAAAAATATAATTTGTTAGTACCCACAATAACAAAATTGTAAAAATAAATTTCTAAGGTGTAATATTAGTTATTTACCACACTATATTACAGCCTCAAGTCCACAGCAGGACCTCCCCTTAGAAAGGGGGATATGCCCATAATCCGAAAGATGCGAATTTAGGCGAATTTTTTTATATAAATGCTATAGATAAAATTAAACAAACTTCGAGTATTTTCCGCGAAATAAACGATAACTGATTATTTTGATATGAGTTGGTTTTGATGTCACTCAAAGTAACGCAGATGTTACCCGGCGCGAGGCAAGGCTTTCATTCACATTGGACAATTATTTAACCCATCTGTAGCTGCAAGTATCAATGTAATACAAATCTAAGCCCTTACCTGATTGGTGATGTCGTACACTACTATAGCCGCCTGCGCACCTCTGTAGTACATAGGCGCTAAACTGTGGTACCTGCAGACAAAATGTCAATGTTAGAAGAGTGTTGTGCTACACGTAAATAGAGGTACATCCTCTATCATTTTATATAGTTGGGTTGCGTTACCACATCCTAATCAAAGCTCCTGATATCCTGATATAACACATGAGAATAGGGTAGATGCCTGAATAATTATATTTAGTCCGTCATTTACATTATGAAAAAATATTAACATGTATTTTTTCTTTTGTCAATTAAACAAAACATGACAAAGATATTAAAGTGCGTTGAAGTTCCGCGTGACGTCACGGCTAAGTACACTTTTTACATAGCCGTGACAGCACGAGCCCCCACTCCCTAACTTTGACGTTCTTCATCTCCGTCAATTTTTATTTAAATGTTAAATAAAAAAATATGTTAACAATTTTATGTTTATTTTTACGACGGTTAATGTTTAAATCTATATGCTATGTTAATTAAGCAGCTGCTAGCCACTAGCATGCTAATTTTGACTCGTCACTAGCTTGCTATCTGACATATGCATTGATTCGCTCGTGACGTAGCGTAGACGATCCTATTAACATTATGATCCTATTATCCTAGTAAATATTAAAAACCGGCCAAGTGTAAGTCGGACTCACGCACGAAGGGTTACGTACCGTTGTATGGGAGCCCCACTTAAATATTTATTTTATTCTGTATTTGTTGTTATAGTGGCAACATAAACACATCATCTGCCTAGCTATCACGGTTACAGACACACTCGTTCCTGAAATACCATAGGCTCCTTTTTTTCGGATACTACGCGAAGCCGCGGTCGGAGGCTAGTATCCCATTCCAATGTATTCGAAAACTCGAACCCCATATTTGCCGAAACGCATCTACCATCTAGTTGTAACACTTTTCTGCAGAAGGTAATATTCTTTAACCCTAGACACCTAACCTTCGTCAATTCAACGAACACATAAAAGTAATATTGATTTATTTTATTGGCGCGAGCGCCGATATTATCGTCGTCTCTTGTCAACTCAGTGTTCGAAGAGCTCTCTTAGAAAGCGACGGAGTCTGGATAGTAAGTACTTTATTTCTTGATATATTACGAAAATAGTCGTCGTTTCGACGAATGGTTAGGTTTTGTGGCTATTTTACTACTAGTGTATTTACTTATTAGCAGCTTTTACAATAACTTCTCAACGATTACTCCTGATGATAATATTAGGTATGCGTTTATTATTGATTGAGGAATATATTGGTAACTTAGACGAGTTAACTGACAGCCAAACTGAAGATAATATGGAGGTGGATGATGCTGAAAGCGACGCTCAAGTCGACCCATCCAATCTCAAAGATACTCAAGGTTGTTCTTCACCTGCTTTGCGAGACAATGTGCAGGAGCCACAAATACCTTCAATAGGTACCATCGGCAGGAATAATTCCAGTATATTGACCTCTCAAAATGCAATATCCGTAGCCGAATCCATCATGTTTGGGCTCATGCGCATCATGCGCTCATCATCATGGCAACGGGCGTATTTCAAGTAGAGCGCTGTGATATATATTGTGGGTGTTACCAAAAAACCTACTACGGTTAAGAATATACTGAATCTACTGCAATTCATGACTAATCTGATACTAGAAAAAAAAATCAAAGACATGATCATCATATTAGGAGCAAATACAGATAAAGGCCAAGGTGAAGGTCAAGTTAATGGTCAAGGTGAAGGTCAGTCAACATCCAGATAGTTCTTCAATTAGTGAAGGCCCCAAATGTGAGGAAAAGAAAAGTTTGTGGTCTCTGTTCCTATAAAAATGGTGCATGACAAAGTCATATTGCTCAAAATTTATTACTGAAATTTGTGGTGAACAGAAAGTTGATTTTTGCATAAAATTAGCTATGAAATAATTTATTTTTTATTTTTTACTGATTGATAGGGTTATTATGATGATGATCACCAAATAAAAAAAGGCTACTATGTGTTGGTTTTTATTATTATTTTTTTTTAAGTGTATCCTCATTTGATCTCAAAAAACTAGTGCCGTATAATATATAAGGTATAAAACAAATAATTTTGCTTTAAAACTTAAATTTATTATTTTATTTACTAAAATAATACTTGTTTTATGTAAATGAGTAATAAAAATAAATAACACATTTATTATTAGATAAAATTATAAGCGCTAAAAATTACTCGTCGAATCGACGTATGGTTAGGTTTAAAGGAGTATTTACAAAGGTTAGGCGTCTAGGGTTAAATCTAATGCTCTTAGGTACATCTAATGGTTGCTACCAAAGAGTAGTCAGCATTTTATAAAATTTAAAACGCGTTTAGCAGTGAGTTTAGCTCTTGGCAGTGAGTGACACGAAGTACAAGCTAAACTCTGTACACTCAGCCAAGAAATACCTATAAGTAACAGCTGAGTCTCGGACCAGATGCATCTGGAATCATGTGTAAAAAGTTCACGTAAACACTAAGCAGTGAGTGACACAAAGTACAAACTAAACTCTGTACACTCAGCCAAGAAATGCCAATCATTAACTGCTGAATCTCGGACTATATGCATCCGGAATCCAGAATCATGGGTAGAAAAGTTCACGTAAGCACTTAGCAGTTAGTGACACGAAGTAGGTACAAGCAAACCCTGTACACTCAACTTACAAATGACTTTATGTAACAGCTGAGGCTCGGAATATATGCATACGGAATCCGGAATCATCGGTACAAAAAATTCACGTACTCTGTGCTTAGAAGGATAAGTAATAGTTACTATGAATTTATTACAAAATTTTAATTATGAAGAAATTTTAATTTAAAGAGGTTTATGGATGATTCAGATCCCAAGATATTTCGATACGAGAAGGAACCACAACATGAACACCATGTAGATCGTAAGAGTAGCTATACTAATGTGAAAGAGACTAATGATACAACCGTTTAGTTTATAAGATGATATAAATGGTATTTAATACAAGGTGGCGGCGCCGAGTACTTATCAGTAATCATAAAAATCCTAAAACTAAAGTCAATTATACAAAATTTTATTTTTTCGAACTAACTAAATCACAAATAAGGTAAGAAAATCATGCTGTGTACCATACGCGACGTTGCGTTGGCAATGGTAGCAATGTTTACATGTCACCATTCGATTATTGTAACTTACTTTTTGATCAATAAACGTTATTATTATTATTATTATTACCATTACAGCCCCACCCTGTATGTTATTGTATTTTTATTTACCCGTGAATCCGGATTCCGGATGCATATAGTCCAAGCTGTTACGAGCCTTATGCATGCGACTATGATCGCGTGGAATATGTAATTATCAGGTACCTACTTAATTCGTGTTTTAAATGCGTTATTTCAGGACGAGGTATTCATCTTTTTTCACTCTGCGCATATTTTAAAATATTTGCCCCATCATTCCAGCATCCAACGATTGATTTGTCGATACAAAAAGAATCGAAGAACTTTTCTTGTCAGAAGTACAATAGGTCTTTTCTATTCAGTCCAGGAAATTACTATACGGTAACTGTCTGTCATCATCCAATGTGCAAGCGAGATAGAAACAGGCAGCATACAGTTGATGCGTGCGAGGGAGAGTGAGATACAGTTATTGATGTATCAATGTTTGATGTATGGGAGCCACTTTAGTCTCGCAAGCTTAAAAGATATTCCAATGAACACGCACTCACAATATTATATTGGATAGATAGGTAGTCATTGTATTGTTCAATTACTGCATTTAGAAAGTATGCGGTAAAGCACAAAATATAATTAAAATAAAATCGTAATAAATCAATCTGAACCGGATGATATTATTACTTGATATTTATAATGCTATGATGATAGTACGCTTTTAAATAAATCAATTATGATACGATTCTGAAGCAAATACAAATATTAAACTGTCTAGAATTTGATTTTCATCATCATTATCAGCCTATAGCAGTCCACTGCCGGACATAGCCCTCCCCTAAAGAGCGCCATAGCGTCGTGTCCTGAACTCGACGCATCCAGCTTCTATCTCTTCTATCTGCTGCCTTTCGCAGATCGTCACTTCACCTGTCCGGAGCGGGTCCTACACTACATTTGCCGAGCCGTGGTCTTCAGTTCTTCACTAAGAACTCGTTTGCCTCGGTTTAGATTTTACGAAATTTTAGATTACAATTAACTCGCTGACTGTGATATACCATTCAACATAATACTACCTCTTGACACATTTAGTGATGAATCGATTCATGCAGTTCTTCACCAATTGCTTTTGAGGAATCCTAGTGTATTTTTTAGGAGATTAGTAGAAAAATATAGGTTACGTCTATGATCATTCGACATAGTCTAGACAGACTGGTCGCACACTGCACAGGCGACGTTAATTGAGCCGTCCGACCATCTCGTCCCACATACAATTCCTTACTAGTATCTACCTGTTTTATAAATACGTTCCCAAGTTCTTGTAAATCAACATTATTAACCAACCCCCTTAGGCCATGACACGGTGTTCTCTACGTAAAGTGAGTGAAATTCTTTGCATAACGTGGTCGAATGTCGTCTTCTCTATTGTTTCAACCGATTTAGTTATTTTGTTTGAAAGGCGACTTGATCGAATCTTCTTTCTTAGATTAGAATGATCTTTATAAGCTTTAAGGGTATGAAGAGAATTTTGAAAAATAGTATTTTCTAGCGTATCTATAAGTCTCTTAGCTTATAGCTGAAACACTCTAGATCAAGACACTTTTCAAACAAAAAACTAAACTTTTTAAAATCCGTTTAGGAGCTACAATGCCACAGACAGACATAGAAACTTACGTTAAACTTATAACACCCCTCTTTTAGCGTGGGGTTTAAAAGTAATGAACAGAAGTTTCGTACTTAACCATATATTCGTAGTAAAATTATACATTGTTTATCGCTTAATAACAACATCAAAACCGGTTTTGTAATTCAACTTGTTCCAAAAGAATGCCTTGAAACCATTAAATCTATTAATAAAATTGTATTGGGCACCTAAAGGTTTATTTTATCAGATACTTCGTTAAATAAAACAAAATTCAAATCTCAAAGATACTATAAGTAGAAGGAGTCCTTATGTCACGCGTATTGATCAATGTGGTATGGTGTGGTATGATTCAGCTCGTGACGTAGCCGCCAGCTTTAGAAAAGTAATAGGCTTAAATACGTAGCTTCATAACTGCGACAAAAAACGCACGTGAAGCACGGAAATATTTGAAACGGAACTCAAAGGTTCAAGACTACGAAAGAACTCGATTCAACTTAGATATTATCTTAGATCAAGAACGACAATCACAATCAATAACACTAGTCTAATCATGCCATGGCTGGACTTATGTCTCCCCTTATAAGGGGGATATGCTGGGTATGCGGTATATTCAGATCTTGGCAGTAATCTTTTTAAGGCAACGACACATGTCAAACCTCCTTCTCGCTCGCACTATTCAACATTTTTGAAGATATACAATCACTGAATGTAGTTATGCCAAATAGCAAACCTTCACGGCCTAGAAAATAGCAATACAAAGGTTCAGCAAGATATAATGTTGTATAACCAAAATTGATCACATTAGTACAAGTTTTTTGGTAAGAAAACGTGATAGAAACAAAATGCTGTGCAATGAATGCAAAAAATCTATCGCTGAACCTTTGGATTGTTATTTTCCAGGATGTGAAGGTTTTCTTTTTTGCATAACTACATTCAGTGATTTTATATCTTCTAAAATGTTGAATAGTGCGAGCAAGAGGGAGGTTTGACATGTATAGCCTTAATATAGAAAAACCATCATATTCATAACAGTTTTATAACACAATAATAGCAACAGAAAAGCGGGGCGTTAAACGCCAAAAAACAAAAACTATAAACCTCAGATAGCAAAAACGGCGTTAAAATATCATGTCACCTCTTTTTATTTACATTTAAATGACAGGGACAAGCTTACTTTATCGAGCTGTTATAAAATGGCATTTGGTTATGAATAAGGTGGTAAAATTATTAGCATTAGATAGACAGGTCCGGCCATATCCCAAAACCAGTTGTTTTTTGGATTTTCGGGAGCACTTTCGTCAATCAACCCTAAAAGCAAGAATACATCTAATCCTTTTTTGGGTGTACATGTGGCAAGATTTTGAATGTTTTAAATGTAGTTATCTAAAGAATGGATAAAAATAAGCGTATGGGGAAAAATAAATTACATATTTGGGATGCAGTCCTACAATCAGGAAAAATAAACTGTATTCTCTGTAGAGTAGACATGACAACGGCATGCAATAACGCAAAATAAACCCTGAAGTAACTAATGAAAAATCTACCGTTCTAGGACCCTTGATATTGACAAAGGCTTAGGCTGATGATGCAACCCGCTAATTGGCAGCGTGCCTACAATATGAAAATGAAAATATCTTTATTCAACAGCATCCATGGATCATTTTGACTACTAGTACAGTCATTTGGCCAAAAAAAGGGTCAGAAATGAAATATTGTCCAAAAACCGCAATTTTTCCAATATGGCGGCGCGAGCGGCAAAAATACGAGTTGACAAAGTTGAAATTCGGAAAGAGCTCATCGGAATCTATAAAATTACCAATTTTCAAACTGCCGGAAAGCTTTCCAGTTACAACTACCAAATGACTAGAGTATACGATTTACATCAATTTGTAACGCTTAAAATTAGTTTACATCTGTGTTACAAATTGTTGAATAAAGCATAGGGTTATCAAAATAGTCCAACAGTATTCTTATTGAATGGGATAAACTTAGGCAAGAACCCATTGGGTTCTAATTAGTCAGAATTCGAATAGAAAATAATAAATAATACAAGCCAATAAGAAACTATTAGAAAAAAATAGAAAAAAAAAATAGAAAAATAGAAAAATATTTATTTACGATACATACATGAAAAGAAAGGTATTACAAACAAAAAGAAGTAAAATATTATATAAAATGTACGTGTATCGTAAAACGGTCTCTGACTCAGCATAGGTTGGTTGACTGGCAACCAACGCTGGTCTTCCGTCAGAGCCGTTCGGTGATGTCACGGTTATCTTAACCACAATACGAAGAAAACAAAGGAAGTACAGTACAGTGCCATAAGTTTTTGTCGGAAGTGGCGTTTTTAGCAACTAAAACTAGAAATGTGTTTGACGAGTGGAAGTGTACGGACAACAACATCTACGAATCATTGGGAACCTATGTACAAATCAAGCTACAAATCATGATATCAAACTAATTATTTATCCTACCTACAGTAATAATGGGAATAATGAACAGCGAGAAAAATAACAAACAGTTTTTTTTTCTTTTTGTGCACTCCGGATAGAAATAGGTATGTAATTTTTTTTTTTTGCATTGATAAGTAAGTCCCTACATAGATTGGCCGGTATCATAGGCGCGTGGCTTATATGACGCTTGTGTCGTGTTTATGACTTTCCTGCTTCTTCTGACTATCTAAAAGGAATTTCTTGAGTTTACTTCTAAAACTATGTAAATTTTGCAGGTTCCGTATCGGTGGGGGAATATTATTCCAGCACTTAGATGCAGCATAGCGGAAACTACCCCTGAAAGAAGCCGAGCTGTGCCGCTGTATCGAAAGCTGCATCGAGCACTGGCGGGAGGTACAAGATCTTGAGCTTGTCACCCATGTAAGCTTCTCGTGGAGATATGAAGGCAAATCATACTTCAACACACCAAATAGAAGGCACGCAAGATGAAGTTTACGTCGATGCTTCATTTTGAGAATGACATGTTCATTCAAAAACGGTGTAACGTGACCTCTCAACGGAATGTCGAAGCAAAAGCGGGCGCACGCGTTTTGGACACGCTGGACTAGTCTCTGTGTTTTTGCCAAAAGTCGAGGACCAAATACCACGTCGGTGTAGTTCAATTTTGATAGTACGAGTGACTCTACAAGCTGAATTCGAAGATCTACTCCTATATGTGGCCTCATTCTGTACAACACCTTCAGTCTATAGAAGCAGTTCCTGACAGAGTCAGCAACATGCTTCTCAAACCGAAGGTTGCAATCCATGTACAGGCCAAGATTGCGCGCCTCGTACACGCGTTCCACAGGTTCGCCCATGATCATGACATCTAACAAAGGACTAAGACTAGCTAAATTATATTTGCTACCAAATATCAGATATTTGGTTTTGTTAGGATTAAGTATGAGACTGTTATTTTTAGACCACAATGAAATATTAGAGAGATCTTCATTAAGCTTTCCTATACAGTTATCAATTTCAGAAGGCTTACATGAGAGATATACTTGTATATTGGGCTCATAACAATCTAATATTAATATAATTATTGGGAGTTTATCGATCTAAAACTATTGGGTTCTTATAACAATCTAATAGTATAATTATTGGGAGTTTATCCCAAACTATGGGAATATACCTCTGACCAGACTCCAAGAAAACATAAAATATCATTGCCTTGTCATTATTTTTTTCTTCTTCGTATGAGGTAGTGGTCAACTCTGGTGTCGGATTATTCGGTCGGAGGTCACCCAAAGGCCTCCGACCGAAGGCCGGGGACCAACATCTTAACGTACCTTCCGAAGTACGGAAGCACTAAGATAAGGGCTTCCAGATGAGGATCCCCAAGCGAGTGACATTCCTCCATTCCCCTCGGAGATAGTGAAGCAGACCTCCATCAACATCGAGCCAGGTGCGGAGGTTGAAGTTACCATTGCTGACGCATAGGCACAACTGTCAATAAATACTTGAAATACTTGATGATCTAAATGTTATACTCTGAAACTGTCTCTCACCTCTCCTGTCCAGCAGTATCCCATATCTCGAACTTGACGGTGGTGTCATCGAGGCACACTGTCTGCGTGAGGAACGCCGCGCCGATAGTGCTCTCCTGGTATTCGTGGAACTGGCCCTTGACGAAGCGCAGCACTAGCGAGGACTTGCCCACTGCCGACTCGCCTAGCAGCACCAGCTTGAACTGGCACACCTTGGTTTGCGGGGCGCCGTTCGGCCGCGCAGCTGCACCGCTCCTGTTTGTCGCCATCGCCTGGGAACATAATGCATGTTATTTAACCAGCTAGAGACAATAGAGTGAGCAACGTCCTGAGGGCCTACCACAGGTTTTGATAGTTTTCGAAAACTTTAAAAAGTTTCGGTATCTTTCCCAGTGTTGCCGTTTTAGCATTTTTAATGCTAAATTTAGCATATTTTCGGGTCTGTTAGCTTGAAAAATTCGCATTTAGCATATTTCATGATTAACATTTTTTTGTACGTTACCTAAAATTTCAAAATTCCTAAGGAATTTTAAAGAAAAATATAGATTTTAGCATTTTATTTAGCATTTTTAAAAGTTATATTAGCATATTTTGCAACATGTTTTAGCATTTTCTCCAAATAAAAAAACGGCAACACTGATCTTTCCATACATTTTCGTAGTTCATGCACGTTTCCCTAGAGGCGCTGTACGAAAATGTATGGAAAGACACCGAAACTTATAAAGTTTTCGAAAACTATCAAAACCTGTGGTAAGCCATCTGTGAACTGAACTGAAAGTCAGACCATATCGAACTGTACTTGATCATGACATATGCATGTTATTTAACAACCAGCTAGAGACAATAGAGCGTGCAATGTCCTTTGAACTGATCTGAACGACAGAACATATCAAACACTAGCGAATATAACTGATCATAATGGCAGATGAAGTCTTGCGATAAGTGACAGATTTGACAAACATGCTCCTGACTTGTGAAGTAGCCTAATTGGTGGCCTAAAACGAGAAAACCCTATACGAAAAGGACAGGGGTTAAGGATACAATCTAGATTTTATTATTGTGCTTTTTTAAATGCTTTAATTTCAATGTGTTCAGTTTTATGTGCCAAATAAATAAATAAATTAATAGAGCAGAACTGATAACTGATTCTAAGAACGAACATTGTAAAGACTTGCCGATCATCATGCGGAAACCTGTCAATAGAAAGCCATGAAGGTTCCAGAAAATACATTTCTACTTAGATTTAGATGTAGTAGGGCTTTCTTTGAAGGATTCTCATAATATTTTGATATTAGATAGGTGGTGGTGGTGGTCGGTGGAGGAGTGACGATTTGCGAAAGACTGCTGGTAGAACGGTGTACGGGGTTCCAACCTCCATCTTCGGAACCCAAGCCAACCTCACCTGTACGTGGTGGACCCTGCTAAACAACGAACGGGGCTCTAGCGGCCGGCTGATTGCGGCATAGCACAGCCTACATCGGCACATCTAAATCCCCTGGCCACCGACGGGCAGCAGCGTCGGTGGTGCGAGAAGCTGTGCCCTGCGATCCCCAACCCGCATGCCCAGCGTGGGGATTATGGGTATATCCCCCTTTATTAGGGGAGGCCTATGTCCAGCAGTAGACTGATATAGGGTGGTGTGGTGTGTGGTGTGGTGTGGCTGGTAGAAGCTGGATACGTCGAGTCGAGCCCAAGACAGGGCGGAATGGCGCTTATTAGGGAAGGATTATGTCCAGCACTGGACTGCTATAGGATAATGATGATGATGGTATTAGGTGATGGTAAGCATTCACCACTAGGTGGGCAAATTTAATTTTCAGGAATCATAATAACAATTTACTCAATCTTGGCCTTAAACGACTACAAATCAAGTTTTATAGATGATCTCCATCAAGATATTTAGCGCACGCTGTCAATTGCGACGACATTGAACACATTTCAAGCAACATAATGTTTAAATTAGTGAAAATTTGGCATTTTGAAGTTCTATATGTCAACGATTTTTGACAGTTTTCATTTGAAGACTGAGTTATATAAAATTATCTCGATGGGGTTCTCATTAGCGCCCCGTTTGGTCCAACCTCCAGCGACAGATTATGCAAGCCGAAGCAGTTTTCGAATGTTGCAGTCTGCAGTTACATAATCTTGAGTACAATTCAAGGGCATCTCAGCAGAGATAATGGTGGCATCGGCTATGGAAATGCAGGTATTGTACATTTGCATTTTGTTAAACGGTGATATTAATTAAGTGATTCTAAGGCCCTATCCAGCGCAATGGAAAACCAGCGCTGCCCGCATTAGTGTGGTGTAGCTACAAAGCTGAGATGGGACCTTTTTTGGCCTGCACATCACGGTAGATATTAAGCTTTTATTTTTTGTTTTTAACTCAATTTATTTTGTTTTCCTTCCTCATTAATGAAGTTTATGTATTCTACGTGCGTATGTCAAAAATAAATGCATATCTTATCTTATTAATACGTTTAATGCGGGCGACCAGCGCCTGTTGTGTTTTCAGCATTCAAAGCGTTAAACCCCTCGAGTTGCCGGTGCAATTACTATAGTCCAGACATTCAGTCTAGGCCTTACGCGAGCCACGTTTCTAAGGTCCACTTAAGGACTTTTCAAGAACGGAATTTAAAGACTAAAGACTCAGCTCATAATACTGCTCCGGGATAGATTGATCATGTTTCATGAGTAGGGGTCTAAATCTCCGAGGTGTAGCCCCCAGCTTCATTTAGCCTCAAGAATAACCCTGGCGCCGGCGGTTTTAAAGGGCCTTCAAATTTTTCCGCGTGTTTTCATACATGGGAGACTATTTTGAGCAAAATGAAAGTTACATTCTTGTAAATTTTTTGTTTTTGAATAAAGCTATGTGATTGTTTTGTTTTATTTTAGCTCACCAGAACTGTAATGAATGTCAGGAGCTAGTAACCTATACTGTGAACGCCACTTTGCGTGCCAAGATTGCTGATTGCGGCTCCTCCAATTTGCGAAAGGCTTGTGTTCAGCACTAGAATCTCAATGAAGAGAATCCGCCTCGCCTCAAGTAGATGCAGTTACATATAATATACTATACAGTATATACGCTTAGCTTTAGTATGCGTTGACCCAGTAAACCTGGGTTCATAACTATGCCCTAAAAATCAACAGCTAGCATATTATCGAGTCAACAATGCGCAATACACACAGCTATGAACCCAGATTAAAACGTAGCTTTTCTAAATGTACCAAGCTAGTAAACCCACTTACAAATACATATTATAATATGTTGAGTGTAAAGGGATCCATTTCCGTCTTCGAAACCCAAGCCAACCTCACCGGCCCGTAGTGCACCCTGCTTACTAACAAACTGGGCTTCAGCGGCCGACTGATTGCACACTCTGCTAACTAACAAACGAGGCTTTGGCGGCCGGCTGATTGCGCACTCTGCTAACTAACAAACGGGGCTCTAGCGGCCGACTGATTGCGCACTCTGCTAACTAACAAATGGGGCTCTGGCGGCCGGCTGATTGCGGTATAACGCATAGGGCACCGGCATGGCATAGCTAAATCCCCTGACCGCGGATGGGCAGCAGAGTCGGCGCTATGGCGGTGCGAGAAGCTTTGCCCTGCGATCCCCAACCCGTTTGCCCAGCGTGCGGATTATAGGCATATTCATATATTCTTTATTGCATTAATTATATAAGTTACAATGTCAGTTGTTATTAAAATTTAAGTAATATTTTTGACGTCATTGTTTTGGGGCCGGCATAATTTTAGAGGAGGCCTATGACCAGCAGTTGACCAAATAACATGGTGTTGTTATTGCTGACAGTCACAAATTCACCAACTAATTAATGAATACATTGTATCAACAGTAATTCTGTATTATTCTTTCTTCTGAGCTATGCCATTTTAAGCCCTATAACTTGAAGACAAAGGAGCGCGCTTCATAATAAAACATTTTTTATCAAACCTATCCATCATCACATCAGTCATTCACAGCAATTGCTCAGTCATTTTATCTTATGACCTACATAGATGGACCTGTTTGTTTTCAATCATTTTAAAGAAACTCTTAGTACAACCTTTTGAGATTTATTATCTTTACAATAACATAAACAAGTAATGATTTACATATTATTGTGTACCCTAACATGGTTTATTATTGAAACTTTAACCCTTATAACATAACTAGCTTTATCCCACGGTTCTGGCCGCGTTGTAGTTGGATTATAGTAGCTGATGTTATTCCTAGTTTAAAACTACATATATATATATGTTTAAAGTACACCTAAATACAAAAATTTAATAGGACCTTATACTACATGACAGATTTATACACAACATCATATAGGGAAAAGTAGAAGGAAAGGGAAGTAGGGGAAGACCAAGGATAAATTAATTGAGTCACATAAAGAAAAAGAAAGTAGATTTCATGTCATATAGGGAAGTAAAAGAGGCTGCTTTGGAGAGAGGCAGACGGAAGAAGCTGCATTAGTTGCATCGAGAAGAGCACAGCTCTTAAATAAATGATGATGGTGTTTTAAAGTTTCAGTTCAAACCATTCAGTAATTTTGGGGTGGCGGTAACAAACATACAAGTATACTTTAGTATTTATTGTATTAGGGTGATAATAACTTATTATCCCAAAATTACTTTAAAACAACATACTGTAACAATGAATTCATTTAAATTGTGATGTCCTTCATGGTCAACAATTGGTAGGTGACCGTTATTCACATTTAGAATTGAGTTTCAATAATAAGGACAGCATGTAAAACTTATGTAGGTACTAGAACTAAATACAATGATTTTCTTTCAAACAAAGAAAAGTACCTTGCTCTTCAGATAAGATTATGTAAACATATTCCAGTAAGATTCATAGCAAGAAGTCAGAACATTTTATATTTATTATCTTATTTTACAATTGTGATTAATATCTATGATATCTAGAGTGAAAGAGATAGCATTAACATTATTCTAGACTATGTACTACTGTTTTATCAACACAAAAAGGTATTTTAATGTTTTTTGTCTACCTTGATGATAGGCAATTCTGAAACATTAACTTAATGCATTAGAGCGCAGAGCAGTTATTGAAGCTTACTTCCGCTTTCTTAGCAGTTCACACTCCACACCAGTACTTTGATTGGCACATTGAACCGGTTCTATTAACACCGGAGAGAAGCTGTGCCCTGCAATCCCCAACCCATATGCCCGGTGTGGGGATTATGGGCATATCTCCATATCTCCCTCCTATAGGGAAGGCCTAGGTCCAGCAGTGGATTGATATAGGCTGGGCCTAGCAGGCCTTATGCAAGCCTAGTAAAACTAGCTCAGTACTTTTAAAAGAATAGATTTGCAGAGGATTATGAAAGAAACCCTTAGGTGTTTCCGTAGGTACTTTGAAGCCATGTTAAGATTCTGGTCTTGGCTTTTTCAGTTGTTAAGCTATGTCAGAGTCTTTCGGGCAGCTTAAAATCTGGAGTTGACATCATATTACTCAATGTTTCCATAAGTAGGCATACAGGTCACATAATATGACTAAGTAGTGTGATTGTAACATTTTAATGTGTTATGGCTTCAATTTGGAAATGAAAATAGATTTCAATCTACCTGATAAAAATCTTAACACCCCATCATGGCTGCTGAGGTCATATTTACTCAAAACAAAAACAAGTCACCATTATGTTTAACACCTCTCGCCGCTATTGTTTTTACCGGCTATAACGATCAAAGCAAACTAAAAAAATGAGATAGGGGGAAGAGAGAGAGGAAGGGGGCCCGCGCAGACCTCTATGCGAGTCAAAGGAAATGTTAGCCATTCCCCACACGGACCTCACTCAGTGTTGTGATGTTAAAAAAACCTCGAAGTATTCAGTATTTTAGTATTGGTTGTCAAGGACTACTAGGAATTATGAACATTCATAAAATTTCCACTCTATGGTAAACAAAACATGTTTCTGTCTTGCAGTATTTATGAATAAGAATATCTCATGTATTTGTCATGGGATAAAGAATTTAAATAATGTGTCTAAGTCTGTGATAGGGCAGCAAGAGGATAAAGTGATAGATGTGCAAGTTGCACCATATCAGACCTCTGCTGCCACTGTTTTGATGTACAACTTGGCATTCAGGGTGGTTAATGATTAGAATACCTAATTAAGAATCCCTATAGGACTGCCATGGTTACACTGTCGACATCGGCTGAGGTATCATCCACATACATTGCCACCTTTATCTTCTCGCACTGTGAGGTTCCAGAGGAATTTCCTCCCGCGAACAATCAAGCTGTGGAATGGTCTCCCTGCCGAGGTTTTCCCCAGAGACTACAATATGCAGCGTTTCAAAAAGGGTGTTTTAAAATTATTAAAAAGGTTCAGCAACGCGCATGTAATACCTCTTGATGTTACAGGCGTCCATAGTCTACGGGTACCGCTTACCATCAGGAGGACCGTATGCCTGTTTGCTAACTTAGTAGTATAAAAAAAAAGAATACTGTCACTCAGTCCCAAAAAAAAATAAAAAAAATAATTTTACACTATGTTTGAGTTTGGACCATGGTACTAAAATGTTGCTTTGCCATAACTGTACCTATGATAGAATATCTAAGTGTAGGGTCAGTATTGAGTTTTGTTATTTGACTGAAGGGGTTGATGTTCCCAGTGGAAGGATCTGAATGTAATAAGTCATATTTGAATTTGCATCTGACCTTCCTTTCCTACATAGTATACTCAATAGAATTACACACTGAACAATACCATAAGAATTGGATGCTAGTTAGTACCTACCTAAAGACAAACTAAATAAATAAGTAGAAATATTTTGTAAGTTATCGCCTGTACTGGCAATGGTCACACTGTCCAATAATATCTGCTAAAGATTTTACTGTTCTGGAATTGTGAATTGTCATTAGTGTTTCTAAGAATAAATAAGACCTCCATAATGGGGAAAAAGTTGAAATATTGTTTTTATATCTTTTTAATCTATATTTGTACATTCATCTACATTGGAAGACAGTGGTTGTTTGAAGATATATGTTCTCTGATTTAGAAGGGGAGTATCTGCCAATAAGCTCTGGCAAGTTCCAAGACTCCAGTCCAATTGGCTTTGATTAATTAATATCAGGTGGAAATGCTCATCTTAAAGTGGAATCAATGTCTTAGAGGAATCCTTGTATCCTTGTAAGTAAGTTTATTATAATTCTACTAAGATCCTTGTCCTCTAAACTGATAGTATCATTGACTTTGTTGACTCATCAAATTGGTCAATATAATACAAAGATGTTGACAAGGTGGCACTAAACTTTACAAATGAGTTTTACAAACCAGTTTTAGTCTCATGTTTATCATAGATTCACTCACCTGCTAGAAGGCCCACAAAAACACAGTTAGACACCATGGACAGCAGTTTTCAATCACAATACACCAAGGTTTAGCACACAGAACTTGTACAAGGCCTTGAGATTCAACAAAGGCGATTCACGTGAAAAAGATCAACAAGAAGTGTGTTATCAAGCGATTATAGGTAAGATCACAAAGGAACTCATCAACGACACCAAAAGTTCCGACGCTTTTGCAAAGATCTACAATTTTTAAGGTAATCTGTTTATCGGCAATACGCCGAAACGTGTCTGTTGTGGTGATGACTAACCGCATCTGCCCGTATCTGTTAGCTCTCGACAGCACCCACCGTTTGACGCCCTCGTCCCAATCAGCTGGATGTCATGATCGCGCACAATGGATTAATATACAACTTGCATTACGTCTACAAGTCGCCTACAGCCTGCCACTATGCCTAATTATCTTGTTTCGCGGACGCTGCCGACAATATTCGATAAAATGACGCATTTACTTGATTGTAAGGATGTGAAAGACGTACCCTCCCTGTTATTAGATCTTCGTTTTACACTTTTTCTCTGGCGACAAATCCTCACAAGGTCGCCGTGTTGCGGAATATAACATTAATTACACACTGTGATGAATAGAAATTAGTAATATAATTGCTAAACTGGAATTATTGCAGAGAAATGCAAAATGACCACGAACGAACAAACATGGAAGCGAGAGAGAATGAATGAATGAACTATAGAGAATGGAATGAAATTGGAATGAACAATTGGGGAGATTGGGGACTGGAAGTGGAGACATCTCTAAGAATAATTTGTCTATGGCGGTTGTTACAAGTTGTTTTTCTATATTGTCTATGGCAGGTTATAATTTTTTTGGGCTGGGTTGCCAAAATAAAGTAGAACCCTTGATTTGCAGGTAATGTTGATCCATAGTGTAGCCTAGAGATTTGTTAATTTTACAACAAAATTTGGTAATTTGATTTAATAAAATTCTATAGATCTCACACACGCGCAACTATTAAAGGCATTGAAAATGTAATTTAGAACTATAGCACATGATACAATTTGACTTTTACGTACGGAGACGGACAATAAGGTGAAAAACAGAGCGCAGACTGACCTCGCACGTAAAGGACCCGCTATGTATACAGTTTTTGTTCGCCCGTCTACTATGTACAGTTTGAGCACTCTGGCTCATTTTTTCCGTGTAAAAATAGCGAGCTCATAAGAAGTCATTAAGAAATTCTCGATCCAAGTCAATGAAAAATTTTTGAAATTTAGTCAAATTCTGAAAAATCTCAAAAAGTTTAAGTGGTACCGCCAACTAATTTTCCCTCCGGCGCCGACAGATACCTATTTTGACATAAATGGCCCATCCACGTACCTCTCATAACTGCGAAACTACAGGTAAATGTCACAATTTTATAAATAGGGGCACTACCAAGGCACTACGTACGTACTCGATGAAAACATGAACATTTTAGTACACACTCTAAAACCTAGACAGAGAAAGCTATAGACGACGAGATAATTCATCTCATTCTTTCAAGAAAGAGAACTACTTATGCGTGCTTCATGCAAATAAGGGAGACCGCACTATAGATTTGCTGTCCCTTATCGCGTGCCGGTTTTTTCGTTGTTTAGCGCAACATTGCGCTAAACAAACTTTGGCAGCTAGCAGCAGTTTCGGCAGATTTTGTGAAAAACTTGCTTGAAACTAAATTATTACCTGGAAAAATTATGTTTCATCTATTGTAAATCAATAATAACAAATGAATGTTATGGATTTCTGTATCAAAATGGATCGGTGTAGTGTATTTTGGTGCAAAAGTGGCAGTGATCAAAACATTTCGGATTTGTCTTTTCATTCGTAAGTATCGTACTTTTGACGAGGTATTTATTCAAAAATGGATTGTTAACTAGACTTCCACAATAAATAACAACATTTAGAGCAGAAATCTGTAAGAAAATAAGCCAAAAAGTGAAATTCTATTTTGTTTTGTTTTGTTTGGTGTTGCCGGCATTTGAAATGAATTTTGCCCACTGCACATTAATTTTTGGCTCAACTTTCATTTATTTGTAGTGAGCTAGGCGGCTGGAACTTTTGTCACAGATAGGTCTATATCTAGGAAGCCTAAATCTAAAATGGCGTGGTGCTGAATCAAATAGTTTTTGAGATATGATTATTTGAACATTCAAATTTTTTACTTAATTTCGTCAAACTTGATGACACTGCGGGCAATTTTTTTTTCATCACTGAATATCAAAAATATGATCTTCTTCTTTTTATTTATGGCCTCTGTGGTATTTTTTGGTAATTCGACATTGACAATGATATTTCTCGTTGTTAATGTAATACATTGAATAGACAGTCGGTTATTAGATTTTTTACAACCACCTGGAAATCCTTCCCGCAGCAGTAGGTTCTAGGACACCCCAACTTGAGTAGCAAAGGTTCTAGATATATCACAGAACTGACGCAGATCACCCCGATGCCACGTAGTCTTGTGGTCCCTATGCGTAGATTGGATATAAAAAATGTGGAACCAGAAATTCGCGTGGAAGATCCTGAGTGGAGCTAGCCCGCGAGGACGAGTGGACGAAGCGACACTCAGGGCCGACGAGGTCAAATACCCGAATCAAATATCCATTTTTATGATTTGAAACTGTTTTTAAACTGATCGTAGGTCATAGGTCCCTCTCCCGGAAGTGTGTTTTGACGTATATTGTTTAATTTTTTTTGTCTCGTTAACCTCAAAACTTAATTATTTTTTTCTCAGAAACTGTGAGATTCCCCCTTTTAGAGGGAGAGTCCTCACTCCCTCCCTGCCCTTCCCCACCCCATAAGTTCATTACATATACAGGAAAGTCGTTTCATTTTTTATTAGAACTTTAAATTATATAATTTCTTTGGTTCATTATTATTTGCATAGCCCGGTTTAAAGATGACGTTTTAATTTCAGGATAAAAAACCAAAGGGCCACGTAATTCAATAGATGGTAACTGAAAATACACCTGTATGTCTCCAGTTATGTGAATCTTCGTAAGTAAAAAAAAGTTAAGTCTATTTTGATCCTGATTTTATCGTTTAAAAGCCATGTGCTATATTTGGTCAACCTTGACTAACCGGGGTCTTAATGAATGTATAGGAAAATAGACCACGAAAACCAAAGAATTCATCATTTTTTTATATGTTGTGCTATTAAATTTTAGGTTATTGTTATTATTATTATGACACTTTATTCATTGTAAAACTCATCAAAAATACATTGTTTACTATAAAATTTAAAACATTATTAATCTACTATGTACAAAAATAATATAAAAAAACATTATAGTAAAAAATATATCCAAAATGGTGGACCACCGACCGCGGGGCAAGGCTCAAACGGTCAGTGGCTAGGGCTGCAGAGAGAGGAACCTCCGCACAATGCGTGCCGAGTCCAGGAGAGCCGCCTTCTGTATCTGACCCTTGATCCAGCTGCCTAGCGAGAGCCTCTTAAGGTATTGGTCAAGGCTCTTCGCTATAAGACCGTTCACTGAAACGACTATCGGAACGATAATTGTTGAGTCGACATCCCACATAGCGGTAATCTCGTGTGCCAAGTCAAGGTACTTGCTAAGCTTGTCCTTCTCGGCCTTCACGAGATTAGCGTCATGTGGGATGGTGATGTCAACAAGTATCGCCCGGCGTTCTGACCGGTCTACCAAGACGATATCAGGTTTATTCGCAAGAATAGTCCTGTCCGTGATGATAGAGCGGTCCCAGTAGAGCGTAGCACGACCATTTTCGAGAACCGGTACCGGTGCGTACTTATAGTACGGAACCTCTGGACCGACAAGGTCGTATTGGAGAGCAAGCTGCTGGTGGATGATCTTTGCTACTTGGTTATGTCTGTGCAAGTATTCAGTGTTAGCGAGGTGCGAACAACCCGAAAGTATATGTCTGAGGGATTCACCGGAACGATGACAAGCTCTGCAAATGTCAACGGTTCCATCCTTCATGATATACTTTCGGTAGTTGTTCGTCTTTATTACCTCATACATAATAATAATTATTATTATTATCATACTTACAATGGTAGAATTCGTTCATTTTTGTCTTGGTTTAAAACTGTTTTTTTTTATTCCAGACTAGAGAACCAGAGGCTACGTTAAATCAACGGATCATTCAGATTTAAAACGGATTCGGGATTCGTCAGTCACAACTGACAGCATTTTTTGACAATTCACCTATATGCCCCCAATTATTTAAATCTGCCACAGTAAATAAGTATCAAAAAGCCTAAGCTATATTTTATCAAAACCGGGTAAGTGAAACCCAAGATACTGCTTGCCTTCTCCGAAGTACCCGCAAATTTAATTAGCTAGTTGTGGCTTCTATTCCCACTGCGGGGCAAGTGTTTGCATGTTCTGTTTGGGGCTACATGATGTTGTGTGATTACGTCCCGCATTATTTATTTATTTACAATGGACTTTGGCTGACAGGAAAGAAACACTTTAAAGTTAGCTCCAGTTTTCAAAAAGTTTTCACTAAGATTTTATACTAGCTTCTGCCCGCGGCTTCGCACGCATGGTACCTGGATAAAAAATAGCCTATAATGTTATTCTTGGTGTAGCTCTACATAATGTGCAATGACAATTTGTTATATAGGTACACCTAGTTAACTACCTACAAAGCCTCGGTCTGCCTACTATATAACCATATTGCTAAATTGACCCTTAGACAGGGTTTATGTGAGATACCTTACCTAGAACCTGTAACACAATGCAATTTAACACCATGTAATTTACTCCAGTGATCTTCGCAGTTCATCTTGGTTAAGCAACACTCCGCCCGGACACTACTTATATGGCTGATCTGGATGGCATTTAGATCTGAGCGCTTTCGCCCTTCGGAAGGCACGTTAAGATGTTCTTCCCGGCTTTTTCAGTTGTTAGCCATGTCGGAGGCTTTCGGGTGGCCTAAAAATTCCGACATCAGAGTTGGCCACTACTTCATACGAAGAAGAAGAAGACCAATATGTTCCATGCCTCAATTCATATGTTTCATCATTATCATCAGCAGCAGTATTAATAGCTTGTTATATTTCCCAGCCAGAACGTTGAAGACCTTGTAAAAGCAATAAATTTATTGTATTGTATTGTATTTGTATTTAAATTTTGCGAGGGAGAAATAAACAATACTCAATACCTTTCGCCTTTATTATATTAGTAAGATTGCTAGCCTTTTATGTACGTATTTTCTACAGATTACATTTGTTATGTTTAAATACCAAAATTAATTTTTGATTACTGTTTTTAGGGTAAATCACCATCATACACACCACGAAGGCTGCGGAAAAAATTTGCGTTGGACTGCTAAGCTATTAGAAGATACGCGCAAAACTGCGAGCTGCGAGCAATCGAAAGCATATTTTCTAAATGTTGAAGTTTTGGAGAAATAAAAATATATTTCCTATAATTCTATTCATTTTAGTATGTAGGAATTTTGAAAGCGTATACAAGAAACATAAAGACATGCGTGAATGACAACTTAGGACACAAATAAATAATAGGATATTTTTGCCGTTCTGTAAAAAATCAATGCAAAATATATCTTTATTCATGTCAGTTAAAATATTCAATAGTCTCCCCGAAGACATGAAAGATTTGACACTTAGCCTTTTTAAAATAAGACTTTACAAATGGCTTGTAGATAAATGCTTTTATACGATTAAATTGAATGTATTAAAACTAAATAATAATTTACTATTTTTATTTCTTCATTTGAATGGTTAGTTTTCATTTTGACATATATTTATTAAGTAATCTCGATTGTCAACTTAATTATTGTTAAATAAAATTAACCGGTATTAATGATAATTAATGACATATATACATATAACAATTTAATTATTTGCACGCTTCTGTAATGAAGTATAAGTATGCGATCCACATAGCCTTTAAGATTTTCCTTTATAATTACCATACTTTTATGCAAATAAATATAATTTGATTTGATTTGATTTAAAAATTATATAGGTAGGTGCATTCAATCAAATTTGCTAAACATCCTTACTTCCCTAACATATTATCAAAAGTCATTAAAACTTGTTAGTGAAGGTAGATTATAAATGAAAAAAAAATTCGTGTAAATGAAAAAAATGATAGATTAATACTTTACCTGCAGTATTAATTGATAGATTAATACTTTACCTGCATGACATTAATTTCTTGTAAGATTTATATTTTACCCATTATCATCATCAGCCTATAGCAGTCCATTGCTGGACATAGGCCTCCCCTAATGAGCGCCTGAGTCCCTGTCCTGAGCTCGATGCATCCAGCTTCTACCAGCAGCATTTCGCAGATCGTTACCACCTGGCCGGAGGGCGTATTATCAGTATATTTTACCCAAATCTATGGAAATTTTAATTATGTGGCAACCCTGCAGTTGAAATGAGAAAGACTAGGGTGGCCACGCAAACTATAAATCTATATATATACTTAATCTATGCTCTAAAAGATGTAAGATCTATGGTACACACAGGGTACACACAGACAAAAAAATTGGTACTTATTGTTTTTTTTTTCTTTTTGATCGGGTAATTGCTTTCCTGTCAATAATTAAGACCTAGTAACTGTCAAGTGTTAATGTCAGTGTTAGAAAAAAAAAATTGTGTCGGTTCGGGCGTGCGCGTGTTGAGTTTTGTTTATTTTCAGAAAGAAACTGAGAGAAATCCATAATTTCGAATCGAAACTTGGAAACGATATACTCCCTCCCGATCTACACAATCGAAGAGTTGTACGCCAAAACTTAGGTTTGTACCTGACACACTCAAGATGAAAATAACTCGGTACAAAAAAGTTCAGAAATACTTGAAATTTTATTACAACAATTTTGGGTTTCGCGAGCCCTACCAAGTCCTTCTCGACGGCACATTCTGTTTTGCTGCTTTCAAAGTAAGTCTTACCAATATTTTCCTCAGTAATTCAAGGAAAAAATGTTGAGAAGACTTAATTTTGATTACTGCTCGCTCTTAGAATCTTACCATAGCCTCTTTACATGGTCTACCTACTTTATGACCAGCCCTTCTTTACATGGTCTCATAACCAGTTCAGGAAACGGCTCAAGCAGTGTGGAAGCTTAAAACACCGTCCACACCAATGCCTTTACGGATTTACAAAATATCTTTTCTAATGCAGAATGGATAGTAAGTTCCGTCGTAACGGCAGACTGATCGACATCGTGGATGACGAGTGGCGCGCGGAGACGCTGCCTGACGAAGACATCCTGGTCCCACTCGAGGAGCTCCCGGACCCTGAGGCAGACAGCGCTGATTCGCACCTCACACTCAAAGAACAGAGCATGCGCTGGCAGGAAAACTTCCCCGAGCCCGCGAGCAGTAATTAAAATTAGGTATTCTGTCATTGAAAGTAACCCTAGAAATAACTTTTCTAATATAATATCTTTAATGCTTTAATTGTGGTACCTTCTTTGCAAGAATGCTCAATCTTAGACCACAAAATCTTTACTTGCTTTCAGGTGTGATAGTGGTCAAACTTTACTATTTTTAATATAATAATAATGCTGTACACTATCACACAGCATCATGTAGCCCCAAACTAAGCAGAGCTTGTATTATGGGAACCACATCACTGATATACTACTCATATAATTTTTTTTTAAATATATACATAAATAATGATATAATACAGCGATCTCATGTAGAAAAATATTTAGGTTTGTGGATAGATGACAAATTAACATGGAAAAACCATATCGAACACGTAAAAGCAAAACTAAAATCCTTATTAGGCTCTCTATACAAAGTTTCAAAATGTATACCAAAAACAGTGCGTAACATTATCTATAACTCTCTTGCTAAATCACACCTAGAGTATTTGGTAGAAATTTGGGGAACGGCTGCCTCTACAAATTTAACCCCGCTTCAAAGAACCCAAAACAAAGTAATAAAAGTCCTATACCATTATGACTATCTTACGCCGACTAAAGAATTATACAATAAAACTAATATTTTCAATATAGAGAAACTATACATTTATAATACATGCATTTTAATAAAAAAAATTACTTCAAACACTATTCGATCAAACATTAAATTGCAGCTAAAAGAAAATAAACACAACCTCAGAAATAAAATAAAAATACAACTAACTAAAACACGTTCCAACTATGGTAAAAAAACAATATTATCAGACGGAGCTAAATTATTTAACGGTTTGCCAAACAAGGTAAAAGAATGTGATGATTTGAATGCCTTCAAAAATAAACTTGGATTACATGTGCGTACCTGTAACAATTTACGAGTAGAAAACCTTACTTATCTAATATTTCGTACACCAAAATATATGCAGGCCTACCTGTTCCATAATAAATTAAGCACTAGCTGTTATAATTAAGTACTAGCTGTTAGAATATTTTTTACATAATTTTAGTTACACAATATTTATTTAAAGATACTAACATTTAGTTATATTTGGGTACCAGAGGTTAGTTTAAAAATTGTTAAACCTAGATTAAACTGTTTCTTATGTATCTCATTTTAAGTGAACCATATTGTGTTTATATGAGAATAAAGTTATTTAAACCTAAAACATCCAATCCTGAGACAAATATCAGCAGATAATGCAAATATTTGTCCTGCAGCAGGAATCGAACCTGCAACCTTTTGCATCTCAGGCAGACCTTCGCCCACTGCGCCACAGAGGATAAAAACAGCTTGTTGAAAAAAACCTTCCTGCCTTCCTTCCTGTGTGAGGCTGTTAAAAAGCATGCCAACAATAATAAAAGTTTTTTATAAGTAATCTTTTGTTTTGTACATTGTATGTTCTTTCATTTTCAGGAGCAAATAAATGTGCGAGAACAGTTGCCGAAATACCTGAACGGACAAGCAAAACTACTGACAACCCGATGCATCATCATTGAAACTGAGAAAATAGCCAAAAAGACCCATGGAGCTCTCACTATACTCAAACAATTCGGAATTCATGAATGTGGCCACAAGGAGCCCATCTCTGGCTCAAACTGTATCAGATCTATGATTGGAAAAAGAAATGAAAAGCATTACATACTAGCTTCTCAAGACAGGGACTTGCAAGATAAGTTACGAGAGAAGGCCGGTGTTCCACTTCTGTACCTTCACCACAAGTCTCCGACACTAGAGAAGCCATCCAAAGTGAGTTACGCTAAAGCAGGACAGACTCTTGAGACCGATCCTCACATATTCATCAGCGAAACTCAGAATGAAGCACTAAAGACCATGAAAAAGGCTTTAGGAGTCAAGGAGACTGTCGAAGAAAAGAAATTACCAATTAAAAAGAAAAAACCTCACAATCCAAATCCATTATCATGTAAGAAAAAGAAGAAAAAGCCTGGTAACATTAACCCTAAAGATGCGAGTGTGAAAGAAGGTGGTGTCAGGAAGAGAAAAAAGAAGAAATTGCCTCAACATCTGAAAGAACAGCTAAAGGTTTCTGTTGGCAATAATTAAATTTTGTAATAAATTAATCGTTGTTTTACTGTGGTAGGTAGTCCTCAGGAACCCCTAAGCACCCGCCGATAATTATTATTCATACTCATTATTCAATATGCTCATCATTCTCGTCACCAATCAAAGTCAATCAAAGTTTTCAATCAGTGCATCCTACCTATCATGACATACGGAGCCGAACGTATACACTCACAGTACGGATAGTCCATCCGTTTAGTCTTTTTTTTTATGCTATCACACAGCATCATTTAGCCCCAAACTAAGCAGAGCTTGTATTATGGGAACCACGTGATTGATAAACTACTTATATACATTTTTTTTTGTAAATACATACATAGAATAATCACCACTTACTGTATTACATCATGGGGACGCGCTCCAGCGTGTAAGACTTATATTAGCTGTAGAAAGAGCGCAGAGGGCAATCCTAAAGGTCCACCTTTCGTCCATTTCTCTATTCAACTAACTTATTGTATAAGTCCAGAGGGCTTACCACAGGTTTTGATAGTTTTCGAAAACTTTATAAGTTTCGGTATCTTTCCATACATTTTCGTAGTTCATGCACGTTTCCCTAGAGGCGCTGTACTGAAAATGTATGGAAAGATACCGAAACGTATAAAGTTTTCGTAAACTATAAAAACCTGTGGTAAGCCCTCTGTAAAGTACTAACAGTTCGGGAGCTATTTATACTAAACACAATCCTAAGACAACACAAACCACTTCCATATAGTACTGATATCACTAATAAAAGACGTAAAGATATTGTTTGCACTAATAACACCGCAGTGAAACATGCTTTCGCTTGCAGATTTTGTTCCTAGGGCCATACTTGTATAAAAGAGTTAATCGTACGCTATGTATCTACCCAATGAATTACATAAACTGTAAAAAAACTCTTCTCGACAGCCCTAGCAAATCTATCTTAGTGAATGAAGTGATTCTATAAATATGTACCTACCTATTATTATAGATCTTAACATATTCCTAAGCATTTAAAATTAAGATTATATTTAAAACAACAACTTATATGTTAAATATTACCTACCTACTAAAACTTAAGTTTTTTGATTTGTTTATTCATGTTTATTATTAGCATTGTTTTACGCCTGAGACACAGGATTTATCCTGGTTCAGGCACAGTGTAAAATATTTACCTATAATAATATACATAATTCCGTATTTGTCGATCTTAGCTTTAAGAAATTGAATAAAGATTTATTTACTTATTTATTATTATTATTTATAGAAAACACCCAGAAAAATATCTGCAGAACATGCAAACATTTGTCCCGCAGCGGGAATCGAACCCGCAACCTTCTGCGTCTCAGGCGGGCCTTCGCCCACTGCGCCACAGAGGTCGTCAAGTCGCTCAGCAAGCTGAAGTTGGAAGGATAAAATCCGTAACGAGTACGTGTATCCGACATAGAACTAAAGTTTTTGACATAGCTCAGAGAATTTTAGCAAGCTGAAGTGCCAGTGGGCTGGCCACTACCGAAGAACCTATTACCGTTGGGGTAAACTAAAGGAGTTCTTGACTGTAGACCGCGATTCGGCAAACGTATTGTAGGACAGGACGCCCTCCGGCCAGGTGGAGTGACGATCTGCGAATCGCTGCTCGTAGAATCTGGCGTCTAGCTGAGGACAGGGCGCAACGGCGCTCTAATGAGCATAGTGGGGAGGCCTATATCCAGCAGGGGAGTATACTATAGGCTGATGATGATGCCCATCATGGTACTCTGGGATACACACAGTTTCAGGACTGTAACACGAATTTTGATTGTCTCCAAAATTTTTAAGTACCAATATTGACAAAATAATGGCTTATTCTGAATTTTTAAAATGCGAATGATGCTCCGGACTGTCCGTTTAGATTTTAGTGTGCTAGTCTACAGTGCGTCACTCCAAATCAAGTGCTGTGAAACTGCGCCCATTAAACGGCACGCTAGTTTATGTCGAGCCATTATCTCTGTGTAAGGGCTCTTATACACGAACGGTATGCCGCCAACGGCAGAGCAACTGCAGCCTTCGACGCGCGAAGTTAAACGAATGCCGCGTCGACGGCTGCCGTTAACGAATGCTGCGTTGACGGCGATCAACGGCTGCAGTGGCTCTGCCGTTGGTGGCATGTTGCTCGTGTATAAGAGCCCTAAGCTAGGGACATTCACCCTACTAGGAACACCAAAGGCACTAACTTCTTACCCTGTGTAATACCGATTTGTTGTTTGTTTCTTCTTTTACTCCAAAATACTGACTAGTTTTTTGGTAACCGGATAAAAAGTAGCCTCTAAGTGCTCCGTCACTAACTGGTTACTACGCGGGCGAAGCCGCGTGCAGAAGCTGGTCAAAATGTATTAGAAGCTGCTGTGTTATAATTTATAAATGTATAATTATAAAGTGGTATTACCGGCTTTATAGGGCATGAGAAGTAGGTAGGTACACGTACAATGTCCTAGAGCCACATCAGCTATGTTTTACCCACACACATACAAAAGGCATTATCCATTAAAGGTTTTTCATAACAAGTACCTATTTGAGAAGAGAAGTAAAAGCAGAATTTTTCACAAGTAGGTATTTATTTAGGTTTGAAAGGCCACATCAGCTTGAGTCGGTAAGCTCCAAAAGTGAGTATATGCACGAGCGGTAGATTCGACAAGTAAACTGTGTGGAAGTGGGTTACTATGTCATAGCAATCTTCAGGGCCGAACACCTCCTGTCCGTCGGGAGAGTCCTGTAACATTACATAAGGCTGAAACAGCTGTCTGCTTGCATGTATCAAACGAAGCCAGAACTAAATCCGGGTTACAAACGCAGGCAGTATCAAGGATCCTAGAGCAATGTTGCTACCAACCCAGAGTCCTTCTCCGTTATTTTAAGGAGTTGGGCTGGCTGAGGTCAGGTTAGCAGGGGGACAATGCACATTAAGTAAAAGTAAAAAGTAAAGTAAAGTAAAAAAGCATTTATTTGTGACGGTAACACTCAAGGCATACACATAAAATAGCAAGTATATTATACAAAGTTTAACAAGCTCGGAGCAAGAAGGTAATTAGGTACAGTATAACACAGGTAGGTAACGTATAGTACAGTATAAATACACCCCAATGCGGAACATCGGTGCAGAACTTTTTCCCCCCACTTCAAATTAGAAAATTAGAATGTATCGTGAATTCGTGTAATATAATGGCGAGCGAGCCAGATCTTCTTCGTCGGACATCTGAGGACTCAAAGGTCACATCTGTGCGACTTTTTGCAATACGACGCAACCAGGATATGACCAACCATACGCAATCTGGAAATCATTGAACAGATTGCGAGCACAAGTGGGTAGATTTGGTCGATACAATTTGTGTAAGTGGAGAATGCTAGACCCTTCACGTGCGCAGTGTGACTATGGTGCTTTGCTTCGTCCTAAACTATGTCGCATCTAGATACTGGATTGCCCCACTTGCCCCAGTACCTTTATAAGAGCCGACCTCAATATCGCTTTGGAACGAAACCAATTTAAGTAGGTATTTTGAAAAAATATTGACTCGAAAGAAAAAGAAGACGCGACCGTCGCGATCAGCCAGCTGCCGGTACACAGTTGTGTTTTCAGCAATCAAAACAATAAAGAACAGCGTAGTACCTACATGGGTACACGTAATCCCTATATGGTACCAAAACCTTCATACCTTTACCTTGCTGATCATTGTCCTGTTTAGAATCAAACCCGCGAAAATTGGCTCTTAATGTGGTGGATTCTGAGTAACACTATTTATCGCTATATTATCTCCATTTCAATTTCTACAAGAAAGAGACAGCTCCTTCAAGTTTAACGATCAGTTTAGTGAAAATCTTTCAGAATCACTACCATTGAAAGTGAAAGTGAAAATTTCTTTATTCAGTAGGTACGCACATTACACTTGGAATCGTAATTTTTTTTAATTTACACCAATTCGTAACGTGACCAAACAGAGAAGAATTGGCAAGAAACTCTGCTAGGCTTTATTTTAACAATTAGGTACATTGGTTTTGAGGGAGTTGGAGACAGTTTCATCCCAAACTTTTTTGTCATCTAGATAATCAGAAATTTTATAGTAAGCTTTATTACAGGGGTTACGTTAAACATGAATTAATCACGCCATTTGGTCATTGTCTCGAGCTATCTGAAAATATTACGGTAGGTAGGTGATAAATTCTATTACACATTCTAAAGCCTTCCCAGAACCAGGCTTGCTGAATGTCACGTGAAATGAGCACGCATTTCACATTCCATGTGACATTCAGCAAGCCTGCATGTCAATCGCCCGAATAAATCGCTCATCTGGGAATACTCTTACTAACCTCAATAGTATGCCGAATCATGAGCTCCTTGAAGTAACACCACACGGCGACTGGGGGCAGCCAGTAATAATACTTGAAGTAGAGATGAGAGCTCAGGTAGATCGTGATGAGACAAGACAGTTTGAACGCCGAGAAGTCGCGCTGGGCCGCGTAGTCAATCGTCTCCGTAAGGAAGCTGACGAGGAAGTTCTTTTCGGATAGATTGTAGTTGGCAATTACTTTCTTTTCGACTATGAAGTTGCCTGATGGAAGACGAAACTATGAAAACATCTGTAGATAAAAGTCTTACATAATAGCCTATGTCAACAAAGTGTACCTATAAAACTAAGGGTGGATGCACATTTGTAGGAAGTCGCGTCAGTTATTATGCTCGACGCAAAATCAAGATATAAGTTTAACGCATCATCGCATCGGTTATGAGTGTAGGATAGAATGTTTCATAATCTATTTGACTGTTCTGGCGATAGGTGAGCGTTCAATCCGACCGCTATGGTAGGTGCAGGTGGGGTCTTTATGAGACATACAATATTTCGGGTAAAAATAAAACGTAAACATCTTTTCAGTTTAAAATCAAGCCTAGAAGGTTTATTACTGAATCATGATTAATAAAAGATGTTCTATTGAGGTATTTTTCTAACGTCTTATTTTTACCCGAAATATTGGATGTCTCACAAATACCCCGCCTGACCCTATTTAAAGAGTCTGACAGCTAACTACCTTCTAGGTAGGTACAACTTACTACTGCGTCCTCTTAATCATCATGATCAGCATACAGCAGTCCACTGTAGGACATAAGTAAGTCCTCCCCTAATGAGCGCCATTGCGCCCTGTCCGGAGCTCGACACATCCAGCTCCTACTATAGTTACGCAGATCGCCACTCCACTTGGCCGCAAGGCCTACTAAGTTTGCCGTACTTACACCTACTTACCCAGAAATCTCTTGAGCCCGTCAGTCTTGTTGGCATCAGCGGCGGCAATCATCTGGACGGCCTCGTCCTCCGTCATTATCGTTCCGATAAGCAGTTTGGGCCGCGCCTCAAGGTCGGGCTTCTTGAACGGCGGCGCGTCATTTTCCTATAGAAACCCATTAGTCAGTGACCTAACTATAAAAGGTTAATAGTAGGTACCTACTCCGTGCTCTTCCGACTGCTTAATTTTAAAGCAGGGCCTTTAAAATCTTACAGCAATTAGGTATAATTATTTTTCAAATGGGACTAACGGGAATAACGGTTGAAACGATTGAAAATAACTGACAAGTAGGTATGTACCTACCACCAACATAATTAAGCTTAGGTCGTAGACCGTTGGCCCGCAGCAGGTATCGAACCCGCTCTTACGTTACGCCGGGTGATAGCCTTGGCATATTCATCGAAGACCACCACACCAGCCTTTATCAGTCAGTCCACTGTTGGGCTGGACATAGGTCTCCCCTTATAAAGGGGGATATGCCCATAATCCCCTAAGGCATGCGGGTTGGGGATCGCAAGGCAGAGCTTCTCGCATCGAAGACACTAAATGAAAATTCCCGCTGGCCAAAGCTTGTCAAGAAAGAACCAATAATAAGATGGTGGATAGATAAATAAATATAAATAATAAATATACGACACACTTCAACCACGGTCAACTGGTCCCAAACTAGGCAGAGCCTATTCTATGAAACTGATAAACATATCTACATAGATACTTATAAGCACCCAAACGCAGAGCAGACGCCCATGTTCATCACACAAATGTTTGTCCTGGCCGGGAATCGAACCCGCAACCTGTAGCTCAGAAGGCAAAGTTACTACCAACTGAGCTATGAGGCCAGTCAAGGCAGACGTACCTTCAGAGAGAGCAAGTAGGAAGGAGCAGATATCTGAACGGTGAGCTTGGTGTCCTCAGCCTTGTAAGGGACGGGGTACAGCGGGGCTGAAGCCGCCTTCATTCGCACAGATATCGAGGAAATTGTGCTCTCAGTGCTCGTTTTAGAGTCGAGTGTCGTCTCCATGTCAGCAGTGCTTATTTCAACGGTTACTCCACAAGAAAAATTACAAAGAAAATGTAAACAAAACTACAAGATTGTAAGATACTTTCTTGCACTTCTTGACATTGCACATTGTCATCAATTGTCATGGACGCAGCCAATGTCCCGTCCCCGTCATTGTCATGCCCAAAGAGTTTGCACAAAACCTTTATCTGGTATTAAAAAGAATAAAAACGACCCTTTTTGGGTATTATACATGGACTAAAGCATAGAAGAAGTCTTAAAATTCATTTATGCTCTGAACATTAACTCATACGGCTGATCTGTACTTTCTTATGTCCATATATGTTAGCTAGAAAGAGATGCATACTTTATCTCAATGCGATTTCTGCGACTTGCTTATAAATTTGTTCGAGCACCTTGGTACGATTAACTTTTTGAAGTCGCATTGATATATGTATGCATCCCTTTCTAACAGATGATATTGGACATAAGAAAGTAGATATCAGCCGTATTGAATTTTAAGACTGTATCTAGTTGTCTTCCTATTTCTGTGGTATTATACTAACTTTATGGTCTTGTCCATAGATATAGTATATTACCATTGACGTACTATTTGTAAACTGTATATTACCAGAACAGAATAAACAGAAAAAAAAACCAACCTCTTTGGTCTTGTCATGCTAAAGGCTTCGAGCAAAAAAGGTTTATATTCCGGGTAGAGGCGAATTAAATATAGTTAAAAATAATTCCATTCCATGAGGTGAGTACAGAGGTGTACAGCTAGCGGCACGTAAGTTTAGCGCTGAACGAAACTTCTGCGCATGGGTCTCTCGCTCTCTCTCGCCTCCTCCCATAAGATACCTTACCTTTGACTTCTGCGCAATAACGGTCACCGATAGTTTCATGCTGCTACTTATAATGGCGACACTCTAGGTTTTCTCAAATTCCCCCATGTTAACACAGAGAATCTCCATATTACTCACTTTCACATAATTACTAACTACAATAACATTACGCGTTACATTTTTGGTTGATTATTTTGGACGCATGCAACCTAGCTTTAATCAATGGATCTCTATCTACGCAATAGCATTCATTAAAACAAAAAAAATAGTATCACCTATGTAATTTATTCAATCTTAATTTTTAAAACCATGGTTATGTTTTATACAGGTACCTACTAAGTACAATTTATCGATTCCTCCGACTTTCCCTGACAGGACTCCTTTCGACAGTTTCCCGCTTTCTATCAGAAGGTATGTCCCAGTAGCGACCGACAACCTCCTTCCTGATGCTACTACCTCTTATATCCCAACCATCATCATTGATTCTAGAATCTTCCTCACTGCTACTGCTGCTTGAACTGCTGCTGCTATCCGAATCGCTGTCTGAATCACTCTGTTCTTTTTCCTTCTCAACTTTATCACTTCGATCTTTTTCCTTTTTAACGTTATCACTGTGGTCTCTTTCAACGGCCTTTTTACTTTGCTTATATTCCCCATTTATTTCCCAGCGTATTCCATCTTTGTCTATTCTGCTTCTTTCTTCGGGTCTCTCTTTCTCTCTGCCGCGGCTGACATCTTTTTCATCTCTCTCGCGACGACCTCGTCTGTCATCTCTGCTATTTCTCTCGCGAGTTTGTTCATTTCTCTCGTCTCTGTCTTTATTTCTGTCACGTCGACGTTCTTTGTCTCGCTTTAAGTTATTCCGTTCATCATCTTTACCATTATTTTCTTTATCATGAACTCTATCCTCTTCTCGTCTACTTTTATCGCGTTTATGTTCCCTTTTATCATCTCTACCATCCCTATCTAACTTTTTAGAGCGTATTTCAAGGTCTTTATTCCTATTTTCATCATCTCTTTCTGATCTTTTATCTCTTGCATTATTTTCTCCATCACTACTGTCCTTATTCTTTCTGGAACTTCTTTCAACATTTTTGTCTCGTTTTCCGTCCCTTTCTTGCCTTTTAACTCTGTCAGGTCTTTCATCTCTGCCATCCCTTTCTCTATCACGCCGATCGCCATCTCTATTCCTTCGACCTTGATCCTCTCTGTCCCGATTTCTATCGTCATCTCTTTGCCTTCTAGGCCTTTCTTCGTCATCATCTCGCCTGTCCCTATCGTTGCGTCGCCTGTCTTCACTCTGATTCCTCCTATCATTTCGCTTCGGCATTTGAGGTATAACGAAATTGTCTTTATCACGTTCGTGCGTCTGCTCGTGTCTCCGCGCGTCTTTTCCGTAGTTATCGTAGAAGCCATCGTGGCCCCAACGTTCTGCATCTTTAGTTTTATCCGGTTCTCCTTCTGGGGTTGTAGGAGTTTTATCATTTGATTCTTTTTTGGATTTCTTTTTGTCTTTTTTCTTCTTTTTGCTAGTGTCGTCATCTGAATCTGGGAAGGATAAAAAGGAATATTATAATTTTGAGCAGCTTCTTTATTTTAATCAAATACTATCATCATCCAGAGTCCGACTTCACCCACTGCTGGGTAAAGGCCTTCCTTTGTATGTGCCAATCCACGGTTCAATGCTCGTCTCATTCAGTTTCGGCCCACGATTGATGCAATATCGAATACCGCCCATCTTGCTGCTGGACGACCGAGGTTTCTGTACCCAGTTCATGGACGCCATTCAGTATAAATAAATAAAATGAATAAATAAATAATGCGGGACGTAATCACACAGCATCACGTAGCCCCAAACTAAGCAGAGCTTGTATTATGGGAACCACATGATTGATATACTACTTATATACGTACATATTATACATTGAGACAAATATCTGCAGAAAATGCAAACATTTGTCCCGCAGCGGGAATCGAACCCGCAACCTTCTGCATCTCAGGCGGGCTTTCGCCCACTGCGCCACAGAGGTCGTCATAATATCTGCAATAAAAATAGCTGTGATGTTTGTTTACCAGAGCTGGAGTCTGAGGAATCACTTGAGCTGCTACTGGAGCTAGAGTCGGAGCTGGATCCACTCTCCAGGTTGATCTCAGGGGGCGGCGGAACATTCTGAAACAACAAACGTTTTTACTAAAGTCACAAACCCTACATTTTAGTTTAGATACACAAAAAATATGATTATAGACATGTATAATCCTATTTAACTTCCTAATTATATTATAAATGCGAGAGTTTGTGAGTATGGATGTATGTTTGTTACTCTTTCACACAAAAACGGAGTTAGATGAAACTTGGAATATACTTAGTTTATGACCTGGATTAACACATAGGCTACTTTTTATCCGGGTACCACGCGGGCGAAGCCGCGGGTGGAAGCTAGTGTACAATATACATGTATGTATTTATCTCAAAACTATAACAGAAAAACAAGGTCTATTATTATTACCTACCTATGCTGCAAAATTATTTATTAAGGCCTGCATATTCAAGAAGATTCTTGACATACTACAGATTATCCCACAATCACTCACATACACTACACTACACTATAGTCTAGAAAAATCTCTGTCACAAAATGTAAACAAAGGTGTTGCCAGACCAAAAGCAATGCTACCTTCATAGAAGTGTTATTATTTTTCGGAACTTTTTCAAATTAAATTAATTTTTCTTCACTTGGGCTGGACAAATTATAAATAGAGCGTTATTTTGGCGTGCTTGTATTTAATTTATTTACGTTTTAGACGTTGTTACTAAAAAAATTTGTTGTAGGCCATATTTTATAAAACACAAAATTCTTACCCTCGTATCTATATATATTTTAGAAGTATGTATATTAGTAAAAAAGAATATCCACCTGTTTCATCCCTATTCGCGACCGCAAAATCTGAGACCAAAAACCCGATTAACCATTCCGTTTTCAAAACTAAAAATATTCCACACGGGCCCCCATGCAATGTCTATTAAAATATATAACAGAATCCCGCTAGAAATCCAAGCAGAAAACAAAATTAATACATTTAAATTATTATTAAAAAAATATTTACTGAAAAATTGCTTTTACTCGCTGCAAGAGTTCTTTGATTAGAAGATAATTTGTTAGTATTATATAAAAATGTTAATTATTATTTAAGTTAAATGGTAAATGTTGATTTACTTACCTACTTATTTGTTTTTTTTTGTGCAATTTTAGTTATAATGTATTTTAGTTTGTAAGAAATTTTTATTATATTATGCCACCTAGAAAGATGCCTAAATTTTGCCATGCCCTAACAGGGTTCATGTTGAAACTATACATAGAATTTAAGACTTCTGTAAACAACATGTACGCAATAAATGATTTGATTTTGATTTTGATTTTGAAAATAAAATTTAATGGTATTAAAATTCTCGGTACTTGGAACACTGACGAGGGTTTTGAATCATTCGGCTCGTTTTCAAGGCGCACTCACGATAGCGATGCGTCATCATCATTATCACGACGCACGAGAGTATTTTTCGGGAAACCAAAGTTTTCAATTTTCTACGAGTAAATTAGACGCGAATCAAGAATCGCTTAAATACTTACGCTGATTTGAGTGATTTGTTTTATATTGTGCTGGTTTTAAAGTGTTTGAATTGCAAAACTATGATGAAAAGTCGATAAATAACAATTTATTAGCATACCGAGTCTCTAAAAAACAAAACCCTGTAAAAACTTTAACTTCTATTAAGTTTTATAGGTTATTTAAAACCTAGCTTAAATGAGAGAAGCGAGTCTGTTTACCTATAGCGAGTCGGTCAATATTTTAATTCTCCCTTTTACTTACTTCCGTCTGACGTCACTTCCCTATTTCTGTGGACACCTGGCGGCGGAGCGCAGCGCTGCGCATGTACCTCATTGGCGTTTTGTTACCCGAAGTGATCGGTCGTGCTCACCTAAAGGTGAGTTGATGTTCAATTTCAAAAAATAAATTATTATTTTAAACCATTTAAAATAATTGTTATTTCAAATAATTAAATATAATTCGTGATTTCAGCAATGGAATCTGGAAGGGCAGAAGTACCTGAGGAATCCTCTGATTCCTCGAGCTCTTCCACGTCATCGGATTCTCCTGATTCTCCCGAGGCTAACGAACAGTAGCCGTTGGTTTCGCCACCGAGACGCAGAAGCACTCTTCGAAAAAGAAATCGAAGAGACGCCGCACTGATGACGCAATAGCCCGGTTGGCTGAACAAGTGAGTAGCATGAAAGATTATATTAGTAGCGTTGCATTCCAACCTGCTATGCATTCTAGTGCTTACGTACCGGAATATGACGATATTCAATCCGAAATTAGTGCCAATATAAGTGGAGAACTATACTCCGATACCGAAGCGACCCACGCAGAGGAGCCTATAGATTTAGAATTTTCATTAAATACAGTGTTGAAAGAACCCTCCGTTCCAAAGTCACTGCCAGCTCATGTTGAGTTGTTAAAATCAATGCAGCATTTTGAAACTGAAAACTGGGATAATGTTCGCTACGCAGAAGTGCAAAAACTGTACTGCTCATCGCCAGGCTTTAATTTCTTGGAAACAAATGACGAGTTCAAGCCCACTAATTGAGCGTGGATTTGCGGCAATCACGCTAGCTGTTATAAAGCATAATGAAGCTTCTCAGGCTGGTTTTAAATCATTAATTGAATGGGCTAATTCCACTCGTGATTTGTCTCCAAAGACATTGCACGAAAAAATTAATGAAATTTTTGTAAAAGGTAGTTTTCAAAAAACTAGCAGTGATACTCTGCAATTAGCTTGTGGTCATAGGGCAGCGTTAATACAACAGAGACGTGACTCTGTATTACGATCTGTGAAGGACAGTTATGTCAAGGCTAGCTTGCGAAAAATTCCACCTAGCTGTGATAGTTTATTTCAAAAAGATGGGTTATGTGCTGCGATCGAAAAGGCCGGCGGGGCCGCGAAAATTTTCTGGCCGCCTCGTGCGCCGACACAAAACAAAACCGCTGCGCAAGCACGGCAACAACAGCAAGTTCAGGCCATGCCTAGCTATGCTAATTATACAAATAAAATTCCTGCGCAAGGAATGTATAACTACCCTCATTTCGTAGATTTTGCGAACAGAATGCCACAACAAGGCTTTGTGAATCATAGTTTTCCCACACAAGGGCGTGACTATCCTCGTCCCCCTCCGAAGCAATTTAACCAAAACTCGCGGCCCTCACGTCCTAGGCCAACCCGAAATTTTCAGGGATATGATGCATATCCGAGCACAAGCCGAGGCCACGTTAGAGTCTCAGGGCATTCTTTACCGCGTATGCAGTCCAAAAGAAAATCATGACTCGAAGAAGTTTCGAGCGGGGCAACTAAAAAATTTTGTTTCGAATTGGGAGGATATGCAGGCTCCAATGCCCATAATACACATTATTCGGAATTTTCGTATTCCCTTTGTAATCAAACCGCCATTACAAGTGCCAAAATTAAAAGACCATACATCTCAGACCCCTGCGTCAAAAGAGATGGACATAATTGTAAATCAAATGTTAGAAATGAAAGTATTGGAACCTGCAAATCACAGTCCCAGCTTTGTGTCCCCGATGTTTTTGGTCCCAAAAGGCGACGGCTCCATTCGTCCCATTTTCAACTTGAAAAATCTAAACTGCTATGTGAACTTAGGCAAATTCCGTCTCATAAATGTGAACAGAATATCAGGTTTCCTACAGCCAGCAGACTGGCTTGTCAAAATCGATTTGTCCAATGCATACTTTCATCTGCCAGTAGCCAAGGCACACAGATGCTTCCTCAGGGTAATATATCGACAAAAGTTATTTCAAATGACATGCCTTCCTCAAGGCCTATCATGTGCTCCAAAAATCTTTGCAATTCTGTCAAATTGGGTGGCACAGATCCTAAGAGACAGAGGCATGCGTGTAGTGGTATACCTGGACGATTTTTTACTGGCCTGTCAGAGTCCACATACGCTTTTCCGACAAGCTCAGGAAGCCAGGCAAATTTTAGAGTACCTAGGGTGGAAAATAAATTATGCGAAATCGACTTTATTCCCTCGAAAAAATCTGGAATACCTCGGCATAGTTTGGGACCCACACAAAAACCGAAAGTATCTTCCTCATCAAAAAAGCATAAAACTTCGTCACAAGTTAGTAAAACTAATTCAGAGGAAAAGAGCCAGTCTGAAAGAAATCCAGAGCATAGTGGGGTCAGTCAACTTTGCCAGTTTCCCCGTTCCCAGAGGACGTTTAAACCACCGAGCACTACTCTGTCATTGCCAAGTGTTATCACGACAGAACCCACGTTATCGATATCCAATACCACACCAAGCAATAGTAGAGTTGCTATGGTGGGTCGAGAACCTCAAAAAGTTTTCGCCTATTCATTACCCTCCCATATCGAACTATCTAGTGACCGATGCGTCAGGCGTAGCGTGGGGCGCTCAACTAAACAGTATGAACCTAGCGGGTCAGTGGTCTCCTCAAGAGGTGATATTACATTCCAATCAGAAAGAAATGTTAACCGTCTTGCACGTATTAAAAGATCACTGTCAGCACCTGAGAGGTTCCACACTGTTAATACAGAGCGACAACAAGTCTGTGGTTTCATACTTGAGGAACGAAGGCGGCACCAGGTCAATGCCCCTGATGCAACTGTCTCACCAAATACTCTCCATCCTAGATCATTTCAATGTTCATATGGAGATACACTATCTACCCGGTCGGTTCAATCCCGAGGCCGATCACCTGTCTCGCTTGACACGTCTACCGGAGTGGCATCTCTTGCCCAAAATAACGAAGAAAATATTCTCCAAATGGGGCATACCCATTATAGACCTTTTTGCATCAGCGATAGCACATGTAGTTCCCAGGTATGCGACCCTAGACGTGACAGATCAGCAGGCTTGTCTTCACAATGCATTCAGCCAAACTTGGAACTACTCCCTAGCATGGGTGTTCCCACCACCCTTTCTGATGCCTCGAGTATTACAGCACCTGAACTCCGCAATAGGAGTGTACCTAGTAGTGGCTCCCCGGTGGAACAAAGTTTTTTGGAGGCCCGACCTCAAAAATCGTGCTCTCGATTGTCCATTCACGATACACAACCTGGACCAAGTTCTGATAGACGCACAACAGGCTATCCACCCCCCATGACTCAGGACATGACTCTGGAGATATGGAAATGTGGGGGTGGTCAAATAGTTTAGCAGATTGGACACAGGATCAGAAGCAGTTGTTGCAAAAAGGTTGGCGTGAATCATCTTTAAAGACGTACCGAGTCGCTTGGCAAAAATGGTGCGTATGGGCTAAAGAGAATTCTGTTAGCATTTCAAAACCAAATGGTTCTCATTTGAGTAGATTTTTATTGGATTTACATTTAAAACAAGGTTTGGCTTACAACACTATTTTGGTATATAAATCGGCAGTGTCTACTCTATGTGACCCCAATGTAAGTGATCGACTGAGCTCTCACTTATTAGTCAAACAAGCTCTCAAATCAATAAGTGTTCAAAGTGTTAAGTCGAGCAAAGCCCCGATATGGGATACTGATTTGCTCACTAGGTGGCTAAAAGGCACTCCTGTTGACATAAATAGTCTGTATGAATGCTCGGGTCGCGCAGCTATTTTGTTTTTGTTATGCTCTGGCCGTAGGGTCCATGATTTAACTTTATTGACGGTAGATTATGAAAACTGCATCTTCACAGATAATTCTGTAATTTTATGGCCAAAATTTGGTTCAAAAACGGATTCCATAATTAACAGACAGTCTGGGTGGCGTCTTTTTCAAAACAAAGACTATCAGACCCTTGACCCAATATTTTGGCTTAAAAGAGTTATTTCTTTATCAGAAAACAGACGATCTATTTGTAAACAAAATAATTTATTTTTAACTGTTACTGGTCTGCCCAAAGCTGCATCTCGTACTAACATAGCTAGCTGGGTGAAAAAGATATTATCGCAGGCTGGAATCAAGGCAAGTGCTGGTAGTATCCGGCCGGCAGTGGCATCTAAAAATTGGGTGCAAAATTGTCCCATTGATGAAATTTTAGCGCGCGGTAACTGGCGATCAGAAAACACCTTCGCAAAATATTATTGTCGTGAGATAAGTTCTATGACACCTGCAACTTCCCAAAATTCTATTAGTAATCTATTCACACCGATTTTAGATTAAGTAGGTTAATTCAACCCTCACTAAGGCAATACGTTTTGTTAATTGTACGTAGTAGTGCCTTCTGATTAATTTCACTTTTTGTTGATTGTAATAAATTAATTACCTAATTAATAAGTATTTGTTAAATATGGAAGATAAGATGTGCTTGATACTCATATTATTATATCTAAGTACTGCTATTTTTTTATTTTTGTTCGATTAAGATAATTTTTTGTTTTTATAATGATCTTTTAGTTTTGAGTTAGCTAATTAATGTAAAATAATTGTTTGAATATAACCTAATAAATATGCATACTCAGTTATTCTCTGGCAATTTCTTTTTATATTATTATACCTAGTAGGTCCTATAGTCCTTACCACCTTGCTACTTAATTAATTGCATCTATGGTTAATGTAGATTTCATTCTATCACATTGGCGTTTTTTCTGTCCACCAGGCGATAACAGACAGGTCTCATTTAAGCTAGGTTTTAAATAACCTATAAAACTTAATATCAGCGTTTTACCTACCAATAAAACGCTTATTAAGTGATTAGTTATTTAAAACCTAGCACTTTAATTCTGCCTGGCAGATATCATAGGTAGATACATACTTTAGATAGAAATCTTTTTACCAGCATACTTATGGTATAATATAAATATAAATATACTTAACTTAATGTTATTGACTAATCTTAATTATGTCTGGTAAAAGGTAGTTACATAAATACCTGATGAAGTACTTTTTCTTATCAAAATAAGATTGTTTTTTCTTCCCTTACATAAGTAGGTTAGGTACCTACCCATAATGAGACCCAATGAGGTACATGCGCAGCGCTGCGCTCCGCCGCCATGTGTCCACAGAAATAGGGAAGTGACGTCAGACGGAAGTAAGTAAAAGGGAGAATTAAAATATTGACCGACTCGCTATAGGTAAACAGACTAGCTTCTCTCATTTAAGCTAGGTTTTAAATAACTAATCACTTAATAAGCGTTTTATTGGTAGGTAAAACGCTGATATTATTCTCAAAATTATATAACAAATTGTGTTATTATGATATAAGATGACGAAAAATCGGCCAGGGTTTCATTATAAGTGCAGTCTAGATGAATTTATTAATCGTAAAAACGGTAGAAGCGTTATGTATTTTGATCCAGGTAAAAAAAAAATGTTTAGCACTCACTACTAATAGTTTTGACATTGACAATTCGTGACATTTGTTTGTTTACATTTTGCGTCAGAGACTGATTCTGCGTTTGGAAGTGATAGCGAGTAATCCGGTCGGAGAATATTTTTCGTGTTTTCTATTTAATCATAGCATTTATTCTTTTTATTTGACTTCATTTTGATATTCTAAGTGTTGTGTTGTTGTTTGTGGTGTCGGTAAGCTTTAATTATTTGTATATACAGAAATCCCATCCTCACCGGTGTTTGAGGTTAGTTTAACCTCAAACATGGACTGTGATCCGCCGGTTCCACCGGCACCCCCAGATCCCCCCGATCCTACTAGTTCACCAGATGAGTGCATAACAATAAATCCCTCATCGGGATCAAAACGCCGACTAGAGTCGGATAAGGATGAGAACTCCCCTGTAGCTAAGAAAGTAATATCTTCTCCTGCTTTAGCTGTAGCATCCATCCAATCGGTTTATACTCACCCATCAATTGTCGTTGGAGCCATCCAGGCGTACACGTCTGTAGATAATGGACCTTATGTGGTTCAAGTTGCCCGTTCTGAACCTGAACCTTCAGCTGGCACCACTATTAGGCCTATCAAGTTTGGCCAATTTCTTTCAACTCACAAATTTGAAAACATATGTGCTGATGGCGTCAAACGAGTCGGACGTAATAAAATCTCTGTTGAATTTAAAACCGCAAATGATGCAAACAAGTTCATTATTTCTCCAATCTTACCAATGTGTAAATATATTGCTACCATCCCTACATACAACGTTACCAGGATGGGATTGGTTCGTCAAGTCCCTACAGACCTCTCTATGGATGAATTTGCGAAAGAAGCCATTCTACCAGATAATTGCGGAATCATCATCAAAGCCAGACAACTAAACAGAAAGACTATTGATGACGGCAAGGTTACATGGGTACCTACTCAGTCTGTCGTAGTTACATTCCAAGGACAAACTCTCCCCCCCAAAGTGTTCCTGTACTACACATCCCTGCCTGTGGAACTGTACCATTTCCCGACCATTCAATGCTATACATGTTGCAGATATGGACATACCAAAGCCCAATGTAGGTCGAAACCTAGGTGCTTCCGTTGTTCTCGGGAGCATTCCGGAGACAACTGTGAGGTCCCTGAAAATGAAGCCTCCTGCTTGTATTGTTCTGGCCACCATTTTGCTATCAGCAAAAGCTGCCCGGAGCAAGAAAGGCAGAGATCAATCAAATCTGTTATGGCGCAAAATAACATCTCTTATGAAGAGGCTTGCTCCCAATTCCCCCAGGTTTCCCGTTCATACTCAGAGGTTGCTCAAGAGATGTTCTCCCAATCCTCACAAAAGCATAGTTCACCCTCCGCTGCGACACCCCTCCAGTCCCGTCCAAATTCCTATGTTAAAAACGTATATGCCACACCTCGTCAAAGAGCCCCGTTGGGTAAGTCCTTTGACAAGGCAGCCCACAGGGACATTGTTTCAGATCCTACATCCACTTTTCCTAATGGTTGTGCTCTTGGTAACAACCAATCTGTCCAATCATCCCCCCAAAATGAGAATATGTTAGAAACCCTAATAACCCTAATCATAAACATTATCCTAATGAATCCTCATCCCCTACCGTCCAACGTTGCCGCCAAACTTACTCAATTAGTCTCCCTATCTGCTCATAATGGATCCAGTGGTCCTTCTGCAGTGGAACTGCCAGAGCATGCGAGCAAAAACGCATGAACTGGTTTACTTAATCAACAAATTCCACCCGTCAGTCATTGCCGTCTCGGAGACATGGTTGAAGCCTGGAACCCGTTTTCGGATTTCTGGTCCGGGACGACAGGGCTGACGGGCATGCAGGTAGTGCTTTATTAATAAAGCGCTCCCTTTCCTTTTCCCAAATCCCCCTTCCCCCCTTCCCTCCTGGTATCAACGCTGTTGGTATCAGATCCATGGACATCTCTTTTATTTCTATTTATATTCCCCATCCTAACTCGTCTCTGATTCCTGATCTTCTCCACCTCCTATCGTCAACTCCTCCTCCCATGATTATCATGGGCGACTTCAATGGCCACAACACCGTGTGGGGTCATAGCCACTCAGATTTGTTTGGTCTTTCTCTTCTAGACATTTTTGATGAGAAAAATCTCTGTCTTCTTAACGATGGATCCCCCACTCGCAGAGTTCTTCCCTCCCAAAATCCGAAAAGTGCTGTAGATCTCTCACTATGTTCTCCTTCTCTTTTCCCCTCTATATCTCGGAAAATTCTCCCTCTCACTTACGGAAGTGATCACTTCCCCATTCTAATTTCCCTCTATCTTGCTCTTCCAAATACCGCCGCTCCCTTTCTTAATTTTTCCCCTTCTCAAAAATACAGACTCTCTGGTGCTGACTGGTCAGCATACTCTTCCTCCCTTGACTCCGAGCTGGCTTCAGTTTCACGTTCTGCAGATTTCCAACCCCTTTCGTCATATACTAAATTAGTAGATACTATCATTTCTTGTGCTGACCAGCACTTCCCTATTAAAAAACCTAGAAAAGATTTCAAAGTGTCTACCCCGTGGTGGGACCATGAGTGTACCTTAGCTGCTACAGAACGAAAGAGAGCTGAAAAATCATATTACTCAGCAATGACTCTACAAAACTATTTGTCATATCAAAATTCAGCAGCAAAATTTAGAAAAATAGTATGTAAAAAGAAAAAACTAGGGTGGATTAAATTTTGTGAGAGCTTATCCCCTAGAACCCCCTCTTTCCTCGTTTGGAGACAGATCAGAAGATTTAAAGGATCTTGCAACATAGATAATCTTTCAGCTAACGATAATTCATCTTGGCTAGAGGCCTTTTCGGATAAACTTGCTCCTCCTTCTGTACCTTCTCTTTCCTCTTTTCCTTCAACTCCTTCACCTCTCCCTTCACAGAATTACTTTGACTCCCCTTTCTCCTTTGACGAACTGACCCTTGCTCTAAACGGACTGACTGACTCATCTCCTGGCATAGACGGTATCCCTTATTCCCTTATAATCAACTCATCCGATAAAACTAAACAAATCTATCTTTCCCTCGTAAACTCTTTCTTTAACAACGGTATAGTCCCTGAACAGTGGAAATCTCAAATTATAATCCCAATATTAAAACCAGGTAAAGATCCTTCTGATCCAAGTAGTCGACGACCTATAGCGTTGTCATCTGTTTTGGCAAAAATAGCAGAACACATGATAAAACACCGGCTTGAATGGTTCGTCGAAAATAAATCTATCCTTGCTAAATCTCAGTTTAGATTTAGGAAGGGTATGAGTACAATGGATAGTCTTAGCCTTCTAACGACAGACATTTTCATTGCGTTCAAAGAAAAAAAGTACCTAGTTGGAGTGTTTCTTGACATAGCATCTGCATATGATAATGTTCTTCTTCCGGTTCTCAGGAGAAAACTCACTCAGCTGAGAATCCCTGAGAAGTTAAATCGTTTCATTTGTAATATGTTATGGAGAGAACTGTAGTCATTAAATCCCATATAGGGTTACTTTCACCTAAGACAGTCTGGAGAGGTCTGCCTCAAGGTTCAGTCTTGAGCCCACTGTTGTACAGCCTATACACCTACGACCTCGAGCAGTCTGTAGACTCTTTCTGTGATGTTTTGCAATATGCTGATGACCTCGCCCTTTATATAATGTGTACATCATTGGAAGATGCTACCAGTAGAATCAATTCTGCAATTTCTTATCTGGGAGACTGGCTTCATGAGCATGGTCTATATCTCTCCGCTTCCAAAAGTTCTGTGGTTATCTTCTCAAAAAAAGAGTCATTCCTCCTATTAACATATCCATTGACCAGGATATTATTCCTCAATCTAATAGTGTTAAATTTCTGGGTGTCACTCTGGACTCCAAAATGTCGGGCATCCCGCATTTTAATTCTATTGCTCAGAAGTGTGAGAAGAACATTAACATTCTCCGCTCTCTCTCAGGAGTATGGTGGGGCTCTCACCCATACACACAGAAACTTTTATATAATGCCATAATTAGAAGTCACTTTGATTATGGATCATTCTTATTAACCCTCTGTAATAAAAGTGCTTTAGATAAACTAGCCAAAATTCACTCTAAATGTCTGCGAATCGTACTTGCTGCTATGAAGTCCTCCCCCATTAATGCTATGCAGGTTGAATGTGGCGAACCACCTTTAAATTTGCGCAGACAGTTTCTCTCTGATAGATTCCTCTTTAAATTAATACAAAATTCTAATCATCCCCTTCTTTCTAAATTAAACCGCCTCCGTGATTCATTTCGATATTTCGATAAAATCCCATGTCTTCTTCACAGTTATAAAAAATTCTTACAACTCCCAAATCCTATGATTCAGTATCCCACAAACCCTCTCTATCTTACTCCGTATGACGCCCTAGTTTTTCAGCCTAATATATTATTACACTTTGGCATAGATAAGGAATCTCCAAATGCTCAGGCTATTTTTAATGAACAAATAAATCGAAATTTCAATGGATGGCACGTCATCTTTACAGATGCATCCAAATTATCGTCTGAAAGTGAAGTTGGTGTTGCAGTATGGATTCCATTCACTAACATTTGCCTCAGTTTTAAATGTCCCTCTTCCTCATCAGTTTTTACTGGTGAAGCCCTAGCTCTCCTCGAGGCTATCCTTTTTATAAAATCTCATAACTTAAATAATTCTATCATCCTTTCCGACTCCAAAAGCTGCCTTCAATCCATTTTATCTAACCCCTTCCCCCGTCATGTTTCTCGCTTTCCTTCAATTCTCAAAATTAAACAATCCCTATTTTAATGTTATCAACTTGGTATAAATATCGTCCTGGCGTGGATCCAGGCCATTCAGGGATCAATGGTAATGAAATAGCAGATTCATGTGCCAAATCCGCAGTTCAGATTGGATCTCTCGAACATTTTCAGTCTTATTCACATGACTTGGCCCTCCTCCCGAAAATACAAATGATGGAATCTTGGATGGAAGTATGGAATGCGTCAAAAGTCATCGAAGGCAAATACTATGCTGACATTCAACCAGACATCCCACGTACCCCCTGGTTTTCAAGTTCCGTAAGGCTAATAAAACCACTACCTCGACAATTTGCCGACTTCGTTTGGGTCATTCATGTACTCCAGTATTCTTGGCCAAACTTAGAATAAGAAATCGCTCGTTGTGTGAATGTGGTCTGGGTGAAGGCAACGTGGACCACATTTTTTTCAACTGCCCGAAACTTCGTTTCTCCCTGTATGATGTCCTTCCTCCTGAAATCCCCCGCCCTTCCTCTGTTAAATGCTTATTATCCCAGTCCTTTTCCCCTCCTATTATCTATACTCTATGTAAATTTGTACATATTAATAATATTAAGCTGTAAATATAGTTAACCCTGCTAATATGTATGATACCTGTGAATATTTTTTAACTTTTAATTTTGTGCTTTTATGTTGTGTTGTCCTTTTCTTTTAGAATAGTCAAATTGGATCCTCCTACTTTTGAACGATTCTCCCATATAAAACACCGATCATATTTTTAGTACATTTTGCTCTCTCCGTAAAGGTTTATGACACTAGCATGTACAAACATTGGCAGAATTGTGACAGACAGACACAAAAGCCATAAACAAGAAGTGAAGTGAAGTGAAGCGTCAGAGACTTGAAATCCGACTATACACCCTCTCATACACACTCATACTAACTCACATACATAAACACATCAATTGACGCCCTCTCTAATCAAAAATTCTATGTAACTTGTGTCATTATACATTTAAGTAACTTGTGTTATATATAATGTCTTATTAAAAGAAATGGGAAGGACCTGACTCCTGACATACAGCTACTTCAGGAGCCAGACTTCAACCTGAACTGTATTTATGTTGGTTATTTTCAATAAAAACATTATCTTATCTTAGTTTTCAAGGAAAGCTCAGCTAAGATAAATTGGCCCCTGACAAAGCTTTACACATTTTCATTATTAAATCTTGTCGCCGTCGACATTAGCAAAGTTGTAGACGCTATACCACAGCGGCCATAAATAGAAGACGAAATATTACCTTTGGCATTTGTTTCAAATGTTCCCTCAGCTCATCAGTGAGGCCTCCAAGACCGATAGTGGTGAAAAAGTTGATGGAGAACCTCGTATTTTTCGGGTTATCCCTCGGAAACACCCCTAAGAAGGCTTCTTGCAGCGTCCTGAAAAAAAGGAAAAAGAAATTCAATTCACCAGCATAAAAAACCTTATATATGAAACACAAATAGGAACTTACGGGTCTTTGAGTCTGTCATTCAATTTTTTCAGTCCCATGTACTCAGCTAGTTCTTGGAAGAGAATCTTGATGTAGATACGACTCGAGCTGGTTGTGTCTTCTTCATTAAGCCTCACACACTCCAGGACTTCCCAGCTTATCGAATCGGTGAAAAGAAGGTGGGCAAAGAACTTGCTGACATTTCTAAGCCTGTTCGTATCTAATCTATGAGCCGTGCTGTAGGAGTCTTTGAATATCTCCTCGAATGGTCCAATGTAAATTCGGTTGAGGTTGCAGAAGCGCTGGGCCAGAAGACCGTAGAACTTCTCGTATGTCCTCTGCTCAGCACAGCAGTCTAGAAACATGTGACAGAGCTCCACCTCCTGACCCGGTTTCAGTTGCATCTTCATCAGCTTATGTGCACATTCTTCAAAATCCAAACTAGAATTGATAGTCAGGTATATTGTTCTACGTAGAGCAACTAAGTTGGTCTCTGTGTTGTCAATAATGGTCATTTCCTTCTGTTCAGTGTCATCCTCATCTTCTTCATCGTCGGTAACATCAGAACCGCTTTCTCCAGAGCCTTCCTCGGACTCTGCATCGGAGCCGAGAATTTCTTTGCACAGGGTTTTGTATTTCTGTTCATTCTCCTCATATTTCTCATCATGTTGGAAGACATCTGAAAACAAAGACTAGTCTGTTTAGTATTTCGAAAGGAGAAAGTAACTGTAGCTGTTCTTAATGTCAGCATGACTAATCAAAGGCTAACCCACTCTCAAAAATAAAAAAAATAATCTGAATTATTCAGGCAAAGGGTAAAAAAATGGCTATCATCATCATCATCATCATATTCATCAACCAATGACAGCTATAAAGATCCTATCCTACTAAAATATTATTAATGGGAAAGTTTGTGATTATGGATGAATGTTTGTTAGTCTTTCACCCAAAAAGTACCGAACAGAGTCAGATGAAACTTGGAATATACACAGTTTGTGACCTGGATTAACACATAGGCTACTTTTTAACGAGTGAAGCTACGGGCGGAAGCTATTATCCAATAATAATACTTACTCAAAATGTCCTGTGGGCTTGTTGCATCATCCAACATCAGCAGATGAGTAAACTGTTCCTCTTCCGGCACCAGCTCCAACTCCTCAAGCAATGCCGGGTGATCCTTGAACCCATCCTTCCACACTTGGAACATAACCTCAATCATGTACTGAACCCGCTTATCCAACTGACCCTCATGGAGAATGTTTCTCAACATCTCGAATATTGCATTCACACCTTTGGACGACACCTCCGTAAGTTTTTGCCCACATTCTTTCAGAAAAGCAATAGCAACCTCCACGGAGTCATCGGATGGAGTCTCTACGAGTAAAGTCAGCAATTCTAATGCAAGAATCTCATGGGCCACCCGTTGATTCACCAAATGAGCAATGAATGAGGCTGCCGATATACATATTGACTTATCATTCCTTTTAAAACCTCTTTTGAACTGTATTACCAATCTCCTTAGTAGCAATTCACCAATGTTTGGAAACCGGGAGTTCACAGCTGCTACCAGAGCCGCATAGACATTTGTAAATGTAGGTGAAGCAGCTTGGGCCTGGATGACAGACCGACAGAGCAAACCTCTTCCTCTTACAATGTTTTCTTTCAACAACTGTTTGATTATGATCCCAATGTTGCCAACGTTGATTTTGTTGATGTGGCCATGAATAGACTTCTTCAAAGCTTCCCAAGCTAATCTTTGATACGCAATTGAGGATTTGTCCGTGATTTGAGCTTGCATCATCCGCAAACGCGCCGGGGGGATGTAGGCGCCGCCAGTCCGTGTATTGAGCATGTCTGTTTCTTTGGCTTTTCTGAGTGGCGGCTCTGATTTGACTTCTTTTGAGCGGTCATTCTGATGTTCCTGTTTGGCTGATTTATCGGGTGATTGTGACCTGGAATGTCTGCGTTTGCGTCGAGAGTCCTTCTCACGGGTACCGGCAGGTGACCTTGATCTAGAACGAGCTCTTTTCGACTTTTTTTCCCTGCGTCGTTCGCCATCATCATCAGTCCTTTCCTTCTTTCGTTTACTTTCCTTGCTGGGCTCCATTTTGAGGTTTTTACCTTAATTCAGTTGTTTGTGATATTGATGTAAATATATGCTTTAATATCATACAATTCACGTTTTTTCAATAGCTTTCAACATAAAAAGAGGCTGAAATAATTATATAGAACAGCGCTTGGTATCACTTCACGCTTTTCATAACGGTAGCCATTTTGGTTTTGAATCATTTATTTACTTGGATTGGCATTGACAAATCAACGTTTTTATGACACTGACATCTATAGTTCGATTAATCATTCTCATAATCTGTCTGGACAAGAAACTAGTGCGATGCGTTAGCATCCTAGTAGTCTGTGGCGTTAGCATCCTAGTCACAGAACACTATTACTCCACAGGGGAGAAGAATATCGACACAGTACAAAAAAAAGGGACTGCTTTATTCTAGCTTTGACTTGAATTGGGGCCAGATGATAGATGGCGCTAATGTCAAAGGCGGGAATATTCAAACTATAGTAGTATCGTTCACTTAGCTTTTTATTTGGACCTAGAAAACTATAGTAGTATCGTTAACTTAGCTTTTTATTTGGACCTAGATCTTTTAAGTGAAATACTCCTAAATCAATAGGCCCTAATAAAAATAAAAGTATTTTTGCAAGGTAGTCTAATTGCGATGAATAAAAGGAAAGATTGAAAGTAAAATGACAGCATTCATGTGAATATTTTGCTTTTATATAATAAAAAAACTGACCACCATCACCTTAATTAAACGTATCGTTACAATAGTAAATATAGATAGTGAATAGGTGACCATATACATACTTATAAATGAATGAATCATAAAATTGTAACCAAAATGTAAATGGGACCACTACTGAGTGAAGTAGTCTTGACAATTGCAAAGGAATTAATAGTTTCATCATCATCATCATCATCATCAGCCTATAGCAGTCCACTGCTGGACATAGGCCTCCCCTAATGAAGATGAAAGATGAACGGAAGATCATCATCATCATCATCATCATCATCATCATTCATCTCTACGGAAGATGAACATCGCGAAGGCCGCCCATCCACGTCCACCAGTGAGGACAATGTCAAAAAGATAGAGGATATCGTGATGGCAGATCGAAGAGTGACCATCAGGTACGTAGCTGAGATGACAGGGATCTCTTATGGCAGCGTTCAATGAATTTTGACCAATGAATTTCACATGAAGAAGGTCTCTGCGCGTTGGGTACCGAGAATGTTAACAGACGAGCAAAAGAAAAAACGACTTGACATTTCAAGGGTTAATCTCGAGAAGTTTCAAGCCGTTAAAGAATTTTTTTGTCACGTTTCGTGACCATGGACGAGACTTGGGTCCACCATTTTGTGAAACGGAAACTGACCTCCTGACCGACGCCGTAAAAATTCAAAGTCTAAAGTTCGGCGGGAAAGGTTATGGCGTCCGTTTTTTTGGACGCTGAAGGAATTATTATGGTCGAATACTTGGAAAAGGGAGCTACTATTACGGGCTCTTACTACGCTGACCAAATAAGAAGATAACGGTAGGCCATTAAAGAAAAAAGGCGCGGCAAACTGCGAGCTGGGGTGCTGTTTCACCAAGACAACGCACCGGCTCACAAAGCTGCAGTTGCGATGGCTGCCATTCAAGAAACAGGGTTCGAACTGCTCGAACACCCACCCTATTCGCCAGATCTAGCCCCCAGTGACTTCTACCTCTTTCCCCGGCTCAAAGAACATCTCCGAGGCCAGAAATTTGAAGATCTTAGCGAAGTGATGGTAGCCGTCGAGTTATTTTGGGAGAGTCAAGATTTTTTTTTTCTAAGGGTTACCCTAGGTTTAGAAAAACATTTAACTAAATGTTTTGACTTGAGACTATGTAGAAAAAAGAAATTGTAACTTTAACCACCAAGTATTATTTTGATTATCATTACTTTTGGATCACCCCTATTTACACACTCAAATATATCTAAGCATTTAAAATTGTATAACTATTATATTATGTTTAGTATTATTGTAGGTATTTAAGTTAGGTTAGTTTAAACAAAAATAGAGGAAACTATAATTAGATGCAAAAACATAGCTACTGTGCCAAAGCATTTGTAAGTAGCTGAAGCCAAAATCCCTCGCGTTTAAATACAAGTGAAACTTAAAGTGAGGAGTCAAAGTTTTGACTCCACAAGGTTTATAAGGTTGCAAGTTGATTATTAAGATTTTTTCTTTAAAAGTATTAGTAGTACTACTAAAATATTTATTTGTAGGAAAGAAAAAGAAATATCTTAATAATCAACTTGCACCTTGCTTATAAACCTTGTGGAGTCAAAACTTTGACTCCTCACTCTTAGTTTTCACTTGTATTTAGACGCTTAAACGCGAGGGATCTAGAGGCTCTTAGGCTCGTGGTAATTTAATTTTAATAATATAAATAATAATAATATAAGTATTTACTTTAAAAAAAACAGGTTTACATGGTGAACTACTACTATGTAGTCTACCTTGTTATCGTGTTTTTTTTAAAATAACTACTACTATTTATAGATTAATTCGATAAAACCTTTCGAAACTTATGCTCGTACATATTAACATACAATAGACGATTCTTTGTCATAATTTCCTGAGATGATATATTTATTCTGCATAATTCGGTATTCATTGATGTAGCTGGATCACCTTGTATGGTATTTAGCGTTTTGAATGGTTTATTACTGATAATCTCCTATGTTTAACAGGCATCTAAAAGAAAAAAAATGATGTTATAACACTTTATACTGATAATATTTGTTGGATTAAAATAAAATAAATAAATAAATGATTAATGCGGGACTAATCACACTGCATTATGTAGCCTCAAACTAAGCAAAGCTTGTATTATGGGAACACTATGATTGATATATTACATTTTTTTTTTTTGTAAATTTATACATGTCGGAGATGAGGTAAATCCAACGTACATATCGAGGAATGCAGCGATCTCCCATGTGTAGTGCTTTTCCTTTTCATTCCCAAAATCCATCGCGATCCCATCATATTTAACCTTTTTATTTTCGTGTTCGATGGACGACGTCCAACCTCCCTTCCCGCGCCCCACGCTCCCTTCTTTTTCTTTTTCCATGGCGTTTCTAAGGATCGTCACCCAAACGTCCCATCTGACAGTCCATCTACGATGTGTCAAGCATAAACCATACATTAACATAATAATATAATCATCATAATAAACCCATACATTCTGTACATTCGTCAGAACACCACAGCACACTCTCCAGAAGCTTGTCACGTTGGCCATATAATATACCCAAATTATTCCTCAGAGTCGGTTGCGCATTCACAGTATGTTTCAGGACATGAAAAGAAAACAATGTTAGCACATTGTATTATGGACTACAATGGATTAGATTACACTTTCATACCGTTAATGCAAATGCACAATAAGATAATCAGACCTATGGGACTCGAACCCACACCATTAAATTCACATGACAATAATTTTTTTGAAATACGTTTGTTCTAATTGTCTTTGTATAATTCTTGTCTCAAATAAATGTATTTTTTTTAAACAAACTGCATTCAACCGTAACAACTGTGTTACAGATGACAACCTTAACGTAGCATAGACTCACAACCATTACTGAAATTACTAATATTACAAATAAGCAGTGAAAGCTTAATGAACTATTTTATTACAACAACTAACTTGAAACTTAAAGGATTGTATAGGCTTCATTACTCACTCATGATATTGCTTAGTAATTCAGTACCATGTATGTACATTGTAGTTAGGGGCAAGTCCGAACATTACATAATAATTATAATATATTATATATACCTTCCTTATCAAACCTATGGCAGATCAATTAGAAAGCTGTCTACCAACTTGCCAATAAATTATCAATGTTAAATTAAAAATTGTATGAACAATCTTTACAGTCCAGATTCAAAACAAACCATTACATTGTGGCCTATCTTGTCTACAAACCATAAGCACAGCCAGTGAAAGTGGTAATCAGGAACTTTGATATAGGTACATAGTTTTCAAATAACATTATCATTCAATATACATTTCCTGTTCTATATTTTCTTGCATTCTTTTAACATAATTGGTTCATCATATGATGCTCATCATAGTATATTCTTTCCACTTTAGGAAGCAGTTCCATAGGTTATCTACATCACAAACATGACATACACAGCTCATCCGTCTCAGTGTAAACGCTCCTGCTAATCCATATTCAGTGTAGCAGTCTACTGCCGTCAAGCATCTATGCTGTAAATCATTTTTATTTTGAAGAGGGTACGCGATGGATCATTGACTACAAACTCTAATATTGCTGCATTCATGTTCATTGCAGGTATCCCTTTTGTGCAAATGTAACATTCCTTTTATGCCAATAATTCAGATGGTCGGTGTAGATTTATGTCAAAGCAAAACAACATCCAACTGTTACAACAATTACTGTTTTGTTTACTTTTGAGAAAAATAGCCAAAGATAATGCAATTCATCGAAGATTCTAACTGTCAAAGTGTCAATGTCAATAATACTGACATCTACCACTCGACTTCTTCTTCTTCTTTTATTTGTGGCTTCTCAACTAGCATTTACATGTTCTTTTTTTTTTTTTTTTTTTCTTCCCAATTGTTGTATTATTCCGACCTAAAAATATTTACCCGGTCGAGGCATCATATCATGATTAATTTTAAGATTTAATTTATAACAACGTACAATAGTTCGTCGTTTTATGTGGGTGGTTATTGTATGTACTGGCATTTTTTATATATTTTTTTATTATTTTGTTTTATGTTTTTTGTTAGACAGGTATGCGATACCTTACCTACCCATCCACTGTTAATTATCTACATCACAACTGGCAGGTGGAGAAACTGATTAACTTTTGTGTCTAACTGTAGGATTATTAATAATAATAACATATTTAACTTTTATTTTTAAGTAGGTATATTATATTATATATATTTGGTGTATTAGTAATTTAGTATGAGCGATAGTGATATTGATGACTTTGTGTCATGCTCCTCTTCCATTGGCAATAGTGCAGATGATAGCTTTTGCAGCATTCCCACCTTATACGATACCCTGGATACGGCATTTACTGATGTTTTGAAAAACTTCAATGTAGTGCACATCAACGCACAAAGTGTTCCGGCCCATTTCAGCAGTATGCTGGCGTCATTTAACCTTAAAAGCATTCATGCTATTCTAGTGTCTGAATCCTGGTTAAAGCCTTGTTCATCATCTTCATCTTACTCATTACCAGGGTTTAAACTAGTCCGTAATGACCGCACTGGTATGGGTGGGGGAGGTGTTGCCATATACATACGTACTAATATTCCTTTCACGGTCATAAATATGTCATCGCAGCCCCCCCCATCCAGTGCCGGTGAACACCTGTTTCTGCAAGTCTCCCTTTCCAGTCGTAAAATCTTACTTGGTGTTTACTATTCACCTTCCTCAAACGTAAATTATTTTCTCTCTCTTGAACAACTACTTGAAGAACTGTCACCAATACACGATCACACCATTATAATGGGGGATTTTAATACGTGTTTACTAAAGCAAAATTCTCGTTCGTCTTCACTTCGAAGTTTAGTTCAAGCTAGCAACTTGTCCATTCTTCCTTCAGATGCAACCCATCATTTTCCAGCTTGTCAACCATCCCTTCTGGATCTAATTATAGTATCTTCTCTTGCTCATGTAGCAAAGCACAGTCAGTGTGCGGCGGATGAGTTTTCATATCACGATCTACTATTTCTTTCATATAAAATTAGACCTCCTAAAGTTAAACCTAAAATACTCCTTCAGCGTAACTTTGGTGGTATGAATGTGGAGACTTTACGTAATGATGCCCGAAACTTGGATTGGTCTGAGGTTTTAGTAGCTGCTTCTCTAGACGAAAAAGTTGACTGCTTCAACGGTATTCTGACTAAACTTTATGATGTTCACGCTCCTGTTCGAGCTGTAAAGATGAAGCATTTTCCGGCACCATGGCTGACTGATCGTATACGTACGGAAATGCATAAAAAGCTCACAGCCAAGACAAGATTCAAACGCAGACCGACTGACGAAAATAAGGCTAGGTATATAGAGTGTAGAAATCACTGCAATAGGGTGTGTAGGGATGCACAACGCCGGTACATCCATGAATCTGTCGAAAATCATGACTCTGCGAAAGTATGGTCATTTCTTCGGTCATTAGGAGTTGGAAAGTCTCGACAAGACAGCATTCCACCAAATTTAGATTTAAATGCATTAAACCTCCACTTTTCTTCTTCTTCCAACTTTGATGGACATGTTAAAACTCTAACATTGAACTCACTTTCTTCTTTACCAACTCCTGACTTTCCACCATTCATTTTTCGTCAATTTACTGATTGTGATGTTAAGAAAAGCATCTCATGCATCTCATCGAATGCGATTGGAAGCGACAGCATTAGTAAAAAAATGATTATCCCTATCCTTGATGACATTGTCCACGTCCTTACCTACCTGCTGAATTTTTCCATCGAAACTGGAACATTTCCAAGAGCTTGGAAAGAGGCTCAAGTGACTCCTTTACCTAAAAAACCTAATCCATCCACTTTTTCTGATTTCCGTCCTATCTCAATTCTCCCATTCCTTTCCAAGGTCCTTGAGCGTCTAGTGCATCAGCAACTCAGCATATTCCTCAACACAAACCATCTCCTTAATCCATATCAGTCTGGTTTCCGTCCAGGCCATAGCACATCCACCACTCTTATCAAAATTACTGATGATATCAGGCATGGTATGGAAAACAGAAATTGTACTGTACTGACGCTGCTGGATTTCAGTAATGCGTTTAATAATGTAGACTTCGATGTGCTGTTAGCTCTACTCGGCTCTCTTAACATATCTCCAACAGTAATTGATTGGTTTCGTAGTTACCTGTTTGGACGCCGGCAATGTATCCGTATTGACGATACTTATTCCACTTGGTGTCAATTGGGTGCCGGTGTACCTCAAGGCGGTGTTTTGTCTCCTCTTCTTTTTGCAATTTTCATAAATACAATTTCCAATAAACTATCTTCTTCCTACCACCTTTGCAGATGATTTGCAAATCTACACGCAGGCTCCGGTGGAGCGGTTAGGTGAAGCCATATTACGCACTAATGACAACTTGCAAATCATCCTCGAGTGGAGTAAATCCTTAGGTTTAAAAGTAAATACAGCAAAAACACAAGTGATAGTCGTAGGAAGCTCGAGGATGATTACTAAGATTGATTGGCTCCTCCTTCCGCAAGTTGTCTTTGATGGGACTGTCATCAAAATTAGTGAGGTCGTTAAAAATTTAGGCTTGCTCATAGACAAAGATCTCTCGTGGTGACCTCAGTTAACAGCACTTAGTCAAAAGACCTTTGCTTCAGCTGCCTCCCTTAGACGGTTGCGTAATTTCCTTCCGACATCCACTAAAGTTGCACTTACTCAATCACTGCTACTTCCCATTCTGGACTATGCTGACGCCAGCTACCCTGACTTAACTGAAGACCAACTAAATAAACTTGAGTGGCTCCAAAATTTCTCCATCCGCTTTATATTTGGCCTGCGGAAATATGACCATGTCTCCGAATATCGCAATAAGCTCAAGTGGTTGCCTATTCGCCTTCGCCGGAACGCTCATATCCTTTCTCTCCTCTACGGAATACTTTTTAATCCCACTACTCCCTCATACCTTAAGTAACGTTTTGAGTTCCTTTATCTCTCCAATTCCCGGTCCTTACGCTCCTCTGAAACCCTCCAATTAAAGACTCCAGTCCATTTCACATGTTTTTATAGCAACTCGTTTACGCTGCAGGCTATAAAACTGTGGAATGCTCTTCCTGTTGTTATTCGTCATGCAAAGTCTCTGCCTATTTTCAAAAACTTAGTAGCCAATCACTATCTATCGAAATAAGTGTATTGTTTATTAATGCATATGACTTTTGTTGATCGTTTGTACATATTTATATTTATTATTTAATATTGTATTTCTTTATCTATATATATATAAAAGAAAGTCGTGTTAGTTACTCCACTTATAACTCAAGAACGGCTGAACCGATTTAGCTGAAAATTGGCAGGGAGGTAGTTTAGAGCCAGGAGAAGGACATAGGATACTTTTTATCCCGTTCGACAGCATTCCCGTGTGACTTGACATGAAACGTCAGTCATTATAAAACGTGGTATAACAAAAAAGAATCAGACTTGGAATAACAAAACGCAAATGACAGCAATGTAATTGACGTATAATGACAGATGTGTAATGACGTATGGATGACAATTTGATATTTGTAAGAAATCAAGGCAAAAAATTCGGTCCCTGATGAACTTTATTGTTAAACAACGCGTCTTTGGAGATACTCGATGCTGGATGTATTCAATCGAATGGCAAAAGCGAGGCCTGCCGCACGCACACATTCTTATTTGGTTAGTGGAAAGAATTCAGCCTGACCAAATAGATGATATCATATGTGCCGAGATTCCTGATTATGAAGTCGATCCAGACCTACATGATGTTGTTACTACTAATATGATTCATGGACCGTGTGGTGCCATCAATCCCCAATCACCTTGCATGGTCGATGGAAAGTGCTCTAAACGATATCCACGGAAATTAACGGCGGAGACTGTCACTGGGAATGATGGTTATCCGCTGTATCGGCGTCGATCACCAGATGACAACGGTTGAACTGTCACAACGAAAGTGAAAAGAATGGATTTCGTTGTCGACAACAGTTGGATTGTTCCATATTCGCCACTTATTTCTAAATCGTTCAAGACACATTGCAACGTTGAATACTGCAATTCAGTTAAGTCCATAAAATATATTTGCAAATATGTCACGAAAGGCAGTGATATGGTGGTTTTTGGATTACAATCCTCGAATACCAACGATGAAATTTCACGCTATCAAGTTGGTCGTTATGTGAACTGTAATGAAGCGATTTGGCGTATATTCGCATTTCCCATTCACGAACGTCATCCTACTGTTACGCATTTGGCGGTGCATCTGGAGAATGCTCAACGAGTATATTTCACGGCTTCGAATGCTACGCAACGTGCTGAAACACCTCCAGCAACTACATTGACCAGTTTTTTTGCAATCTGCCAAAACGATCAGTTTGCACGAACTTTGCTTTACTCGGAGATGCCACGTTATTATACTTGGAATGCTTCATCGAAGAATTTTCAAAGACGGAAGCAAGGCGATGCGGTTCCTGGGTATCCAGATGTGCGTTCTACTGATGCTCTTGGTCGTATGTATACAGTTCATCCAAAGAATAATGAATGTTTCTATTTACGGTTGTTGCTGGTAAATGTGCGTGGGCAAACGTCATTTGAGTCACTACGAACTGTTAATGGTGTAATATTCCCAACATATCGTGCTGCATGTGAAGAATTGAAATTATTAGAAAACGATAGTCATTGGGATACGACAATCGCTGAAGCCATTATCTCTGCATCTCCAAGTCAGATACGCACATTATTCGCTATCATAATTTCGACATTTTTTCCATCAAACCCATGTAACCTGTGACACAAATACAAGGATAATATGTCAGAAGATATTTTACATCAAATTCGTGTGAGTTCCAGAAATCACGATATTGAGATGAATGAGGAGATACATAATCGTGCTTTACTCTTGATCGAAGATATGTGTTACCTCATGTGCGGTAATTTATTAATCAGGTTAGGAATGCCAGCACCATATCGTGAAATGAATGACGCATTTAATCGAGAATTGGAACGGGAACGTGAATATGATCACCAGGAATTAGATTTAGTAGTTCAAACGAAAGTACCCCTGTTGAATTACCAACAAAAGGAAGTTTATGATACTTTAATGAAGGCAATCGATGATGAAAATGGTGGTTTATATTTCCTAGATGCCCCTGGTGGAACTGGCAAGACATTCCTCATGTCATTTGTTTTAGCAACTGTTCGGGCGAGATCTAACATAGCGGTTGCAGTTGCTTCTTCTGGAATAGCAGCCACATTGTTAGAAGGATGCCGTACGGTTCATTCAGCATTCAAATTACCGTTAAATCTTCAAACTATTGAAGAACCAACGTGTAATATTGCAAATATAGATGTAGTTAATGAATAACTTACTTTATCTATTGGTACCTATGTAGTATATTTGCTAATTCTGAACTCTACTCTCCGACCGAAAAAAGTGTTTATAACACAGTTAATACTGTCTGGTTTTTATTTTGTAGATACAAGGACAGATTCATCATCGAATTGGATCATTACTACCTTTCGAAGATACACAGAATAAATTTTTACAAATATATTTCATGGGCAACATGGAAGAACAACTTGATCGACGCCTAGAGATCAATGCAGGAATGAAGCGAGCAATTCTTCACGACTTGCAGTGTCTGCTTCACGAACATCATGCGTTGGTCAGGTTGTTTAAGAGTGCTTTAGAGCGCATGCCAAGTGATGACTATAAAGTTGTCATCAAAGCAGATAAACGACCATCTGGAACACACGAAAGGACATTTAATGCTCCAACAGTAGACGAAGTTGCCATCCTGATTGTTGGTGAACAATTGGAAAAACGCGATATTGTGCTTACACGTCGCGATAATGGTCAACTGCAACAAATATCTGAAACTCATCGATCATATGACACATTGCTTAAATGAAGAGCAACCTATGTACTAAAATACAGAAATAATTATGAATGATTAATGTAGGTATATTTTTTTTGGTTTTTTTCCAATTAAAAAAAAACTGCTTATTTATTGCCTTTAAGGCGGAACAAAGTTCGCCGGGTCAGCTAGCAATGGGCAAAGTTTTAGCGGTATCGAAAATCATCATCTGGGACGAATGCACAATGGCGCATAAACGTGCATTAGAAGCACTTAACCGAACATTAAAAGATTTACGCAATGACTCGAGATGTTTTGGAGGAGCAATGATTTTTCTGTCTGGCGATTTCCGCCAAATACTGCCAGTAATTCCAAGATCTACGGCTGCCGACGAAATAAACGCTTGCCTCAAATCGTCAAATCTATGGCGCTATGTGAAGAAACTGTAACTGACAACAAACATGAGAGTTACATTGCTTAATTATACATCTGCTGAAGATTTCTCTGAGCAATTGCTGACTATCGGTAATGGTCAAGTACCTGTCGATGAATCGAGCGGATTAATATCATTTCCAAATAATTTCTGTAATTTTGTCTCATCAAAAGACGAACTTATCAACAATGTATTTCCAGAAATTATTTCTAACTACAAAAATAATGAATGGTTGAGTGAGCGAGCAATTTTAGCGGCTAAGAATAAAGATGTAGATGACCTAAACTACATAATTCAAAATAAGATCATTGGAACAATGCATTCATTCAAATCTATTGACTGCGTCACAAATGAAGATGAAGCCACCAACTATCCAATTGAATTTTTAAACTCTTTGGACGTGCCTGGCTTACCACCGCACAATTTACGCCTAAAGGTTGGCTCCGTAGTAATCATGCTTCGAAATATAAACCAACCAAAACTGTGCAACGGTACGCGTTTGGTGGTTAGAAAATTGATGAACAATGTAATTTACGCTACGATAATGATAGGAAAATTCAAAGGTGAGGAAGTTTTCATTCCGAGGATACCGATGATCCCAACCGATATGCCGTTTGAATTTAAAAGACTTCAATTTCCGATACGTCTTGCATTTGCCATGACCATCAACAAATCACAAGGCCAATCCTTAAAAGTTTGTGGTTTAAATCTAGAACATTCATGTTTTTCCCATGGTCAATTATACGAGGCATGTTCACGGGTCGGAAGACCATCTGCGTTGTTTGTTTTTGCGCCTGATAATAAAACAAAAAATGTCGTGTATCACATGGTACTTAAATGAAAAGCAACCTATGTACTAAAATACAGAAATAATTATGAATGATTAATGTAGGTATTTAATTTTTTTTGTATTTTTTCCAATTAAAAAAAAACTGCTTATTTATTGCCTTTAAGGCGGAACAAAGTTCGCCGGGTCAGCTAGTTATTATATAATTTATATATATTATTTCATTAATATTATTTATTTCTTAATTAGTATATCATATATTAAGTTATTTTTTATAGTAAGTAAATATTAGTATGTATTTGGATGTAGTCTATTGTATTGTTTTCTTTTTTATTTAATTAGGACAAGGCACACCGCCGTTCCTGTTTGTTTTGAAAGTTTCTCTCCATCCAAAGGTTGCCTGGAAGAGATCGCTTTAAGCGATAAGGTCGCCCATTGTACCATAATTTTTAATGCCTGTTTCATTTTTTTGTAATTCTATGTATGGTGTGCAATAAAGTAATATCTCTCTCTCTCTCTCTCTCATCCAACATCACACACATAGCTCTGATACTAGGCGGGACTCTCTCCTGCGTCGAGGATATCACAAGGAAACCATGGTACTACCAATCCCAGACTCTGAACAAATCGCTGCTGCAGATCATGCAAACATCCATTCCGCAGTGTGAATCTTATCCTACATGCAAGCCATGCGAAGCCGGTAACTCGTTGCATCCTGTGACTGACAATGTTGCATTGCATCACATCTTCCAACAGGTGAACATCTTTTTCAGTACTTTTCTAACGTAAAGTTAGTTCTGTTGCGTCGACGCGCTGGCGCCGATTTGATTACTTGAATGCTAGCGACTTGTAATGCCATTTTCATCATCCACCGAGCATGCATTTGATTGTAGGCGTGCATTCACTATCCGCGACTTCTGATGTCGGAGATGAGGTAAATCCAACGTGTAAGCACATATCGAGGAATGCAGCGATCTCCCATTTGTAGTGCTTTTCCTTTTCATTCCCAAAATCCATCGCGATCCCATCATAATTAACCTTTTTATTTTCGTGTTCGATGGACGACGTCCAACCTCCCTTCCCGCGACCCATGCTCCCTTCTTTTTCTTTTTCCATGGCGTTTCTAAGGATCGTCACCCAAACGTCCCATCTGACAGTCCATCTACGATGTGTCAAGCATTTCAACGACCACAGCACTACAAATGGCATTTCACTCAAGATCATATACCACCAGATATGATCTCCAGACACTCCTCGACATACATATCATACATAGAAAACACCCAGACCCGAGACAAATATCTACAGAACATGCAAACATTTGTCCCGCAGCGGACAAATTAGTCTTATTAAAAACTAGCATTCCTTTGCTCGCCTGGTGCCTGGATAAGAAGTAGCCCACTATGAATATTTATTTTATAGGTTACATATACATTATGCAGTGTGATTACGTCCCGCATTATTACTATTATTATTATATTATTTGAAATTCTAAAAAATCAATATGCATTATATTAGTTATAGTTTCATCTGAATCCATTCAGCCCTTAAGAAATTTAGTAAGTGAACCAAAATTTTCAATTAATTATTTAATATTTAGTTTTGCTTTTCCATTTTTGTATAAAAATTGGTATACTTATATTCTTTAATACTTTATTCATCATCATCAACCTATAGCTATCCACTGCTGGACATATACCTTCTACAGTTTATTGTATGCGCTAAAATAAATATAATTTAGGTTTATAAAAGTAACAACATAACCTTGAACTGATGGCCATGTTTTATCCGTTATGCGTTTTCTGGGATTAACAAAATCTTGACATTTGAAGTAAGGTAAACTATTTTATTTATGTCCTTCTAACATGACTTCTTTAAGCTAAGCAATCAATACGTCTTCTTGCGTCGGAAAACTAAAACAAACAAAATAATATTATTAATTGTAAATTATTAAATAAAGATGTTTTTACAAAAATTGCCTAACCATAAAATTAATACAAACCTGAATTAAAACCATTTACTTTATTTACTGTCAATTAGGTGGTATTTATGTTTGATGTTTATAATATATATGTTATGGACAATGTGATTAATTGGTCATTATACATAATGACCGGGCATTATGAATAATGACCAATATGTGAGGGCAATGTGATAGGAACTATTGAATTAATCAAATTGCCCGGGCAATAATAATAACGCCTATCACCTGTTGGGCAGAATAATAAAAGACACAATATTTAACTATTATTTTTATTTCAGATTTTAAATCAAAATTTAAAACACAAATTTCTTCCTTTTAGCGATGCCTTATGAAATAAAGCTTGAAATCAACTAAAATTTAAACAATTTTAATAATCAAACTCATAATTATTAGGGATTTAGGGGTTCTACATGTACTTAGAATCCACTAGTTGTTAGCAGATATAATTCAATAAAATCAAATTGAAAATATAAAACAATAATATCACAAAATATTAAATTATCAATCAAATTGAAAACACAAATAATATAAATTATTCCTTTTTCTGGGCCTATGATTACCTAACTTAAAATAAACTAAATTGAAACAATTTGAACAGTCAGACTCATTTGTACATATTAGAGTTTTTACATTTAGAATCCGCTGAAACAGTTCTTAAAAGTTAAAACTGAATAAAATCAAATTAAACATATTAAAAATTACACAAAACGTTAAATCTTCGTTTCATGGATAATCAGATTTAGAAACGGAAATGTGAGCATAAGTTGTAACATATTTATTTATTGTAACAATTTCCGCTTTGATGGCATTTTGAGATACACAGTTTTTTTTCTTTGCGACAACTAGATCTATCTGACTTTCAGCCACCTTTAAAACCACATCGACTATAACCTTGCCCTCCACATTTTGACGACATTCTAACGCGTTAGCGCGGTTAGCGCGTGTCACGTGTTCGCTTCCCTCCCCTCACTCCATCCCCAAAGTAGCTATATTATCACATTGCCCGATGATCACGTAGCATTATTCATAATGACCGGTCAATGTGATAAATAATGAAGTTTAGGTAATAATTAATCACTTTGCCCTAAGTAGCTGGTCATTATTCATATTGCCCGGGCACTATGAATAATGCCCGCATTAATCACTTTGTCCATAACATATATACATAATTTATTTATTATCCTTAGACTTTGGTAGTTTTGGTCACCCTACAATATTTACAACAATTATTTTGTTTTGTTTGTAAAATATGAAAATATGTATCAGAGAATGCCGGCAGAAATATAAAATGTAAATATAATCAAAACAGAGGGGCAGAGGTTGTAATACCGGCATTTAGACTTGAAAAATATACAAAAAGAACAAAAATTTGAAAAAGTGATGAAATGATGAAATTATTTGAAATTTGGCTTACCTATGGACAGAAACACCACTTTCAGGGTAATTTTTACGTCTGCTATCTTGTTCACCATACAATATCACCATTTTTACAAGAAAAACCCAAAATTTGTGCAATAATAAATATTTCAAAACCTATTTTGACATTTTGTCAAAAGTCAAGTTTTAAAAAAGGTTTCATACGAATTATAAAATGCACTCCAGATACATAGGGACCCCTCCCTATTCATAGGTAAAAATATTGGTGTTTTCCTTTTAAGTAGTGTCTACCTACACATGGAGATGACGAATTCAATTCAATTCAATTCAAAATTCATTTATTCAGTAGGAACTGTATAGTACACTTTGAAACGTCATTTTTTTAATTTACCACCAATTCGTAACGTGACGAAACAGAGAAGAATTGGCAAGAAACTCTGCTTGGCTTATATTTTTTAACGTCATTGTTCTTAATAACTATTATATTGTTTTTGATAGAGTTGGAGGCAGTTTCACCCCAAGCTTTTTTGTCATCTAAATAATCAGATATTTTATAATAAGCTTTATTACATAGATTACATATAACTTACTTATTACATAATAGCATTTTTGAATTTATTTACAGATAGATTAATCACGTCATTTGGGATTTAGTTAAAAAATCGTACACACATCCCTTTAAAAGATTGACTAACTTTATGGAGCCTTACAGTAGGAACAGCTAGTTTATCTTTATTTCTAGTGTTAACATTATGATAGTCGCTATTTTTCTTGAACATGTTAATATGTTTTCGGACATACATTAAGTTTTCATATATATATTGGCACGGCACTGTCATAACATTTATTTCTTTAAACTTAGTTCTAAATGATTCTCTGGGACCCATATTATAAATTGCACGAACAGCTCTCTTCTGCAACGATCTGCAAAAGGCTGGAATGAGTGGAAGAGGGATGTGTCGAGCTGAGGACAGGGCGCAAGGTGCTCATTAGGGGAGCCTTATTTCCAGCAGTGCTGCTGCTGCTGACTGCTATAGGCTGATGATGATGACGACAATAATATCGTCTTACAATTACGCAATGTTACTATGCGGGACGTTGTATGGATCCGAACCTCGCTCTACAATAGTTTAAGTAAATACAACGTATTCAATATCTTACATCATATAAACATTTTTCCCACGGCGAGAATCGAACCCGCACGAGGGAAATGATTTCAAAATATTGGTATTGGTCTTTTATTATGTAAACACTGAAGAGTGCAGAACACTAAGTAGCGTGCCTCTCGCTCGGGAGCTAAGGGAGTGCTCGCTTTTAACAAAAAAAAGGTTTTTTGTTTAAAGCGAGCACTCCCGTAAAAAGTGTGCCTTTTTTTGTTAAAAGCGAGCACTCCCGTATTAAGCCTCCTTGATATATGTTCGATCAGTCCAAAAATCAAAGGAAACATGATAAGAAGAGGAAACACTCTTCTCTTATCTCGTTCTGTTGTAGCCCCAGTAGGTATTCCCCGCGCTCCGACCAATGTTGGCTAGGCCTGATGATGATGATCCTAGTAGTCTGTGTTGTAGACGTAGCGTTTACCGTTTAATTCTGTGCATATCTTTTATTACAGGAATAATAATTAAATTACAAAAGGAAGATAATAAAAAACTAAAGCAAATTACATTTAATAATTCCGACACAGTGAACAATGGCTTACTTCGTGGATAACTGGAAAACGGAGACGTTTCGACAAAGTGTTGTCTCAAAACTGTAAGCTCTTTGTGACTATCTATCAATATCAATACCAGCCTATATCAGTCCACTGCTGGACATAGACCCCCCTTGAAAGGGAGATATACCCTTAATCCCCATTCTGGGCATGCGGGTTTGGGATCGCAACGCACAGCTTATTAGCACCGTCAACGCTGCTGCCCGTCAGCGGCCAGGGGATGTAGCTGTGCCTTTGTTAGGCTGCGCTATGTCGCAATCAGCCGCCGCCAGAGCCCTGTTTGTCAGTTAGCAGAGTGCACCACATGCAGGTAAGGTTGGCTGGAGATCCGTAGGTGGCGATTGGAACCCCTTACACCCCCGCGTTTCCTATTAATACTTACTCTGTTCTAAGATTGTTTTCATCACCACACCTATTATTTTCAGTTCCAACCCAGCACAGGATATCTTCGGGATATATTGCTCCAAACTGTTGTATTCCTCTCTCTTCTAGTTTATTCCACTTGCTGCCCTTTCATGTTCCTCCTAGAAAGAACAAGTCAGGTTATGCAAAGGAGAGGTGATTTGAAAAAATCATTTGGACACAAATGTTTGCCCTGAGTGGACAATGGGAATCGAACTCGCTACCGCCGAGAGCTCCTGTATCTAACCCTTGATTCAGCTGCCTCCGAAAGCCTCTTAATTATTAATCTTAAAGCTGATGCGTGTATATCATATTTGTGCACTGTTTTTCAAATGTTTATCAAGTCTATTTTAAATGAGTTCACTGAGGGAGCACTTATCACTGTCAATTATTATCACTATTATTATAGAGTAAAAACATTCTTTGAGAGGCAAATACAGATTTTGTAATTGGTTATTTTCCAGTGAGGAAGTAATACAACGATCCGGAGTACAGGTCGCCAGGAATAGCAGTGAGATGGAGAACCACGTCTTCATGAAAGCCAAGACCCGGGAAGAGTATATGAACATGGTGGCCAAACTCATACTTCATGTGCGGGAGATGTGTAAGATTATTTTTGCATTTGTACTTTGAAATTCAATTCAAATCGTTCAATTCGTTTATTAATACAAGATATAACATTACAGATTAATCCAATGCGCTATACCTATATAAATTTGCAACAGTTAAATAAACTTCAAAATAAACAATATTTAAATAAATATAAAACGTAACATGCTGGCAATCAATGTATAATCTAAACGTTCATAATTATACATCATATTATATTCTAAGCATAAACATTAATTAAAACTTTATAATGGTAAGATGTTACCATTATAAAGTTTTAATTAATGTTTTAAACAATATTTAAATAAATATAAAACGTAACATGCTGGCAATCAATGTATAATCTAAACGTTCATAATTATACATCATATTATATTCTAAGCATAAACATTAATTAAAACTTTATAATGGTAACATCTAAATACTTTTTGTAGGTACCAGGATGACTACAATATAATTAAAAATGTAATCTAATTTACAAGCCTTCGCAATAACTGAGACACTTATGTTCAATCGTCGTCCATCCATCCGCAAACACATCAAACTGAGGATACTTGGCAATGAGCGTATTGAGATGACGTTGCGCCCGCGAAATAGGTGACTGCTGGCGGTACAACGTACGTGCTCGCATTGGTTCAAACAGAGGCAAGCGCCCAGGGCGGAATCTTGCACGTCTCTCTGGTACACAGAGTCGACTGGCTTCGCCCACCAGCATAGGACAGTTGATTATATCACGAAGAATACGGCAAAGGGTCAACATTTGGTCACATAATCGTCTTGTTTCAAGGGAGTTTAATCCTAATACACCTTGAAGGAATTTTGTAGGGTACATAAATGGATAGTATCCATACTGTTTCTTGTATAAAAATCTTAGGAATCTCTTTTGCACCTTCTCTATCATTAGCGCGTATGTAACTTCGTACGGGTTCCAAACACAAGCGCTAGACTCAATTTTTGATCGGATGAGGGATGTATATAAAAGTTTGATAGCGTCCATATTGTAGAAATTTTTACAGTTACGAGACACAAAGCCCAGCCTTTTAAAGCATGTGACAGACAGTCTCAAATACTCTAGACTGAAAAGACATGACAGCCAAGGCCTAGGAGAAAGATTCGCACACAAAGAAAAACAAAAGACTACTCACTGGATCCAACCTCTCTACCTAATCATGACATAAAAACCCAGAAGTATCTATCTATAATATATTCTATCTATAGAATATCACATTGAACTATTGTTAAAACAAACAGATCGCCAAGAAGCAGAATTGAAAAGGAAAAAAAACTGAACTTTCTAGTATTATCAGAGCTCATGCTATGGGAAGGAAGAACTAGGTACTAAAAGTTTTAATCTTTTGTTTATCAGGAGTTATAGTTTTTGCTGTGCTTATCAACTCATCTTTCTGTCTAATCCTACCGCTCGAGCAGTTGCAACTGCTTCGGGCGGTAGGCAGCACGGTGAAATTTTATCGTGCGGTCAAGCAGTCGCCAGGTACACTGACTGCTCGAGCTGTTGACTGCTCCCGCGCAGTTGCCTCCGCCCGCGCTCATCGTTCCACGTCACGCACGCTTCCTGCCTGCACGCTTCGTTTGTTTATTGAGAACAACTGAAATTGCTAACTGCTCGAGCAGTTATCAATGGCGGCTTCAAGCTGTTGTCTCTGACTGCAAGAGCAGTCCGTGTACGTTGATAACGAGGTAACTGCTCGAGCAGTCCGTGTACGGCCGCACTTGGTACACGCCGTACACGAAGCATTTTTTTTATGGTATTTTAATACGGAACAAGCACTTGGTCCACCTGATGTTAAGTGGTAACCATTACCTATCACAAAGCATTGCATCATAGATCACATTTTTTGGAACGTGCCATACGATGCAATGCCCTGCGTCCGTCAACTTGAGGCATCAAGATGATAAGCCTCTTGTACCTGTAATATCACCGGCACCCACACCCTTCACTTTCACGCAGCAATTTCAATTTTAATTCAAATCAGTAGCATCATGGTTTTGATTGACATCAACTGTGTGAGAGCAGTTGTCAGCTCGAGCAGTCAGTGTATGCCTGGCGACTGCTTGACCGCAAGATGAAATGCCGTGTGTGGTTCGTGTATGTACTGTATTGTGTGTGATACTGACTGCTTCAAGTTGGCCGTGTATGGCCAGGCTTAAATGCAATTCACACACTACCACAACACCAACCTTATATCAGTCTACTGCTGGATATAGCCTCCCCTTATAAGAAAGGGGATGGGCCATAACCCACGTCATGCGGGTTGGAAATCGCAGGGCACAGCTTCTCACAACGCCAATGCTGCTGGCCGTCAGCAGACGGCACTAAGCAATCCACACATGACCATTAGAATTTTTATTATCTGTTTTCTCGGTATACCAAACATTCAACGTATAATTTGTATCATTTTGCACAGTGAATAATGTACGTCCATCTCTCCATGATTAAGAACTCTATAGTTAATGAGGAAAGGCCCATGGTGAATCACTGTGACTTCGCTTTACGGGCTTTCAGTCCTAGTGCAGGGAACCGGGACTAACTTTGGTACTTTTTAAGCATAGGAACACTTATTATATGTAAGTCTGTTTGTACCAGTCGAACAGTGTGAAAGCAATAAACTATTTTTCTTTCTTTCTTTTATTGTCAGTTAGAGCGAACATGTTGGCCCGCAGATTCGCACGTTGCAGTACGGCTGTAATGATAAGCCTTTTTAGATCATACTGCCAATCCTTTTATACGTGCAGCCTGTGGGTCAACTATACACTGATATGCTGGAATGCCCTGCGAGTCCAGTATAATAATGGATTCAGGATAGTACTGGGGCTGCCCCGCTTCTGTAGTGCATCCGGGATGTTTGAGTCCCGCGTTGATGACTTTTTCGCAGTCATCTGCAATAGAACAGCATCCGTGATGCGCCGGGTGAGGGGCGGTACCAGTAGCTATCTGAAACTTATAGCTGGACACGAACAGCGCTTTTATGAAGCTCTGGACGCACACACATTGTGCCATGCGTCTGTAAACGCAATATCCCCTTCACTTACACTGTTTTAATTGTTTTAAACCTACCTACTCCTTCACTATGGCTGTAATATAACATTAAGAATCAAGCTGAAATAAACATTAATTTCAGAGTCGGTAGTCATATCAAACTTTTAATTACAGCACAGTACAAACAGCAGGGATCTAACCAGAACCAGGGGGGGCCTCCCTCACAAGAACAGAACCAGCAAGGCCAAGGCCCCCAGGGGCCAAACAGCCAATCCAACTTCGTTGTGGACCCGATCAATGCATTACAAACACACTTTCAGGGATATAGGTAAATATTTTCCAACGTAGCTAGATTAATCAACGACTAGCATTTTGAAATAATCGTATTCTCTATGCTATGCCCATGTCAAATTTCTTAACGTGACGCCAGCTATGGCGTGTTTTGCAAAAGCGTTTGTGTTTGAAGCATGTTATGACGTCACACGTTATCGGCAAGGAATCTTTGGTATCATAGAGAATATGGGTCCAGATATGAATGGGCTTTAGTTTTATGATGAGCATCAAGATGAACTCGTAATCAATCCACAGGCTTTCTGGAAACACATATCAAGTTTAAAACGAAAGGAGGATTTGAGCCCTCAACCACATACAATGGTTCTAGCTATACTGGGCCAAATGCTGCAAAGGCATATGCAGATTATTTTGAAAGCGTTTTCTTAAAACATTGTCCCAACTTGTGTGCAAACCAAGTAACAGTCACAGGTAATAGCAGTCTTCAATATTTCTAACACCTCCTCTCATGATGTTGAATATCATATAGAAAGACTGAAATCTAAAAGTTCCGTAGGACCTGACAATGTTCCATCTTACATTATAAAAGCCTTTCAGTCGCAATTATCTGTACCTATAACTCATAACATTAACCTGTCCTTAAAAACCAGCATCTATCCTGCGCAGTGGAAAATATCTCGTGTTACACCCATTTATAAGTCTGGAAATAAAACTGAAGTGGAAAATTACAGGCCTATAGCCATCTATCTTCATTTGCGAAGCTCTTTGAAAGTATATTACATAGAAATATCTATAAACAAATAGCACCTTAACTTAGTGACTCGCAACATACTTTCCGGAAAGGTCGCTCTGTTAATACTAACCTACTCACTCTTGTGAATTACATTACATTCTAGAAAATTGGATGAGAATACCCAAGTAGACGTAGTTTATTTAGATTTTAAAAAAGCTTTTGATCAAGTTGATAATGATGTATTGCTTGGAAAGTTGAGTGCCTATGGGATAGCCCCCAAACTTTTAAAGTTATTCGCATACTATCTAGGCGACTGTACACAGTTTGTCCCTCTTGGATGTTATGAATCTCCTTTATATAGCACTTGCTCTGGAGTAAGTCAAGGGTCTTCACGTGGTCCACTACTTTTTACAATAATGATTGACGATTTGTCCAGGTACCTTTCCAAAGCAAAATGTCTTATATATGCGGATGATGTTAAAGATTTTAACGCGATCAAATCGTCAAAAGATACATACCATATATAAAAACCAATAGGTAGTTTAATTTTAAACATAAACTACAGGAGTCAAATGATGAACATGGGCCCCCAAAGTCCGATGCAGCAGCAAATGGGCGGTAACCCAGGAATGGGGAGCAATCCTGGAATGTGGGTTAGTCCTAGAATGAGAGGCCTGCATATGGGACAGCAAGGGCCTATTTCTTCCCAAGGTCCTCATGTGCAGCCAGCTACAAATCTACTGCAGTCTTTAAATCAAAGGCCCCAGATGAATATGCAGGTTGGTATATAATAAAGTTTTTACCACCTCACCTGCACGTGGTGCACCCTGCTAACTAACAAACGAGGCTCTGGCGGCCGGGTGATTGCCTAGCCTAACTGCCACTGGATCAGCAAAATTCCCTGACTGCCGACGGGCCACAGCGTCATCCCCAACCTGCATGCCCGGCGTGGGGATGATGTCCCCTTTATTAGGAGAGGCCTATGTCCAGCAGTGGACTGACATAGACTGGTGAATGGTGATATACAAAATTGGCAGTAAAAACAAGGTCTGTTGTCTGTTTGTTTCGATTCCTGTAGCAGAAGGGCGTCATTTTAAACTAACAGATGAATTTCATTTTCTACGTCATTTCAACTAAGCAGTGTACACATGGAATGAAAGAAAAATGAAGCATTCACTCGAGTGAACTTTCACTCAAGTGAAGTCTGATTCCACCTTTAATGTACGATTCTCACTCACCGGCGCGCGTCGGAGCGCATTTTAAAGATGCTAAAAGAAATTGAAACATCCACAAAGCAGTTAAGTTCCTTATTTGCATGCAATAATTACTGATCTATTTATGTCAGTGTTTAATTAATAAAGCTCAAAGCTGCATAAATTGCATGCAAATACTGCTTTGTGGATGTTTCAATTTTCTCTAGCATGTTTTAAAATGCGCTCCGATGCTCTCCGACGCGCGCCGGTAAGTGTGAATCGTACATAAGCCGACATCGCAAATACCGCAATGCGTGTGCAATGTGAGCAAGCTTCACGTGTGCACAGATAACATAATGCTAATACTAGTACAGATACCTCATCCCATACAAAGAAATCGGACCGCTCTAACTCGGGCTATTCTTCGGGCTATTTTGTTTCAGTAGAGTGGGCGCTAGATGGCGCTCGCTATAGCACCGCTGCGGTGGATAGCGAGCGCCATCTAGCGCTTCGGGCTATCGTGTGGATTTTTTTTCTGACATAAAAAACTTAAAGAACTAACGGCTGGTTTCTATATTATACTGTTACAGATTACGCCTCGTTTTCCCTTGAAAAACTGTCAAAAATTAACAACGAGGCGTCGAAAATTTGACAGTTTTTCAGGGGAAAACGAGGCGTAATCGGTAACGGTATATTATAGGAACCGGCCATAAGATACTTTTCACAACGTAGTACAAGTAGAACGTTCATCTTTCATAGACTTAGTTTTACTTTTTTGTGAGATTTACGCAGTCATCAATAAGAAATCGGTACCTGTACCGCCTTCTATTGAGATTTAGTATGAACTAATGTTCGTTTCTTAGTGATGAGACCCCATGTCGTGTGTAACTGACGTCGAGCCGATTAAGTTCACGATCGTATAAACCGCGTTAATAAAGTCCGTACGTCCTATCAACGTAACATGGAATGAAAGAAAAATGAAGCATTTACTCTAGTGAACTTTCACTCTAGTTAAGCGTCTGATTTACTCCAGCTTAGAGAGATAATTAATGACTTACTTTCCGTTTCCACAGGATACCACGGATCTTCAGTCGCAGGTAGAATTCTGCTGTAGCTCCACAAAGGATTTAAGTATCAACTAAATGTATTTATTTTAAGAAATTAATTTTTTTGATAAGAAATTGATAGATATGTGATAAGAAAGGTGCTATGTAGTTTTTAGTTACAATTATGTATCCATAAAACTTTACTCGAATAAAATGTTTTTACTACCTAGCCTTTGTCTTTGACATCTTCCTAATATCGACTACCGAATACAGAATAAAATATTTATTATAGCGGCAACAGAAATATATCATCAGTAAAATAACTATCACACAGCATCTTTGGTACAAATGTTTGTACGCTCTGCAAGTATTTGTCACGAAATAAAAAATAAAAGATGAAGATCTAAATCTTGTGGACAGTACTGTATTTTTTGGCATAACTTTAGATAATAAGCTTCAATGGGGCGCTCACATAGATGGGTTGTCGAACAGACTTAGTTCTGCAGCATACGCAGTCAAAAGAATCCGTCAACTTACTGACGTAGAAACGGCTAGACTAGTTTATTTCAGCTACTTCCATAGCATTATGTCGTACGGCATTTTGTTGTGGGGGAATGCTGCAGATATCAACACCATATTTTGTGTTGCAGAAGAGGGCTGTTCGTGAAATTTATAATATGGACCCCAGAGAATCACTCAGAACTAAGTTTAAAGAAATAAATGTTATGACAGTGCCGTGCCAATATATATATGAAAACTTAATGTATGTCCGAAAACATATTAACATGTTCAAGAAAAATAGCAACTATCTTAATGTTAACACCAGAAATAAAGATAAACTAGCTGTTCCTACTGTAAGGCTCCATAAAGTTAGTCAATCTTTTAAAGGGATGTGTGTACGATTTTTTAACAAAATCCCAAAGGACGTGATTAATCTATCTGTAAATAAATTCAAAAATGTTGTTAAACGTAATCTATGTAATAAAGCTTATTATAAAATATCTGATATGAAACTGCCTCCAACTCCATCAAAAACAAAGTAATAGTTATTAAGAACAATGACGTTAAAAAAATATAAGCCAAGCAGAGTTTCTTGCCAATTCTTCTCTGTTTGGTCGCGTTACGAATTGATGGTAAATTAAAAAAAAAAAGTTTCAGTGTACTATACAGTTCCTACTCCTACTGAATAAATGAATTTTGTATTTTTTTGAAACAAATACTTGCAGATCGTACAAACATTTGTACCGCGGCGGGAATCGAACCCGCAACCTTCTGCGTCTCAGGCGGGCCCACTGTGCCACAGAGGTCGTCAAAATTTCAACTGTCTAGCAATTCATGAGATACAGCCTGGTGACAGACAGACGGACAGTGAAGTCTGCATTGATATATACTGTAATTATCGATCTCAATCACATATATAGGAAGACAACTAGATAAAGTCTTAAAATTCAATACAGCTGATATCTACTTTCTTATGTCCAATATCATCAGTTAGAAAGGGATGCATACATATATCAATGCGACTTCAAAAAGTTAATCGTACCAGGGCGCTTGAACAAATTTCTATGCAGGTTCATACAATGCCCTGGTACGAAGTACGCATCTCTTTCTAGCTAACATATATGGACATAAGAAAATAGATATCAGCCGTATGAGATAATGTTTAGAGCATAAATTAAATTTAAGACTTCTATGCTTAAGCATAGTATTTCTTTGATCTCAATGGAAGTCTGTGTCTGGAACCCCTGCCTGACCGGAATTCAGCGTTCGGCTAAGGTTTGGAAACCGTGCTACCGATCCGGACTGGTAGGAATAATAACCGGGTAAAATTACGTAATCAATAATAATCTACTATTGCAATTCTGGTATACGATCGACGGACGCCTGTTATGCCTATGGCTTTTGCTCAAAAGCAAGCCTTCCTTACGGTATTTCTATTATTTTATTCTGTACAAGATCACCTAAAGGTAGACTTAATAGTACTAGGTACCTAGTCTACCTACTACTGCTACTATTATTAATTCAAACAGATAAAAAACACGTTTTTATTAGTATTTGACTTTATTTAATACGACAATGAAACTACAAAAGTTGCCTGCACTTCAAACAGCATTTTTATACCTCACAAACTGAAGCATTATCATAATAATCAAATCACATATAAATTAACATTAATAACACCATATTAGGGTATAGAAGTGACTAACTTTACGCAAATGTAAACAAAAATATAATATCTGAAAGCTAAAAATGTTGCAACGCTATACATGATTCGTCTCGATCGTGAGATTCTAAAAGGCTACACAATACCCAAGGCAAATTGGTCAGAGGTTTTCACTTCTTCACCGAGAAACAAGCTAGTAACTTATACCTAGTTCCTTACTCTTAGTAGCGTTAGTAACAAGCAGGCAAGCTACTCGCCCCGCGCCAAGCCACGACACATCATCTCTTAATACTATATACAATTATTATCATATCTTCGACGTTAAAAGACCGACAATGAATGGCAAAAATATACTATAAAACACGGGTTTAATCTCACTTGTCGAGCGACGGACCCGCGTCTTATGGGTATCGATCTGCGTCGCTCACCACCGCTCGTCTACTTTGTGCTATCGATACCCCGTTACAATTAGAGCAAAACATCACAGAAGCGGTTTGTGTCCAACACACCACGCGGCCGCAGCCCCCGCAAACTACCTTTAAATATATATAAAACGCTATGAAGGCAGTTTTATATGTTACACTTGATATCATTCATGAGCGAATTCAGTATCGAGGCACTTCCTGTTAAATAATAGTTCGTAATGATTGAGATCATAAAAGGAAGTTAGAATTGATATCGCGTCGCAGCTTTTACGATTTGTGGTACACGAGGGTAGTCCGACCAAGCGGCCATCTTGTTATTTCATAGTTGCCACAATCCAAAAGCTGCGGCGAAGTAGTACCGATGATGAGATCACCGAGCAAGCGAAACCACTCCAAAACTACGGCCCACGACACACTTCTCAAAATCCACATACAGCTTGGCAAAAAGTAGAAAATTGCGCCCAACTTTCCTAGTGATGAATGATATTTTATTGAAGTTAATGTCACTTTTTGCCAGACTGCACAATTCAGTCAGCGAACGGAGTTAAGATGAATTACGAACATGACAGTAAACTTAAATTTAGATTATATCCTCCTAAAAATACTGTTGCGTATGATAAACATTAATTAAAAATAATGATATAATTCTATTACTAACGATTAGGGATATCATTCGAGCCACCCCGTCCTGCAAGCTTGCTGTAAAATCCGGTTCTATACGAAACATATTGGGTTCATTGAAAATATACTTTAGTTTTGAACTAATCATTCAACATTTCATTTCACAGTTTTTCGTAACACGAAAATTATAATCTATAAAATAAATTACCATTTGTTACAAATAATATAAATGCATAATGCTGCCAGTAATGTTAGTGACGTAAAATGTAATGTAAGTAAGCAAGTTTTATTTATCGAGCGCAGTCAGGTGCACCGCTTATTGTGAGGATTCATTCATAGTTACTGCTCATGTTTGTTGGCAACACCGGCCGACGCTCTACATTCTACTGTACTTTGCAAAATGGACCAGCCAAACCTTATATCTAGCCTCCATAAGCCACTATGATTACTATGTACTTCTTTCGTTAAAGTCTCTCGCCATTTGTAAGTATTTATTCATACCCCAGTACAGCACATTTCAAATCTATGAATGTTAGGTACTGACGCGATTCCAAAGTACTAATTTGCACATTCGAACAGTAATTTGGGTCTACACGTTTTGTCAAAAGTTGTACGTGCGTTTTGGGTAAGTTCATTCTGTGTTAGTAGGAATACAACTTACTTCCGTGCCTTTTAAACCTAAGCACGCAGTAACCATGGCGCCATAAGTAAGTATCCTTTACATGCCTTATCCTTCAATTAGCTAGTGATAGATATTTCATTAAACAGCTCATAATATCGGGCTTTAAGTCGCTTCATTAACACGACGGAAAAAGATATAACCCGATACAAACATAACCATTTCAATTCTCAATTCCATTCAAATCTAAACCTTGGAGCTTGCTCGCAAGACAGCAATCCCTTTGGATAGGTGGTCGAAGCATGGCAACACCGCACTCCCCTGAAAGCCACCATTCAATATTCTCTTCAAGATAAATCCCAAAGCGACCCACAGACCCAAATGATAAATGGACCGAAAGAGATTTAGACGGCCTCCTTTCCTGCCATTTACTTTACTCCAAAAGCGCACAAAATTGTTATCGTTAAACTAAATAGTTGCCGTGCGTCCACAATCATTCCCAATTTCGAAAATAAAGCAGGCAAGATTGGCTCAACTTTTGAGTTTGGTGTGACAGCCGGTGACCTATTCCGACCAAGTCAGCTTACGCACTGCGTTTTAGCTAACAATATTATGAGTTGTAATACGAGTGCGTATGTGAAAAATAACCGAACAGTGCGAATGTTGCACGTAAATAACAGTTTCCGCAAAAACCCAGTGCGTAATCGGATTTCGAAGCCGGAAACAAACTAGCGGACCGTTTCCGTCCGATATATCTAAAGGCCTCATTCAGATATGAGCGAAAGGAACGAATTGAAAGTGAGAGTTACATACCCACTTTTTGCAAGTTAGCATTCCAAGTGTCACAATAAGACCATCGCAGCTGTGAATGGTATGAGCTCAATTTGCTCGTATCTGAACAGGGCGTCTCTCCGCAAAACGATTTCGATATAATCGTAACGATGAGACAGTGCTTGAAACTTATCGTCCATCCCCTGCTCTCAAAAATAAACGCGATGTCAAAATATCGTTAGTTCCATTGTCTCGGAACGACGTAACTTAGGATTCGACACGAGATGATAAATGTACGCGATGTCAAATTAATATTGTTAGTTCCATCGTGCATCGTGTCGAAACGATGGAACGGATTCGACACGATTATTGACGCGATACCGTTATCGTTTGTCGGAGTGGAGGCCCAGTGGGGCCAATCACGAATATTTCAAACATTCGTATAGAAAAACTTTAGCCAATGTCAAAGCGTTCTTAGAAACGTTTTCTCATTGGCCAAAATTGTGCTCTTACGGTACAAAATGTTCAAATATTAATGATTCGCCCTCTTTGGCTTGAGCGTGGAAAACATACCTAACTACAACGTTTGAGATACAGCCTTCCCGAATGGGCGATGCGATTTGCGAGCGAGTTGAGTATCTCGATATTCGCGTGTATCCAATCAGGCTCGCTGAACGTCGCGTGGTATGTAACGTGCGTGCACATTCACATTTACACGAGACAATCGCAATCGGTGGTGTAAATGTAGTATCAAAATGGAACAGCGCCCCTGGCGGGAAGTTTGCCAAATCATCTCTTGAAAATCTCTTCAAATATGGTTATCGCAAACTTTGTAGCAAGGTATGTTTTTGAGAGTCAAGCTACTGGTGTTAAAGCGTCGTGGATAGTCCGGCCGATATGTAAGCTTCGCCGAGGTCCGTCGGGCGGGTGCGGTGGGCGTCAGTGGGCGCCGGCGGCGGCGTCTAGCCGGAGTTGGCGGCGCTCTCGACGCGCGCGCTCTTGTTCTGCCTCACTAGCTCGGCGCGCCGCTCCTGAAATATCATTTTTTTATGAAACTTTCTCGTCCCAATGCTTGGCAAAGATCTCCCTCATAGACTTACAAACATCTCTGTCCCGAGCTACCTCCCACCAAAAGAGGGTATTTTGAATATGAATGTACCATTTAATTATTATTGTATATTTATTGTATACTCATAAAAATATGGTATATAAGTGATGTGCATAGTTTCAACACTAGAAACAGAAATAAATTGTGCATCTCTAAGTTTCGGTTACAGAAGCTTAATGGTTCCTTTATGGGAAATTCTGTACGCTTTTATAATAAACTCCCAGAAAATGCAACTAAATTATCGATTAAAAGATTCAAAACCTACATTAAAATTAATTTAATTAAGAAAGCATATTATTCTTTAGGGGACTATATTAATGATAGAACCGCGTGGCCTGATGTCCCTCTACCCCTCGACAGCTGAATGGTCTACCTATGTGCGATCATAATATAAGTAGATATAAGGATTTATGTAGATTTATCAAAAACCTGTTTAGACGATTCAAAATGATCCTAGTGTTCTAACTGAATAAATGCCTTTTGACATTTTGACTTTTTAATATGTAGTACTTACAATATATATATTTTTATAATTTTCATGCATTTTTTATGTTCATTATGTTAAAGGTTTCTTCTATTTTCGAAAATCATAGCGCCTTGGTATACTGTAATTCTTTGTTACAATTATATAATGAATAAATATAAATTTATTTACCAGATACTCTCACTGTAATTAATTATATCATCATCATAATAATTTCATAAAATACAAACTAGGCAAATTGAGACAATATTTTATATATTTTATTCACCTTAATTACAGTGAGTGGCACAATCATAGAACTCCAGTTAATCATAGTCATCAATGATGACTATTTTTGTATTTTTGTTGCGAATGTGTATGATGTGATGACTCATCAAGTAATCACATCATAGACATTCGCAATAAAAATAGTTCACAATATCTACCTACTAAATAATATCAGTTTTTGGAAGAAATCTGTACTCTTTCAATTCCCATCACATCGTGAATTCAACTATCAGTCAAAAAATGTAACATCTAAACATGGGGAACCCCGCGTATAAACTAAAGGGTGAGAAACAAGTGCATGATGAAATGACACAAACCTCTTTCTTAACAAAGTCTAGTTTCTTCTGTATCTCCTGCTCCCGCTTGATCTCTGCCGCGCTGAGTTTGGTCTCAATCTCCTTTGTGATCTCATCTATCTTGGCTGTGGCCACCGAGCGGGCTTCCACGATCTTATTGCTCTATTCCATTAACAAAATGATGGTAAAATAAATAAAAAAACATGCATGGCGCTGATGAAAACATCAAGAACTAAATATGATTAGAAATGATTAACAAAAATTTAATAAAAAGAAAACTGCTGTCGGCAGCTGGTAGAAGCTGGATGCGTCGAGCTGAGGACAGGGCGCAATGGCGCTCATTACGGGAGGCCTATGTCCAGCAGTGGACTGCTATATGCTGATGATGACGAATAAAAAGAAAGAAAATTATTGAATTATGCATGATGCAGCTCAGACTAAAATAAGCTATACACTGAATAGCACTGAAAAATACTAACTTTTGAAAATACCCCTCAATCTAAAGGAATTAAGTAACAGCTTTGAATGAATATATGTGGCTCGGACTATAAGCATCCGAGATCGGAAAAACGGGTAAAAAATCCAAATTTTGGACAGATAGTAATTAGACTGGACGACTGGACTAATAAACCGTACTACGTTGCCATATAAACAATTTACAGTTGATACTGGCGAAATTGGGGAGAACTATCCCAGAAACCATTAAATAAAGAAGTGAACTGGCTAAATAAGTAGGTAATCATATGGTTTTTTTAACCATGATTCGGATTCCGGATGCATATAGTTCGAGCCAAAGCCTTAGTTTAGACAGGGAAATATATACAGCTGGTTCACTCACATGGTTGCGCAACTTCTCCTTCTGCTCAGCTTCGATCTGCAGGCGGCGCTGTGCTGCCAGCGTCAGCTTGTCCTGAATGGAGTTCTCTAGCTGCGTGAAGCGCTCCTGGTTGCCGGACCTCACTTTGCGGACCTGCTCCTCCTATATTTACAATAAATATATAAACATTAGCAAGGCTAGTACCTAGTATATAATATCCCAATGCACGACTATGATCATATAACTACCAGACCAGTCTCAATCCACACTTTAGGTACTAAGCTATAAGTACATCTTTGGGCCCCGAGTGCGGGGCTCGCTCCGTACGTTAGTACGCGTCAGAAGAGATAAGAGTTACCTATAGAAAGGGATGCAAGGTGTAGGTGAATATAAAATATTAGGTACGAGCTGAGTAACAGTTTATTGCGTCGCAGCTAAACTAGCTATTTGTTTTATCGTTTTTGCGGAGTGAAAATACTGTTCCTTTTTCTATTCTAAGTAACTACTATAATTTTCAAAACAAAAGAGATATAGATATTATTTTCAGATATTGCTCAGATCTATGACGATACCATGTAGGGGGTGGAGGCAAGTCCAACCATAGCGTTTCAAAAAAAAAATTTTTTTTGAAAAATTTTTTGGTAGGAAAACATGATGAGTTCAACATGATATTCTTGCTGAATCTTTGTATTGTTATTTTGTAGGCCGTAAAGGTTTGTTACTTAGCATAACTACATACAGGGCCGAGGGCCGAGCCCTAATCTTATTCGAGGTGTACGTCCCGCATTGGGGTTCATTATGCATTACCCCTCTGCTAACCTGCTGCCTGCGGGGTGATCGGCTAATTCTGTTGCAAACAGAAATGATTTGACACCGATCCTGTTTTAACAAACTTTGACATTTCACCTGTCGAAATTCAAAGAACTTCAATTGACAAACTGTCAAATTCTGTAATGACAGGACCGTTTCATAACATTTCAGTGTGCAACTGAGTTAGCTGACTAGGCAGCTCACCCCAGCCAGCCCAACTCCTTGACCAGCGAGACCTAAGTATGAGTAAGTGAAATGTCCTCACGTGTTCGCGCAGACGGTCGAGCATTTTCTTGATGTTCTCGTCGCGCTTGTCAGCGGCCGTGGTCATCTTGTCCTCGATCGCCTTGTACACCTCAGCAGTCTGCTGTTCCAGGGTCAACCTACACAAGAAAATAGGCCTTTGGATCTCGTCTAAATGAAAGAAGAACATATTGAGTTGTTTAACTATGCTTTGAGTTTTGGGGTGTACGGGATTATAACAGCTTTCGTGATGGGTAGAACAATAATAATTCTAATTAGTCCGTCAGTTAGATTAAATAAAACTTGGCTATGTTATAGAGCGTCAAAATTCGGGAGTGAGGGCTCTTGACGTCACTTGTATCTTGAGTCTAGTCCTAGTCACTCGGAGCTTCAACACACTATACCTTTCTCATTTTTAATTTAATTTAAAGAAGAAATACATGTCCAATATTTTTGATAATGTAAATGACGAACTAAATAGAAGTTTTCAGGCATTTTTATTCAAACCAACCTCACCGGCCCGCAGTACATCATGCTGACTTACAAACGGGGCTCTTGCTGCTGGCTGATTGCGACATAGCGCGGCCTTACACTGGCACTACAATGTCATGTGTTAACTGGTCGAGCTGAGTACAGGACGCAATGACGCTCATTAGGGGAGCTTATTAAATTACTCGTAATTTATATTACTTCAAATAAATAGATTAAATAAGACGGCCTCTGTGGCACCTGAGATGCAGAATGTTAGGTTCGCTTCTCACCGCGAGGCAAATGTTTGTATGATCTGCAAATATTTGTCTCGGATCTGAGTGTTTGTATCTGTATGAATTTTAGAGTGTATCCGCCATGTGGTCCCCTTAATACAAGCTCTGATTAGTTAGTGCTTGATGATGTTGTGTGACAGTGTCCAGCATTATTGTTTATATTTGTTATTAAGTATTCTGCGTGAGTCCAGTCCAAATCACAAATTCAAATTCCAAGTTTTCCACAGTATTAGAACAATAATATTGCGAGCACGGTGCATTAACCTCGCAGTTAAATTCAACTCGGATGAATAAACTATAATTTTGTTGTAGGTATGACTCACTCAACTCAAATGCTAAGTAGGTATTATTTAAGTTACGCTCTTTGTGTATGGATGTAACGAAGAGATGCATAATTTAGAAAAGGATAAAGAAAAGCTTCTGGCAACATTTTACGACAGATAATAAATCATTCATCTTAATCGTATAACCTGCTAGTTTTTTAGGGTTCCGTACCCAAAGGGTAAAAGCGTGACCCTATTACTAAGACTCCACTGTCGGTCGATCTGTCTGTCTGTCACCAGGCTGTATATCATGAACCGTGGTACCGACTGACCGTTGAAATTAAATAAATAAATAAATAAATAAATAATGCTGGACGTACCACACAGCATCATGTAGCCCCAAACTAAGCAGAGCTTGTGTTATGGGAACCACATGATTGATAAACTACATAATATACTTTTTTTTTGTAAATACATACATATCATACATAGAAAACACCCAGACCCGAGACAAATATCTGCAGAACATACAAACATTTGTCCCGCAGCGGGAATCGAACCCGCAACCTTCTGCGTCGCAGGCGGGCTTTCACCCACTGCGCCACAGAGGTCGTCAATTTTCACAGATGATGTATTTCTGTTGTCGCTATAACAACAAATACTAATAACAGAAAGCCTAACAGAAGGCTTGGTTCCACGCAATGCCAAATTTCTTCCCAGAGAATGCCACGGAATATTTAAATAAAAATAATATTACTAAATTAGTTCCAACCAATGCCATGACAAGGAAGTACAGTCAGCAGTAATAACAACGTAAGATCGCAGTAGAAATCCTGGAGCGAGATAGTAAATGCTTGAGCTAAACCGACTACATTGTATTCTATTGTTTTACAACTTTTACAAAAACGGGTCTCGGTCGTCCTTCGGATATACACACAAATTCATCAGATAACCTTGGTCTCTTGCAATGTGCGCAATGTCAGTGCTGTGAATAATTTAACCGTGCAAAATGGGTGACGAGATGGCAGGGATGAAGTTAGCTCATCCCTGCCATCTAGACTGTCCGAGTAAGTACCTACTATTCTTTAACGACTTAGGCGGGATTTTTGAAATTTAATATTTTCCCTGTGGGCTAACATACCAAGACATAATACCAAATATTAATCGGTCGTAAGTCGCGAAAGTCACCTTGGGTCGTCCCTGAGCGTTCGAACGCCTGTTAGAAATCTGGTCGGCTAGATGATGAACAACTGTGCTGAGGAATGCCTCAGTCGCGTGCGTCCGCCTCTGCTTACTGACACGTCCACTAACGTGTAACACACACACCAGCCTATATAAGCTGGACATAGCCCCCCCCCCCCCTAATAAAGGAGCATATGCCCATAATCCCCAAGATAGGCATGCGGGTTGGGGATCGCAGGGCACAGTTTCTCGCACCATCGATGCTGCTGCCCGTTGGTAGCCAGGGGATTTAACTATGCCGGTGTTAGGCTGTTCTATGCCGCAATCAGCCGACCGCCAGAGCCCCGTTTGTTAGTTAGCAGGGTGCACCACGAACAGGCGAGGTTGGCTTGAGCACCGAAGATGGATGGAAACCTAACTTGTAACCATGACAATGAATTACCTGGTCTTCTCAACACCTTCGAGATGGTCCTTCAGCCTCGCTCTCAGCTCGCTGATGTAGGCCTCGCGTTTCTCCTCATGCGTTTCCATCTTGGCATCCAGGGCCTCCTTGGTGGCCGCAATAAAGTTGTTCGTCTGCTCGCTGCGGATCTTAGACGCTTCCTCTATTTTTGCCATCTTCTGTGCGATAGCTGCCATCTTGCTCTGTTCTAAGCTCTGCAATAGGATAGCGAAATAGGAAAGCCAAATTTTAGCATTTGTAATAAACTTAAAATTGGAATAGTACATCTGTTAATATTTGAAATACTTGTTTTCATAATTTTCATGCATGTTTTATGTTAATTTTGTTTAAGGTGGTTCTTTTTTGGAACGAAGTTCCTTATCGCGCGTTGCGAAAGGGGGCTAGCCGGAAAAAATTAAGACCAAAAGTTGTAACGACACTTCGTGTCAAATGGTTGGGCTGATGACGTCATGGTATAAAGACTTGTGCTCTTATTTCAACCGTCTTTGCTAAGTGCTCGTTAGCCTCGCCGTATAGACTTGGGCTGCCGCGCCGCGACACCCAGTTCAAATCGCTGTGGTGAATAAGTCTTTTTGCATGTTTTTAATTTTAATTTATGTAATATGATCTGTATTTCAATTCAATGAAGCCGTGCGGCGTGCGCGTATTTCTATGTCTCTCTCTCTCTCTCTCTCTCATCATATCAAACGCCTTGGTATCATAGGTACTGTAATATGCTGTGTTATAATTGTATGAATAAATATAAAATATAAAGAGGAAAGAAGAGATGGATGGATTTTGTAAAAAAATATATTACGTCCCACACGTAGATACAGAGTTGAAAGCTGATAGGAGTGAGAGGGAGAAGAAAACCTGTTGTTGCGAACTGCTGACCACATCTAGAGTAGACAAGGAAATGAAGATGATAATAAGGAGCAGTAGTTCCTATTACATTTCTGTAAGCACATCAATGACGACCAAATTCAATGAAAGAGCAAATAGCCAGTAGAGACGCAAGAGGTGCTGGTTCAATTCCAGAAATAGCAAATGTTTGTACTGTGCAGTATTCTTCTTACTACACAAGAGTAAAACCTAGTGTGGGGTACTGGGGGTCTATGCTATGGTTATCAATAGCTATGTTGTTATGGAGAGCGTCTCGGCATACGTAGTGTAGGACTCCCTCCGGCTAGATAGAGTGACGATCTGCGAAAACCTATGAGCCTATGTCCAGCAGTAAACTGATGATGATGATGATGATGGTGTTATATTATGTAACTTACGCGTCTCCTCTCCTCAGCCGCCTTCAGTTTCTCCTGGATCTCCTCAACGGAAGGCGTCTTCTCGGGCGAGTCGGCGCGGCGTGGCGCCGGCACTCCGACCGGTTCAGCCAGAATCACCTCGTACGCTAGACCGCCTTTCGACATCTCTTGGCACCTGATCTCAGTAGCTGTGGACAAACGCTGGAGTTAGCCCTATATTTCACCGGGATACGATGGCGGCGCAACCAGTCGCCACTACCAACAAAATGTATGGTGGTGTCTGTTTGGTGGCGCAACCAAACGGACACCAGGTGAGCCTCTCTCTATAGAGCTATATACATTTTGTTGGTAGTGGCAAACTAGACACCATACAGACACCAGAGTCGCCACACCACACTGAGACAGTATCAAAATGGACCTTCGAGGTGTTGCATGCGATGAGGTGGGGGCGTCACTGGCGGCTGGACTGGCGTCCGAGTGAGTAAGACACCATAAAGCGCTATAGTAATTAATGGTGGTGCGACCAGTAATATTCTGTGCACGCGTCCGAGCTGGTCGCGCCGCCAATTGGTTGCACAGCCAAACGGACACCAGGTGAGTAAGGGACTAATCACACTTATTCAGCTCCATTCGCGTTTCGCTGAACGATTTTGGTCACACTTATACAGCTCTGCTTCTATCAGCCGCGTACGGAGTCGTAAGAATGAGAAAAGCCGTCATAGCGTGCTATCTTCGCTGAAACGCTTCTTTTTACTACGTACGACGCTGAATATGCTGCGAAGACGGTTAGGCTCCCCGCAGACGACCGACTTTACAACCGATTTTTCGTAGGACAGTTAGGGATAAGACATCATGGACAGAGCGTATTTCAACCAGGTTGGATTTACGGAGAAAGTAAGGCCTTAAGAGCTAAAATGTTAGGATTGGATTGTACGTATTTATATAAGTATTTTATGTTCTATTACTTTTTTCGTAAAGTTCATAGTTGTGGAGTTATAGCAGTTTCAAATATGTATGAGTATTTCGTTTTCTGGATTCAGAGCCTTAAAGAGACGCATTGATAAATGGCAAAGTGCCATAACTCCACAACTATGAACTTTACTAAAAAAAGTAATAGCACATAAAATACTTTTATCAATACGTACAATCTAATTCCAACCATTTTAGCTCTTAAGGCCTTACTTCCTTCGTAAATCCAACCTGGTTGGTATTCGCTCTTTCTTCCTGGTTGGTATGACGTCCCATCCCTAATTGTCCGATTTTCTGTCCTACAGAAAGTCGGTCGTCTGCGGGGAGCCTACAGGTCGCAATTTGTCGACAAGGAGCAGTGTTGCCGTTTTTTATTTGGAGAAAATGCTAAAACTTGTAGAAAATTGCCAAAAAAATGCTAAATAACTTTTAAAAATGTTAAATAAAATGCTAAAATCTAAATGTTAGTCCCGAATAGCAAACTGAAGTGGTCAACTGTTAAAATAGATGCATATTCGCATCTAAATAACGCAAGAGAAGACTGCTGTTTGGGTGTTAAGATTAATTTGCATCGTAGGTTAATTAATTTTCATTGACCCTTCACATTTTGCATGTTTTTGTTCACATGTTGCTTCAGTAAATTTTAGGTTTTATGTTACACTTACAACATTTGCAATAAGTTAAACTCTGTCATCTTTTCCCGTTGTTCGCGCAATATTTTCTCACAAATATGTGAAATATGAGCCGTGAATTAACACATCACATTCAAATTAGATGTAAAAATTAAAAACACTGCACTGATCGTTCGTAACAAATTAACAATCGCTAAGCAAAAAATAAACATAAATTTCGGGGAAGGCCTTTATAGAGAGTTCTCATATTTTAAAAAACTACTTCGAGTTAAAAAACAAAGTGTCTCTGGTTTCTATAAAATCTTTTGAATTCCTTATTAAGTAGGTAACGTTCAAAAATGATATCAATGACATATGCTGAATGCGAATTTTTCAAGCTAACAGTCCCGGAAATATGCTAAATTTAGCATTAAAAATGCTAAAACGGCAACACTGTCAAGGAGTCGCGAAACATCCCTGAGCTGTTCCGCCGCGTTCGACGGTGAATGCGGCGGAACAGCGCTGAACGCGGCGGAACAGAGCTGAACGCGGCGGAACAGCGCTGAACGCTCTCTATAGCATTCGCATGATAAAAACACATTTATCCTCATTTTATACTGGTTTGCCGCGAAAGGAGAATAGACGCGGAAAGCTGAATGGATGCGTACACGTATCCATACAAAATCGTTGTTTTCTATGGACAAAAGCTGAATCGAGCTGAATAAGTGTGAGTAGTCCCTTACTCTCTATAGAGCTGTATACATTATGTTGGGAGACACCGGTGAAATATAGCCCTTAGGGTTTCGCTTGATTCTTTGTCTACGGTTGTTGGCTCGTTCTGAATGTGGTTTAGATAGAATCAGCTATGGTAGGTTCTGAAGTAAAAGATGGCTGACAAGGCTAAGAAAACATGATGCTGGGGATAAACATCAATTTCCTTGTACAAAATAATCGCTATTTAGATTAGATGTAGGTAGGTACCTACTGAAAGTTAGGATACTATACGAGTTTATAGTTTTTTTAGATTTATTGGACCTTACTGCAAGGCCTGCATCGTGTAGTAGGGCATTAAGGTAGGGTCAAGATACAAGCCGTCAAAGCTAAAATCATCAGTATTTGGCACGTAATTGGTAACATCAGTTTAAGTCTACGAGTGAATAGGTGTCTCCTAGACCGGCATGCTCTATCTTAGACCACAACGTTCTTCTTAACTTCAAGTGAGTTTGTGGTCAAACGAAGGTCCATGCAATGTAAAAAAACTAGAAAAAAGATCGATTGATCAATGCAGTCGATCAACAATTTTACATGACGATAACGCTAAGATTAGTTGAAATATTCATGATTGCTCTTCTGAGACATATCATAGTCATAATTTGGTTTTGTTAAAATCGAGAAAACAGTGACTGACAATACCACAGTATTTTCAGTCACTGTTTTCTCGATTTTTTGTCGTTTTGGATTGTTTTTGTTTTGATCTGTGTCTAGTATTGAAAAATTCGTACTATCCTCCTACCTACCTAAACCCCGATGGCTTCCGATAAATATTATACCATCACGACTCACTTTGATATAATTTGTTTGTTTGTGGTTTGTGGCAAATTGATATCGTCACGCGATTCGGATATATAAAAAGTAACTGTTAAATAATGCCCAGTGATAACGCGTGGATTTCTATTCTGTTGAAGAAGAGGATGGTGAAACCTCATGGCGAGTGTGAATGGGATTAGGTATGGGAAGAACGAACGTTCTCCGATCAAATCGGAGACGTATTGGAAAAGGGCCACGGTATGAGTAAGCTAAAGTGGATATCTACCCCTGATGGAAAGAGGCGTAACTTTATGTAATTTCGATTCCTAGAGCCAATCAATTTAAAATGGAACCATGAATATTGAGAGGTTAATTACTGATTTGAGAAACAGGATCACCAAAAAATACCTACCTTTATAAAAAGTTCTGCTAGAGATTTCGACAGTCTCTGCAACTTACAGGTATTTCTCGAGCTTTACCAGTCTATCAAATAGCTCAAATATCAAAATAAATAAATAAATAATAAATAATCCTGGACGTTATATCACACAGCATCATGCAGCCCCAAACTAAGCAGAGCTTGTATTATGGGAACCACATGATTGATATACTACATAGATACTTTTTTTTTGTAAATACATACATATCATACATAGAAAACACCCAGACCCGAGACAAATATCTGCAGAACATGCAAACATTTGTCCCGCAGCGGGAATCGAACCCGCACCTTCTGGCGTCACAGGCGGGCCTTCCCCCCCTGCGCCACAGAGGTCGTCATTCAAAAATAAGTACACTAATAAGTTAATAACCAATCTAAAATAACATCTTGAACAAATGTCCTTTTACATAGATGTAAGATAATACCAGCCAGATGGAACCAGCAATTATCTCATTATTGCGTGTTCTCGCCCTGATAAGCACACCATAAGGTTAAAGCTGTCCTATTCAACATTTATTAACTCATTACTTGTGAGTTGTATGAAACCAAGACGTGAAACCACATTATTTGTACTTAGCGGTCAACTTCTTGGGTGTGCGTCATACTCATTTGCAGTCGAAACTAACAATTTTATATCGTGTTCTTCGGATGCTCGGCATTTCAGATAACTTTGGTCTATTCTGGAAAATGATAACCCACTTACTGACTTTATAAAGTTTAAAAACGTTAAAGAACCCGACCCGTATTTTAATAAAAACATTAAATATTCAACATCCACTAATTAAGCGCCAGAATAATCTGCGGACACCTTACAAAACTCATTTAATTACAACCAGGGGTCTCTTCATTAGGGGTGGAATTTTAAAAACCCGAGAGGGGAGAGGGGATGAATGGCCCGCGTAAATTAGCGTAATACCCAAGGTCGGGTAAACTTGGTCTCCGTTAGAAGGACGAAGGAATTCGGTAGTAATTATTCTAAGGGGGAGAGGGGTCGGGCGAACCCACCCTATGCCCGGATGACTCACGCGACCCGTAACATGCATTTTCAGTACGATGACTGTCTCCAAACAAGGGTATTATTCAGGTGAGTAATACTGTAATACACCATCAATTTCCATTGAGCTTCCATTTGCAGATTGCTAGAAATGGCAATTGTAACTCGAAACTTTTCACTCCCAATCGTTGATAATTGGAATGATACATGAATGGTGCCATTTCGTTGTCAAATGAAGTTTTTATTTACGGGCTCATGAATATCTAAGAAATGCCACCCACCAACATCCTGATACATTTATTTATTAGTTTTAAGAATATGCATCGCAATGCAAAATTGCAGTGCCATACCAGTCTGCTAGCAAATAGGCAGGTTGCCAAAAGGCGTAGACTTGGATCAGCTGGGGTGATGGCAAACCTTTGTAGGTTCTTGATTCTATGAATAGCAAGTGAAGTTAGATTGAAGTGGATCGATAAGTTAGGTTACCTAAGCTTGCAGTTAACTTAGCTAGCTCTTTTTGTTTCGTAATCGTTTACGTCAGAACATAGATACCTAATTGCTTCACATCATTGTACCAAAGAACATAAATTAAGAGGAGAATCTGACATATTTATATTTTATCTGGGTAGTCGATCGCCTTAGCAAAAACATTACCCTTAGTTTTGGCTTTGCCATAGTCGGTTATATAACGGTATATAGAGGAGTGTTTATCGTAGATATAAATCATGGATTATGTGATGTAAATCATGGATGATATGATGATAATCAGATATTTGCGCGCAGAATCCAATTAATTACATCGCAGTGACTAGAAGCCACTCCCAGGTGCTATGTTTAATCGCATCTCATTAGTTAGACACTCCTCAAACAATACAAAATAACCCCTTACAGCAAAACAATGGTGCTGCGGCAGAAACTAGATTCACGTACGACGTGGCACGGCTAGCAATAATAACTCACTTATAAGGGGTGAAAGTACTTGACCCCACAAAGAAAGCACCAAGCTCTCGTTCTAAAAGAAAAAGCGGTCTTAAAGTTTCCTCGATTATATCGGGGACGGTGCGTGTTTTCACATTTCAGCAAAACGCTTTTTGTTATGAGTAACTTATCTCTTGTAAAGCGACTCTGTTTTGTTATATTTTACGAGTGTTATTTTTGTGGAGTATCATTTTCGTTTGTTTAAAAATTACGGGATCCGAAGTCCAGGAAAAAGTTGTAGGTACCTTTCTAACAGGATTCCGGTGTACAATAGTAATCGTCTGATTGGATCAAAGTGATACCGAAAAACCAGGATACGGATTTATTTACAAAACGGCTCGAGTTCACCCATGGATATTACTTGTAGGTATTGAATATTTTGACTTTCTAAACACTTACTGATGAATTTGACTTTCTTTGGCTGTTTCGTTCTTGGTTTTCCGACTGGTTTCTTGACAGGTGCTGACCGCCGATGTGCTAGAAACAAAGAAGGACGTCAGCGGAGCCCCGGGCCGCGACGCCAACCACTTACCAGGAGACGAACTAACCCAATGCTAAAAAAATTGAGAAAACATAGATAGTATGTTCATGTTGTTCAGCAATACGGTAAATAAAATGATAAACAATGAAACCAAAATATCCCGCAAATAGCAAAAGGGCAAATATCCCCGAAGGCCCATCCTGCGCAGACGATCGAAAAGCGATTACAGTGGTCAATTCGGCCGGAATAATGTTTATTCGAAGACTATTCAGAGAATTCCGAGGGTAGAGTACCCCTAATGAATCCACGTCAAGCGACGGTCGCGTGCTTCAAGGTATCGATTTGTGATAGACTGGAATAAACATAGGAATTGGTAATGGTAGTTGCCATGTTCCAACCACGTGATGCCAATACTATCCATACAACGGGAATGATAACAATCGAACTTTTATAGATAAAAATGAAAATTATAGATGAATAGATTGATGTGGTGCATGCATCACATTCAAAGTTAAAATTTAAAATAATTTTAAGAAATATGTAAAATAACTCATAGATATCTAACATCTCTAAAGCAAATAATGTATAACATAGTCTTACACGATTACGATCATCAAGTATCGTTCACAGAATGCGCAAGGTTGGATAGATCATGTCTACCATGATCCAATCAAACTACTATTTCAAACTTTCAACAACTGCCGGCCAAACTAATAGAACAAGCTGGGAGTCGTCAATCGTCATTAGATATTTCGAGTTCGACTCGTGTACGATCGTCTTTGGGGTAATAGTTGGGAGGTAATAACGCGACGGCACGACATCGCAAGATGAGAGGCCTGTACGTGAGCGGAATGTGAAGCCGGGCAGGGAAATAGGGGAAAATTCTCCGCAAATACGGATAATCCCTCACGGCAACTAACGCTCAGCTTCGGTTTACACGGCAGACGATGCGGCGACCGGCCGCAGATATTGCGAGTTTTAAAACTTTAATTCTATGCAGCATTTTCTATAATCCGACTTGAGGCGGCTTTATGACTCGATTTAAATTTATGATCGCTAAGAGGGAAATACTGAGGGAATTTAATGAGAGGCATTTTTTTGCGTATTAGAAATAAAAAGCTTTTACCTACAAAATCACAGCAACGAAATGTACTAATGAAGACGTAATGAACATTGGATCCGATTACAAATCTGTTGGCAGTAAATTACCACGCAGCTGATTGGGTCGTTAGTCAGGCCTTACAACATTAATTTGAATGTGCGAGCCATAATTCACCATCACAAGGTTCTATCTGTTGATAATGTTGACTGAATAGAGCAATTTGAGGGGTGTAATTTACTCTCTCGCCTAACTGAGAGAAGGCAAATCGCTGCGGTGAACCCGTATTGCATTCACCAACTTGTATTTTACGTAACCGCAAACCGCAAACATGCAGCCTGAGGAAATGCAGAGAGGGAATACGAAATGTTTCCGTTGGAGTGATCAAAGCCAAACTTTCAGCTGTACTTATAGAGCGAAAACACGTTTTGCATAGAACTTGCTGTTTATAAAGTGCTGTTATACAATGAAGTTTATGTTGTTGGGAACATTTCATATATTCAATAAAAAGGGTTATATTTAAGCAGCGACAGTAAAGAAATTTTACTTTAATGAATTCAATAAAGTAAAATAATAACTGGCAATCGCACAAACAACGGGCAGTTTCGTCGAAAAGGTCGAGCCCCAGCCCCCTCTGGCGCCGCACGACACCAGCCAACGTGAAAAACTGATAAAATATTAAAAGCAAGGCTTTAAAACCGGCGAGGGGAGATCAGAAAGCGAATTTACTACCACTTGGAATACTAACGTAGACACGAAAGGTAATTTTGAACGAATGCGGTGGCGAAGTATGCAGAAACAAGGGAGACATTCAATGCAACGTTGAGGCGAGAACATACCAGAATAGCAGAGCAGAGACGCTTTAGATGTCCGCTTTACGATCCACCCTCATTAGCAAATGGGTTTGACGCATATTGCGGGCGCAGTCGTGTTTGAATTTTTGAAAAGAAGTGAAAACCAACCAAGTCTATGGAGTAGAAGTTTGTGTGACCAATTTAAAAGAATTAAAAGAATAAGAGTAAAAGAATAGGAATGATCAAAGTAGTATCAACTTAAAAATGTCTTGTGATGTGATCTCTCATTAAAATAGGAATTTGTATAAAAAAAATCAAGTTATAAACTCAATGCGGTAGTGCGGAAGAGGCACGTACACGCAAACATTGTTCGGACCTGCAATGCATCATTGTGACATAGCAGCATGGCCGTGGCCGTTTTTAAACAAATCCGGTTCACGTGCGGCCAGGATTTTATGTTTATACAACCCTTAGCGTGGTCGAATTCATTCGAGGAATTCTTTGAATAATTTAGGATTCTTTGATGGCTGGAAAGATATTCTTTTGCATAATTCAACGCCATTTGAAAGCTAGAAAGGTTCGTTTCCAAACAAAAAGAAAAGAGCGTGAATCGAGGGAGGCTATTGCTGTTGTCCAACATTAAATGCTATGGACTTTAGATTATTTTAAGCTCTGGGCTGAAATTGATTAACATAAATTAAGATCATTTATAATGATCATCATTCTGTCATAACAATGACATCGTAATGATCACAAGATGATACCAATCTAGTAATGGTCCCCTTCGTCAGATGGGGTTTTAAACTTGTTGAGTCAATTAAACTCAGTGTCATAATCACCCCCTAAACAATTATATGATCTCCAGTCCCCCAAAGTATCTTTACAAATGGCGTGTCGGTTGTCGACTAATCCGAATATACTTGAAGCGCGGCGGGCGTAAATGACAGGCATTAAACGACATTACAATGCGAAATGGTTTCAAATGATAAATTGTTTTTGTAGACTTTACCTGCCACAACAACGAAGGGTGGCATGATTCATAAAATTAGGATGAAATCTAGTAGATAATCTTTCGAGACGTTGCGCGTTGTTGTCCGTAAGAATATGGAACTCAAAAGGTCAGATATTGCAGAGAATTTCACCATAACATCTAACTTATGAAGAACCCAAATGACGTGGAGCAAAAATGGATATCTTGCAGACACGCCTCGAGTCTCCCAAGGCTGAGTTTTACGATCTGCGTTTGGAGGATCATCGACTTTAATATCACGAACTGCGGTAAAACGTTATGTTCTTCAGCTCTACCTACATCTGTTCGGTCCTTAATACAAGTTCTATTAAGAACTTTAGTGCTCTTTTACTATTTTGTCCTGAAAATGGTTATATCCATATAATGAAATATAAAAGGATAGATAAGCATAAACAGAGAATTCGTTTTGCTCCCAAGTCTCATATTCATGATGATGAAAGAAGGGGTATAGAACCAGATTAAATTGACGCTATGTAGTGTTTTCTGAAAGCCTTGATTCTTCTTATACTTCACATTTAATTATTATTTATGTACTAACTGTAGTAGTGGATATCGAGGTTCACTAGAAAATAACAGAACAGAATTACAGAGTTGCTGAATCTTACGTATACCTAGGAATTTGATTGCGGTCTAGCTACAATCATTCTAGTTAGATTTGAGCATAATGGAAAATTACACATAAAATAAATACAAATTGGTGGACGAAATAGCCCCGTAAATTCCTATACGAAATGGTGGACGTTTGCTGTGGAACTCCAAAAGTTGTAGTCCTAAGGTAGGTGTCAAAAAAGCAAAAGCAAATACGAGACAGTAACTATAACAGGCAGGCCACATTGTAGAAGAAGAAAGCTTTGGGAAAATTGTACAGCACTTTCCATAATCATTGCTTGCTCTATGGCACTAATAACTTCTCGATAACTATGTCAGACACGCTGATAATCAGTTCAACCAGTACTACTATTAGTTGATAGCATACCATATGATCAGATACGATCACTCAGCATAATTTATACTCAGTCAGCATCAGATGCATGCAATAACGATGAATCACGTGGTCATGTCAGATGGCAATCGAACGTCGATCGGTACCGGCCGGCACCTCCACCCATGCTTTGCCGGCCGGCGCGTAAACTTATGGATGGCAGCTTACTGGGAGATGTTCAAGAATATAACTCTCTATTTCCTTTCCCTGGTGAGATGTATCTGACGAAGTGATAACAAGTCTTCAAACAGATCATCAATACCTACTCTATCGAGGATTTACTAATGACCTCGGATCTGCTTGCAGGACAGGCTATTTGCTAACGACGGAAAAAACTTAAATTCGAAATTTTGAAATATTTCAGTCAGATATTCCGCATATTGGGCGTTCGTCTCCTCGTCAGCGGCAGCGGCGGTGTCGCCGGTCGTTATTTGTAAGTGCGCCGCAGCCGGCGTTTTCGAATGGCGCTTCTCCAACCTGCTGGAAGCACGGGTGCTCTGCATGTGTGGCAGAAGCACTGCATCACCGAGTCCCTCACGAGTCCTATCAGCATGATGATGACTTGAATAACTATCTAACGAGTGTCTGAGTCTCGTCGCGGCCGGCGGACTGCGCGACTCTCGCCCGGAAACTGAACCGCGCCGGGGGGCGGAGAACGCCGGGTCGATAGCTGCGCCCCGCACTTCACCCCGCCCTGCGGACCCACCCCACCGGCACCCCGAGAGCGCTACCGTCCCTAACTTGATAACCCACACGAGAAAATAAGCCCTACGAAATGGAAAAATAATGTTATCCGAGATGTCATTTACCTTCCATCTAAATCTTTGCGATAGAAAGGGGATTCCTGAAGAGCGCATAATTATTTTAAAATCACTATCCTGGACTATATTGGATATGAAACTTGACTTCAGCATTTGAAGGACATGCGAGTCAAAAAAAAAACTTAAGCTGAACATTCCAACAAGAATGTAGGAGAATCGATACAGAGATGGAAAAAAGCAGGCCTTTGTACAGAAAAGAACCCAACTACAAATTGACTCGTGTTGCTAGGGTCGGAAAAGACGAACTAATTTAAGAGCCTCCCAGACTCGAGCGGGTCTCGACGGGCTTCTCGCTCATAAAAATGTGGGGGTGAGTAGGAGCCGCGCGGGGAGGGCGCGGGAGGCACCATGCGGAGGTTCCGCCGCCGTCTCGGCGCCGCCACCCGCAGCCAATTAACAGCCGGCAACGCCAAGCTGAATTTGTTTCGTCACTCAAATAGCTTCCGATTGATTTCCTAATCGAAATCATCATGTATGGAGTATAAATAACACCATTCCGATGTCCAACCCTATGAAAAAAACAAAAAGAATTTGCGTATGCTCCCTCACCGCAAGCCCCAAACGCGGTGTTATAATACGTACAATCCGTTGCGTCACTTGAGTCGAAATGAACGGGTTTAGAACGAAGTCTAACGGAAAAGAGATGAAATAACGAACTGCAGTGGTGATGGTGCCGTCGTCATAACCCGGTGCACCGGTAACACCGGCATGGTGCGGCGGATCGATCCCGGCCAACAACCCCTAGACCGTCCCCCTGCGGTAATAATTGGGAATACCAAGACTGAACCCACCGGCTGAAGCAAACGTGTAGGCATTGTAGACAGGGCTAAACGTTGGGAATACCGTCACCGCCACCGGAACCGGCGCGCCGCCGCGCCGCGGCGTCCGCCTGGCTGGCTGACTTTAAAGTTGGCTACCCATTAGCGTATACTCAACTCGGGCTGTTCATAATTCGTTTTTATTATGATGTAGGGCCTAATCGTGATGAAACAGAGTCGATAATAAAAATATATCAGGTTGAAGATTGTTATGTTGTTGTTGCAGGACAATCACACTATTGTTTGGAATTCTGCAAATGGCGAATATTAAATACTTACATTGTATAGACTTTTGAGCAGTTTTCTAGTAATAGATTCTGTGGTCATTGTTAGGTTAGGTTAGGTTAGGAGGAAGAATATTGATTTTATTTTTACTTATCCTGACTTCTTTATCCTGAATCTAAAAACATTTGCTTTATAACTATCCAAGTCCTAGCATTCCCAAACAAGATATCATTTTCGGTATATTTTTTGTCAATTTGCGACACTCCATCAAAAAGCCATGAATCTCATGCTACCCTCTCAGGTAGCGCTCTCTATAGATCATAGATATTATCGTCGCGGTGATAATTTCGCTTCCCCAATAAAAGTTTGTTGGTTCGCTAATATAAAAACTTTGAAAGGAGCCCCTATTTGCGAATCATGAAACTGAGGTGAAGAGCAGTAGTAATAAGGAATTAAGAAATAAGTTTAAGAAATATACCTCTTGAGATAAAACCACACAAAACAGCGCTTTCATGCTTTTTTAAATCAAGCGAAAACAGTTAGTTTGTTTTCCCATAACAGAGAGCCACACCATACAACTTACAAATAGTTTAGTTCTACTCTAATGTTGTAAAAAACTTTGCGAAACAAACCTTTCCTTGGTCACATTATCGGATAGTAATTATTCCGCCATTAGCAACCCTGTGATTGCAACGGCATGTTGCGGGAATATCGTAGCTTTCCTCAAGGCAACAAGTTGGGTCACGTGCCGGATTCGGCTGGATAGAATATCATTCGGAGCCAGCGGCGCGCGTCTACCAACGACGGGCACAATATCGATTTTACCAAGTTCCAGGCATTGCTTAAACATCAGACCTTTTTAGACGCAGATACGCCCTGCGAACCTAGATTTCGAATTCTGTCCCACAGGATATTTTCCTTATTATGTCGAGCGAAGTTTGATTGGTGTCGCATATACGCGCAGAATAATGAAATGTGTAGGAGGGTAGATGAATACGTGAGTCAAATAATTTGAGACGTATTGTATGCGGGCAAATTTGCTGCAAAGAAAATGGATTTACCGTAGGCAAATAAGATTACTGCAACAGACAGAAATATGAGACATATGGGAAGATTTATTGATATTTGAAATACTACTAGTAAGATTGAATTTTACTTTAGTACGATGAATTATTTATGTACGATCTTCAGGAATTTACCAAGGTTAAAAACTATTTTCCCATCGAAGGTTCAATATGCCCTGCGATAAACTAAGATTGCCACCACATGGCCATTACTTACTTACAGCATTGTTAATGGAATTTCAGCACATCTGCCGAGGGAACTTGGAATATTCCGAAACGTATACTTCAGAGTATTTCTGGCGATGCGACGGTTCGTATTACTAGAAACTTTCTATTACTTTTAGGGATGTTGTATTAAAACGAGTATCTTCTTAGGAATTGTGCAGTTTGAAACTTGTTTCTCAACACAGGGATATATCGCATAACTATAGATATGATACATGTTTACACATATTTACAAAGTACGTAACGTATTAATTTTTTTTGTAGGTAGGTCCGTCATAGGACCGTTACGTAGGTATTGTAACAAAAAATTCAAAAATCTTCATCATCATTTCAACCTTTATCGACCCACTGCTGGGCATAGACCTTCCATTGATTATGCCACTTGCCTCGATCCTGTTGAAAAAATCTTAAATAAAAAAAATATTAGTGTAAAAAAATAACAATATATTATTAATAATTAGCTTGTATTATGGGAACCACAGTACTGATACACTACTACATATTTTTTTGTTGTAAATATCTACATATTATAGGTACATAGAAAACACCCAAGCGGAGACAAATATCTGCAAATAATGTAAACATTTGTCCCTCGGCTGGAAACGAACCCGCACTTATTACTTTGCGTCTCATCTCAGGTGGACCTTCACCCACTGCGCCACGGAGGCCGTGTATGTGCTTGTTTTGATCATAAAACAATTTTTGCCACTGCTTATACAAACATATCCATAAAACTGGGGCTATTCGCCCTGCCCCTGACTAGTCAACCGTTTGTGTTACATCAATTTCTGTAAGTTTGAGTTTCAATACCAAGAGGGTCGGTTTCGAGGGTAGATATTATAATATCACTTGTATAACTTCTTTATTACGGTCCGTTCTGGGTGCGACCCTCTTTACTTTTAACTCAATAGGTATTAGGTATTACGTACTTTTAATATTATCCTCGAATAAGTAAACTATTACTGAAGATATTTAGTTTCTTTTGGTTTTAACCGTCATTCATAAGTATAATTGTTTAAATTCATTCAATGTAGGTACTTTTTAAAATTAAACAATTAGTATATCTAGATATAGGTAGGATACGTTCCTCGTAGTACAAAGGTATTACTACAAATACTTCAATTAGATAGTTAGGTATTTAGAAAAAACCTTAGAAGTTTTCGATATTTATATCATCATCATCATCATCATTTTCAGCCGTTTTTGATCCACTGCTGAGGCAGTATTTTGAATAATCTGTTATGTTGTGAATGACTAATGATAGCTGGGTTTAAAAGTCAACCAAGATAACCTGGTTTAAAAAGTTCTGATAATTATAGTAAAAAAGTTATTAAACAAAGGAAAGATTGCCAAATAGGCCAGTACAAAGTACAGTTCAACTACAACAGTTAATATAAAATAGGTAAATACTAAGCTAGGTACTATAAATTCTAGTCTACCTACGAAGTGTGAAAACATTGTTAGGTTAGGTACATATCCCGGCTTGCGTCCTAATCTGACATAGGTAAAGGTATCGCCACCGTACTTTACGGACTTCCATCCCTTAATGCTATAAAATGGGCTCAAGGCACGACCGTCGCCAACAAAAGCTGTAAAGAGAATGACACACGCACGCGGATCGATCAAGGCCAGACGCCTATGCTAGCAGAAGTTTTTAGCTCATGTATACTTACAGTATACATTTGCATACCTTGCAGATATTTGCTTTGAAACGAGTATTTCGTATATTTCATTAGAAAAATATTCGAGCTATTTTGATTATAACCACCAAGGTCCCAAATACTTGCTATAAAATCACGAAAACCAGAAATACCTTGAATTCAGCTTTCAAGGACAGCCTAGCCTAATCGATAAAGGACCAGCACTTGAGATGAGACAAGGTAAATAAAATCGAGATCAAAGGAAGATACGGAAAGGCTTCGGAATAAAGATTGATTGAGGCCAGTGGTAAATTGGAGCGTTGGCGGCCACGCTAGAAGAAAAAAACCGCAATGTTAGGGGTCAAACAACGGATGAAACCCAATCGCTGAAGCCGTACTAGATTCGCGGTTGATTACGAATCGAATGCTCTTCATAAACATTTATAACTATAATGTGAATTGTAACTCAACCAACACAACACCACAACCAGCCTATATCAGTCCACTGCTGGACATAGACCTCCCCTAATAAAGGGGGATATGCCGATAATCCCCACGCTGGGCATGCGGGTTGGGGATCGCAGGGCACAGCTTCTCGCACCGCCGACGCTGCTGCCCGTCGGCGGCCAGGGGATTTAGCTGTGCCGATGTAGGCTGTGCTATGCCGCAATCAGCCAGAGCCCCGTTCGTTGTTTAGCAGGGTGCACCACGTGCAGGTGAGGTTGGCTTGGGTTCCGAAGATAGGGGTAGGAACCCCGTACACCCCTCAACCAACTCAACTAACTCCGAATGAAAAATGGCAAATAAGTAACGGCCATATTCTAGAAAAGAACTCAAACGTGATCGTGATTCGTAACTTAAACACGGATTAAAAGCTGACAAAATTATAATTATCTAAAAGTAAAAGGAGCACAGAGTACAGAAACAGACAGCTGAAGAATTGTTTCAAGTCCCCTGGGAAGATCATTTAAAGAAGTTGAACGGATCCTTATCGGTCAAGGAACTGTGAACGCTATAAATATGTAATAGTATGTCTCGAGAAAAACAAGTAATATTATGATAATTTATTATATGACTTGGCAGAGATACTGGCAGATAGCCTTTTGGTGATATATAATAGACTGTGTATTCTTTCTCCCACAATTTATAGCAGAAGACATGAGATCAGATTTTTTGATATTCAAGGTTTTAAACTTAATTCCCGAGGGCTTTGTAAAGGCAGGCGCATAATATAGCCGACGCAAAACGTATAATAAAGCTTGTTTTGCAGCACAGCCGTTAGGAATTTTAATACCAAAATCGATACAATACCGATGTTGCAAAACAAGGTTCGGTAGTCGCTACTTCGTGATATTCGAAGTAATTTACAAAATGTTTTTGCCGAGTGTTCGCATGAGTGACCAAACCAGAGGTCGAAGTTTATAGGCAAGTGTGGAAGTCTCCCGACCGACGTGGCTTAGCGACTTTTATGACCGGGACGGCCACCAGCTTGTTCTCTAAAGATGAAGTCGTTTTATGATGCAACACTACGAAATACCAATCCCATAACCCATTTAGTCACCAGGCTTTATCGAAAATTGCAATTCCTAAATAGGTAGGTATAACTCTATCTGTATTGCTACTTGAATTGAGAACCAATTATAGGGTTTTATTATACTAATTCCAAAGTAATTGAACTAATTTTAATATCATGGTTTAATTTTAAAAGTGAAATCTAAGCTCAATCACCAGTAGGATTAAAGTCCTGTCTCGAAAAATGTTTGCGATCCTTTCTATCAGCAGAAAACAAAAGCATGGTCTTCAGTAATTAAATTGTTTTGTTCTACGATGCTAGCAAAAACCAATTAAATTCACAGACTGAAAACGGACGTAGAAAAGGAACGCGCCAAGTCTGTTAATTTATACGTAACGGGGGCTAATAAAGTGCATCTGTTAATTTAATTTACTGGCGGCCATGCCAAAATATCCTTTGGTATATTAGCCCTAATTTCGACAATACATATTTACAAATTCTATGGCGTGTGTGAAAGATGGCACGATGAAAACATAGGTAGGTATTGCAAAGCTCTATAAAATGGAGGCAGAACTGATTGAATATTGTGTGTGTATATTTATAAACCAAGGCTTTATTAGGAAGTTAGCTCAACATTCAGACTGGTCGTTCGATCTGTGTTTCAGGGCATAAAGTGCTTCAGGTAGATTTTTTATCGATCTGACATTGATTCCATTGAATCTAGGCGTACCGTTAGTTCGCGCCGCTAGCACCAGACAGCCGTATTGTACCTAGACTGTACAAAACAGATTATTCACCCCAGAGTTAGTTTAGGTCATGCGCAATGAACCTTTTTAAACGTTTTGGGAACCATCCAATTCCGGTTCAATGTATGTTTGCCCATATTCCATGAAAAGGGAGATTATTTACTTACTATATTTTTGTTCTCAAATAGTCATGAGTCGGAATAATAAACTTACTAAGTAGATACGAGAATCTTCCTCAAGGGGTATGGCACGATTTATTTTAGTACCCCTACGGTGGTGTATTGTGAATTGGCAAAACCTTTCCGTCTTAGCCAGCCTATCGGTATCGATACTTATGGAATACATATACCGGCATAATATTCAAGCAGATTATACACACAGGTAATAAAGGTATTGAAACCGTTCGTTGGGATCATTCAACTAAAAGTGATGAAATCATAGCCCGCTTCGAAATTAAGTGGTAGTGAGTGGTATGTTAGAATTAGAAGGTACATGATACTTAGCTAACTTATTCGTAGGTACCTACTTTTTACGTGTATAGCTTAAAGGAAGTATACTTATTGGGTTTATTAATCCCGAGGTCAGATAACAGCGAGGGCCTAAGACTATAAAAAGCTACTAAAAGCCCTACTAGCCGGAGATTTACAGCGACAATAAAATTGAAATTAATCATGAAATCCAAGAGCTTTGCGTCAATAAAGACACAATGTGGTATCAGGTATCTAATTCAGTAGAGATCTTTTAGAAAATATTTGTTTCAATTGGACTTTGAAGATAAGACTCATCCATGCAGACTATTGCGATAGACCAATTTCGTCCGACTGAAACTATCTTTTATATCGACGTAGGTATCATAATTCTTCATGGCAATGGAAGGGGGAACTTGGAAGACTCGTAATCAAGTTTACGGGAACAGACGAAAACTAAAAGGGGACAAACGTAGCGAAAGTTTCGCATCCCCAACTTTATATTATTAGTCCCTCATCGTTTGCAGAAGGCCATCGGCCGTTCTGTAATTATAGCGAACATGTGTCAGCGGCGCATTTCTACAAACCACGGAGCGCGTCCGCTAAACTACAAGTTTGATGACCTGAGTGCGTTCAAGTTATTACTAGAGATGTTCCGAGTAATTGGCGACTAGTCGGTAAAGCAGACTATCCGGCCACTTTCGTAGTCGGCGACTATTCGGCAAAGAGCGCCGACTTTTCGGCTTCTTACTTTGTATGTATTTCTAAATCGCAAACTCAAATTAAAGAGGCTTCCTTTTTGGCAAGATTAAATTTAAATTGAGTTTAATGAACAATAACAGTATTGTCTTTATTTTCTTACACAAAAACACCGCTCTGACCCGTGGAAAGAAACAATGCTAAGTAAAACATGTTCGACACGCTCGTAGGCGGCGGTTGCAACTTACGCGAGAATCAGCTGTTTAAACGAAGCCTCACAGAAACTGCTGAAACCATGATCGGTTTGGCCGACTAGTCGGTCCCTTTACAGCCGACTAATCGGCCAAAGTCATATACGGCACATCTCTAGTTATTACTTACCTACGTAGTACAAAGATAAATTGACTTGAGCTACTCATACATCCAAGACAATGCAAACGCATTCCGTACAAATTTGCAATTTGGGGTAGCGAATGTTTTGGGACGTGGGCGTAGCGAGTCTCGCCCACGTCGCCATTGCCTTTTCTGGACAACGCACAAGAGCAGCTTTCATTACTGGTAATAAGCAACAACCTGGTTACCTGGATCGAACGATAGAAAGCAGTGTAGGAGGACAGTATATTATTTTCATTGCAATTTCTCACGAAATTTGGTTAAACGACCTCTTACGAGCTTAGTTAAAGGCTGTATAGATTGATGATCGTCATAATAATCATCGGCCCATAGCAGCCTAGTCTACTCTAGACATAGGCTTCCCCCAATGAGCGCCATTGCGCCCTGTCTTGATATTAATTTCTATATTACATACAGATTAATTGTCCTTTATAGATTGCCTACTACATCAAATATGTGTAGTATTTTTCTTCCAGGTTGAGTGAGTGACCAACGCATTAGGTACCTTACCAACTACTACTCTACTCTAGTTCATAAAACTTAGCCGCCTAGGTATGGATGTTGTTTAAACTTTAACACAGTTAATAAGTGAACTGATACTTTGAAACTACTTATTTACCTACTTTGAATAAAATTAAAATAAGTAAAAGAGTACCTACCCATTAATTTACATGATTAGAGGTCGACAACTCCAATAGCTCATGCAAGTATTAACAATATAGGTAGTTCAGCAATATTCCGAGAACAAACTCAATTAGCACCATTAAAATTGAACAGGAAATAAATTATCGCATGCAACGGATATGACGAAGGATTTGTAGGAATCTAAATTCTAACACAAAGCTACAACAAAGAAAGTCTAGGTGTACCTACATTGTGATATACCTATACCTAAACAATATTTCACGCAACATGCCAATCTTCTGAAAATACCGAAAACCCAAGCCCCGAGAGACCTTCACGTCTTCATTACAAAGCCATGTTTACCTCACAATATCATTGTTTACGCCGCTACATGGACATGGGTCAATATTGACGGTAGGGGCGGCAGATTCTTTTCATTGTGATGATAATACAAAGCACAGTGTAGCTGTGCACATCGATTTTAAAAGTTCCGCATCGAAACGGCCCATTAAGCAGCGTGGTTCGGAAATTACATTGCCTCGGTATTGTATTCGAATTTACGAAGAGCACTTAAGGGCGATTGCTCTTCTACTCCAGTTGCCCAAGCTTTTAATCAACGCCGAAGCTCTTAGCGTCAATTTAATAACGTTTCAGATTGAACGGTAAATCTAAAGTTAATTGAAGACTATTGGTACGCTCTAGCTACCACGCTACGACCTCCATTAATGGAGTTTTAGTTAGAGCTTCTAGAGTGACTGAAGCAAGAATATGTTTACTTTCATCATCATCATCAGAATAAAGCAGACTACTGCTGGACTTTGGCATTCCCTTTCTGAATTTGGTAAGGCTAAATGATAGCAATTGAAGCCTTCTTTGTTATTAGTTACCAAGTAATTAAATCAGACAAAGCAGTTCATTGAAGGCTGCTTTTATAAATAAAGTTTTGAAAGTGTATTTTAAACTAATTACCAGTGGGTGCCCCGCGACTTCGTCCGCTTAAAAGTTTTAAGTATTTCAGTAATACTTTAGTACTTCCATACACCATCCAAAGAAAATTCTACCAACATAGGTTTAGGCTGTGTCTTGATTGTCATTCAGCTTTCTAACTTTTTTATCCTGTTTTTATCAAAGTAGAGACGGACAACAAAAAAATTACGGATGATTAAGCGAAAACAAAGGAATGGTTGGAAGTAATGTTCTGCGCTGAGCCTTTGTTTGCCCTCATATAATGTATGCTAAGCTGGTGGCGGTTAGGGTTACCAAAACCCTTTATGGGACAAAACTCCCAAATTTTTATCATTTATTTTTAGAACAGAAAACCCAGTACGCAGGAGTCCTGTGTGCAGGTTTTTTTTGTTCAGTCCTATGACAGGACACGTTACAAATAAACTGCAGTTTACATTCGAAAGTAAACTAAAAAGGCGTTCTATTTTAAAAATGAGTTATAAACTTAATATAAGATATTCAAAAGACAAAATAATAGAGTCCCGCAAAGTCACCCCTGAGTCGATTAAAATCTTAAAAATTAGTGATTAACCCAGATAAGCCTACTGTCCTATATGTAGGACAGTGGAAATAAAAAAATATTTCAAATTACCCACATATCCTTACAATATATACTCTTGTGATTTATAGTAACGAATGTGTACGCTTTTATAGAAAAATAAAAAAAGTCCAGTTATTTTAACTATTTTATATAATAATTCGCCGAAAAGTTTTGAGTAACAGTGAGTTGCAGTTATGTCGCATTACAGGTATGTACAAATAATTGTCTTCTACAAGTTAGTTATATTTTTCTGTGTTTATATGTCGTTGATAGCGTCAACTTTAGTACTAACAAACTATTATAGTAATAACAAATTGAAAATTCGATATAATCCATTATAAATACTGGTGTCCTACATATAGGACAGTAGGATAATACCTACACTTTTTTCTTTACAGGCCGTTAGCTGCGCATGAAATTTTGGATGCTTTGGAAAACTATCCTGATGATGGAAAAGATAATAGAGGAAGAGTAATTTACGTATTCTACCTCCTCCTGTTGATCCCGACTGCCCCACTTATGAAGATTAGGGAGAAGAAGATAATGTGACGCTGAACGACTAGCCACGAAACTCACTAACTACATGAATTAGCAGAAGTATCGATACAAGGACAGGTTCCAGCAAGTGATACAGAAGAACCTTCTGATTCTATAGGTCGAACAAAACGCAGGCAAACCTAGAGAGGAGACAACGGGACTTGGAAAAAAATCAGAGAATTGGCCTAAGGTTCAAGGAGCTTTTCCAGATAACCGCCCATTTGAGGGGTTCGAAAACTTCATAGATGAAGATGTTATTTCCATAGTGGTGTCACAAATATAACATATTAAATATATCTTTTTTTTTCTGGAGACATTACTGCTGAGGATAAGAAGTTTTTCATTGGCATATTGCTACTGGTCATTCATGGCTCCCGCACAAAATAATGTACTGGAAAAACTTTTCTAATAAAAAGAATGAGTTCATCAACTCTGATTGAATCAAACAGAAAAATTGCGAAAAGAGGGCCAAGCCAACCACCTCAACATGAATATGCTGATAGTTGAAAAGACCAAATCAATCACCTGGTTATTCCTCAATCCAAGCTAAGACGTTTCAGCCATTTTTATAACAAATGTTTGACACGCTGCAAAAAATATGATGTTAGAGTGTCTATCCAGTGTTTCGTAACATATCGTTCATAAATAATCAAATATCTACCTAACAAATTTTTTTTATAACCTTTTGTACCTATTTCTATTTTTTTTTTACGATAAAAGGCTTGATTGTCATATGGTATTTTATTTCCCCTTATTATCCTACTGTCCTACATATAGGACGGCTGATTCCCTGAAAGCCTTACAGTCAAAAAATTTTTCAGCATTTTTTTTATATTGCATAAGGTCTATTAAACCAATTAATATTTTTTTTTTCAAAGTTTTCTGAAAAAAGTAGTTTCAGGCTTATCTGGGTTAATTCACTAGCAGGAGATGTGGCTTATAGATACCAGCTCCACCAAAACCAGGAAAACAACGCACAAAGACCATAACGTGAGTTCAAGATGCCCCATAAGGAGTTGTAGATTTGCGGCAAGGCATTCCGTTCAAAATAAATGGAATAAACTCATAAGTCGCGGAAGAGATGTTACTGTGAGTCATCCAACGGCTGAATATGACCTTGCCAACCAACGGTCGATCGGGTTCGAGGATGTGTCACCTTTGGCAAAAACACTTTCTTGTCCAACGGGCTTGTTTAACCGTCGCAAATTATAAATTGAGGACTCGCTACACAATACCTATCATAATGATAATACCTATTGTGCAACTGTGTTGCGACCAAAATAAAGGCCCGTCTTCTGTTTCTTAATTTCTCATTTGCGAGGAATACCTTCATCATCATTTTTAACCAACTTCAAAAAGAAGGAGGTTCTCAATTCGTCGGAACCTTTTTTTTTATGTATGTTCACCGAGAACTCAGACAATTGTGGACCGATTTTAAAAATTCTTTTTTTGTTTAATAGAGTATACTTCACAGGTGGTCACATATTAATTTTATTCCTGAGGGATTGGTACTTTTCCCGGAAAATTCAAAAAACCTCATCCTCAATTGTAATTTTCGCCCTATGATCACCAATATCTCCGTCAATTGTGAACCGATTTTCTAAATTCTTTAGGGCAAGAAGTAAGAAGTAATTTATTTGAAGGCGGTTTTTTTTTTAAAGTCCTACTTGTCCATATCTCCCCTTATCTTATCCCACTCTAGATGGGGTCGGTACATGTTATCTTTCTCCATTCACTCCTACAGTCTATAAACTCTGTTTTCACTTCTTTAACTTCGAACGCACTTTCGAAGCGCTCGTGGCGTGGTTAACTTCGGTGATCTTAGCAGATCCTTACCCTTAATTATGCAACAATCCGCCCGATCATTACTTGTATGGGTGACTGTTTAGTGATATTTAGATTTGAGCGCTTCCGTGCTTCGGAAGACACGTTAAGAGGTTGGACCCGGCTTTTCAGTCGTTAAGCCATGTCGGAGGCCTTCGGGCGGCCTACAAACTCCGCCACCAGAGTTGGTCACTTGCTCATACGAAGAAGAAGAAGACTTCTTTCACTCTCGTTATCATCTATGGAGGGAACGCCTTACCGGCACATTAAGTTCCGGTAAGGCGTTCCTTAATTCAAAGTTGAAACCTTGAAACTTTGCGAGGATATGAAAACCTTCACGCGAAAACTACGGAACGGAGTGACATGAAATATCATGATGTAGGTAGATACTTAGTTCTAAACCAGGGTAGGAAGCAGGAAGCAATAAGTATAGGCTTCTTTTTGTCCAGATCGGTTGGCGGCGAGGGAAGCCGTGGGGGGAATCTTTTTACTGTGCCCTGTAATGCAGGATGCGTGGCTTGAAAAAAGGGTTCCGTGGGTTCCGAAAAATCTATCTAATTTGCCTGTCTTCTCAAACTAGGCTTATATTATTGAAGTTTTATTAGCTAACTCCACATTTTCTAACCTTGCCAAGTAGGTAGGTACTTATAATTGTAAAAAAATCTAACCTCATAGCTTTTTTTCGTTGTTCGATCACCTAAGTTACGCTCTCTAGCGGTCACCAGTATGGTGGGTGAATGATATCGAGTACTGAGCGGGCACTTTCGTGCTTTGGAAGGGTCCTTCACTAAGAAAGCTTTCAGGCGGCTTAAAATTGCGAAATTAGAGTTAGTGGACTATTAGGTATGTATTCTACTTTATAATGCTGTGTAAACGTTGACGTCAGGTCATAAAAAATAAATTGCCAAAACTTTTTACAACATGATTTTAAGTACGAAAGGATTAAGAAAGAAAACATGTTGTGCCGACCCCACCTAGAGTGGGATAAGGGCAGGGAAATGAAATGATGAATGCTGTGTAAACGTGCCTTGTTTTAATTTGACTGTGTTCTGTTTTTTTGTGCTAAATAAATAAAATAAAACTAGCTCTTATGAAATGAACAAACAAGACTTTTTTTTATACTACTAAATTAGCAAACAGGCAAACGGTCCTCCTGATGGTAAGCGGTTCCCGTAGCCTATGGACGCCTGTAACATCATGAGGTATTACATGCGCGTTGCTGACCCTTTTTTTTGAATCGCTGCATATTGTAGTCTCTGGCCACTGGTAGTTATTACATATGAATACTTTTAATGATAGGTTGGGTAGGTTAGGCACAATACGACCTCTTGATAATAGTCGGTTGAAGTATGACATACGGCCGCAGTTATGTTCAACGGACTTTTTATAAATTGGTCACAGAAAACGCGGTCATCGCCCTGGATACTAGACATCCTTACGAATGATTTCATCATCATCAACCTATAGCAGTCCACTGCTGGACATAGGCCTCTCCTAATGAGCGCCATTGCACTCTTTCCTGAGCTCGACGCATCCAGCTTCTACCAGTAGCCTTTCGCAAATCGTCACTCTACCTGGCCAATGATTTATTTATTGTTGATTGGTCAGTCATAAAAAGTCCAGGTGGAGTGACGATTTGCGAAAGGCTGCTGGTAGAAGCTGGATACGTGGAGCTGAGGACAGGGCACAATGGCGCTTATTAGGGGAAGCCTATGCTCAGGAATGAACTGCTATAGGCCGATGATAATGATGATGATGATGGTATAAAAAATTTAAGCCATTATTAGACAAGAGGTTGGGTCAGAATTATGACGTGAAACATCTAATTCGGGAGATAGCCGGTTGTTGAGGCGCCAAAATTGAGGTTGAGTTTGGACTTTTCAGTTGAGTTGAGCTTGAGCTTGAGTTTTAGTTAGTAGAGTGACGGAGACGGTGACCGCCCGGCCGGTGGCATTAGTAAGGTTAAATAGGTAACAACTGCACTCCTGCACAAGACAAAGGTGTTGTGGGTTCAGTTCCCATCCCACTAACACAATTTTTGTGCTTTAGCCAACTAGCCTTATTTTTGGCTCAAGACAAAGGTCCTCAATAGAGGGCTCAAGGTTTGTCCAGTTTGAATCAGAAAAAAAAATTTCACAGACAGATGACCTGAATGACCTACTAGATTTCTTTTTCTTTTAACAACAGATAGGTGTTTTCTCACTAAACAACATATAGGTTCTTACTGATGATGGTGATGGTGATGCTGATGATAATGATGATGATGGTTGTGGGTTTCCTTATCCCTTTGAGAGGAATAAAAGAAAAAGATAGAAGAAACCTAGGTAGATCAATATGATATGCTTGTTTTCAGTTCCAGGTGTAAGTACAGGTGTTGATTGTGGCATAAAATGGAATAGGTTGCAATTTAATTCTGACACAAACAAACAACCTAGAGTAAAGAGATCACAAAACCTATCCTACTCATATTTTTAATGCAAAAACTACTGAACAGATTTGTATGAAACTTAGAATATACCAAGTTTATGACCTGGCTTAAAACATAGGCTACTTTTTATCCTGGTACCACGGGAGCAACGCTGTGGGCAGAGGCTAGTGGAAAATAAATAAAAACGAGCAAACAGACAGGCACACATTTGATTAAAAGGTGCAGCAACTATTGCTCACATAGATGATTATTTTAATGTACCTACCTACTGGAACCATTTTTTTATGTGTAGTGTATTAGAAAATTGATTAAATAATTATTTTTACCTCCTGAGTTGCCGATGCTATTTGTTTGGTCCAGTCAGGCAGTCCAAGCCTTACACGAGCCAAATTATTAAGATATAACCCAAAAAATAGGTTTTCCCTTGTGTGGGTTAATAATTTAGAAACTAAAAATTAATTGATTCAGTAATCAATATAATACAATAATAATACACTACTACTTATTTATCTAATTGATTTGAACAAGATTTTATTTTCTTGGATTTGACAGATTAGTAAAATAAAAATATTAAAATAATAACACTTGTTTTTTGTACTAAAAACAGGTACCTATAGGTACTTATTTAGTATGTCTATAGTGGGAAGGTATTTTTAGGTAGATATTGCATAAAAGGCATACAGATAAAATATCACAAGCTTGGTAATTTGGTAGATAGGTCTATTTAATTTTCCAATGTGATTTTAATCCAGTAGTTTGAAGATAATTAACTAAGTTCCTCTGAACAAGCTAGCAGCGGTTGGAGTCTTAATTTAAAGTATCTAGGTAACAGGTAGGCTAGCTGACTGACTGATACCACAAAACAAAAAAAATATTGGTTTAAAATCGGTTGAAAATTCTTTAGGTAGGTACCTAAGTTTCGTGCACAGTAATTAAAAAGACCATCTAAATAGCCAGAAACACAAATAACTTCATTATTTGTCTTTAAAAGTTTATGGAAATAGAACAAAGAATATTTAAAAAAACTTACGTTTAGTTTCAACGTCCATTGTTTGATTTTGTTGTTTGATCCTGGTATTCAGGGGCGCAGGAGCACAACTGCTTCTCACGGACTATGAGCTGATTCTACAAAAGATATCACGACTTCACAAAAATAAATAACGACTGGATCCGTTGAAAATAAATAAATTCGAATTTCTACAAGGACACACGGAACGGAACAAGCGATGTTTTCAATCTGACAGATTTCTTTGATAGATCTTTGTCAGTCAAACCTCAAACCTGTGGTCAAACTGTAAAATGCCGTTCTGCGATTGGCTAAAATCAAATTTACCGCCCTAGAGTTCGATTCATTTCATTGATCTCGGAAGCTGCGTTCAGTTTCAAGGAGGCTAAAAAGAGATTATCCTACAAAAATGAAGGTACTATGTATGATATGGTAGGTAGCAACTGAAATTTCAAACATTGTAGATAATTTATAGATAGTTTTCTTGACAATTTCACTTGTCCTTTTTTCAAAGATAATGTCTATCTTTTCGTATATAATGCCATCTATTACAATTTATTGGAAACCTCTAAAAGCAACTGCTACCGCCATCTTTCGACAGAGAGAAAACGAGCATAAACGTTGTTCTGACTTGTTAAACAGATGGCATGCCCAGCAATATAGTCTCATCCCAATAGTCGTCGTGTATCCCGTGTTATTAACTAAATAATAAATCTAAGGGTAGTAAATAACACGATCTCCTATTTTATTACTATGTAAAGATATTAAGACGTGCCTAGATCAACAAGGTTCCTTCCCGTGATGGGATTGGAATCCGCGCCTGTAGCATATTGCTGTCTGTTCGGGCTTATCTATGTAGGTCATCCTCACAAGTAAAAGCAGTTAAGAAGGTAAATAATAAATAAGTCGTTTATTAATTAAATTATAATACATGTTATCAATATAATAAATTAACATGGTCTATTTTAAACATTTACAATAGGTACCTACCTTACATACAAAATAAAATACACGGTTAGTGGGTGCCACTTACAAAATTATGCTGGTTAGTTCAGTTACTTTAGAGTTTAGCTACATAAGTATCTAAACAACAATATGAGTGGATATTGGTAACATAAACTGACACTGAAATTACGTGAGGCACTTATGTAAGTAGATGTTACATCAAAACTAATAACAGCACATAACATAGTAGTTTGTAAATACTATGCCAATTCAATCAACAACTTAAGAAACCTTAAAATAATATTGGCCACTTGGAAAAATATTCGTTGGTCTTGCACTCGTATCTAACTTAAATTTAGATAAACATCTAAGGTAAAATTAAATAGCTAATACTAAAACAACAGAACCTGATACCAAATAAATACATTTAAGTATAAAAGAATATGTTTGTCAAGAACATAAAAGATATGAAACAAATAGCACTTGCAGAGATTAAGTACAAAAACCTATTTATGAATTTTAAGTTTACAGTATTTTGAAATGTAGGAAAACCATATTACCCGTAGTATCTTATTTAATATCTAAGAATAACCAGAGGTTGAGTGTGAAGAACATGCCTTACTAAAAAGTTTGTGATGTGAACTATATTTTTATATGGCGTTGTCAGAGTTTTATAAACTTCACGCTTAAGGGCGCTGCCCCATTTTCATGCCAGCTATCGTATACTTTGTAGGTATTTATGGTTTAAACTCAAGCTACAGTACCCCTATTAGCTATTATATTAAGCATTGTACAAAACGGAAACGTTCAATACTTTTCGTTTTAGAGCGTCAAGTTTCCATGCATGATAAATGGATATTGCTGAACTCAGTTGGATTCGAATATAAACTGATCAAACGACATAGGCAATGTCATGTTATTGCAGGTTGCAATGTTTTTCACTCAAAACATTCAGGTAATTGCCAAAAAAAGTAACTTTATTAGTACGAAAATAAAAATAAGAACATTTTCGTACTATGCAACTCGTACTAGTTGTACTTGTACCTTTAAGTCAGTGTCATCTTGAGCCTTTTAAATAGCTCACAGAAAATTGCAAGTTGAAATGAAATATATTAAATAAATTAATAACATAGAAATGCTCATAGGTAGAGAGAATTTTGATAAAGAGAGCTATATGCTTTTTTGTTACAGCAACAAATTAAGCATCAAACTTCATAATAGTGATCTTAGAACTAAAAAAAGGAGGACGAAGTTACAGTGAAGTGAAAGAACATACATCAAAAAAGATTCTGATGAATTGACAACCTCCTTTTTTAAAGCCAGCTAAAAAGTGCCCGTATCATGCATTGATCACTTTTTATAGTAATATGGTATAGAAGAGCTGTAGATATAATGTGTTTAAGTTTATTTTTATAAGTTAGAACATTTATAATTTATTAAAGCAAAAGCATTTTAAATATTCACAACAAGATACAAAAGTAAAGGAGTATGTGATTTTAAATAAATAATATTCTAACACTTAGATAAGCTACAAATGTAGTAACATACAATAATGGAAAATATTGAGTATTACAATAAATTAATAACATTAATTTAGTAAGGTACTTGCGCACACATCCAGGAAAATATTCACTTAATTGGGGCTATGACATAGTAAGTATGTACAAGTAAATGAAATGAAAATTTTCCTGTATATAATGCAGATTAAATTTATCTAGAAAATATAAGGTCACTATGATCATTCGTTAGGAAGTGGTGGACGAACTGCGCTTTCTTCTTGTCTATGACTTGCTTGTTGATCCGGGACTCGGGTTCTTGGGCCACATTGGGATTATCCCTCAGGAAAATTGCACCAAATAATGTAGACAATGTTTTTGCATCGAGACCATTCTCAGCACTATGCTGCAATGCCTCCTGTAAAAACTCACATAGGTACAAAAACACATTCTTTCTGAACTCGGGCAGCTCCATAACAATCTGTTTGCATTGTAAATAGTTAGCGGAGTTACGCAAACAAACCGATTGAAGATTGTAAGGAATGATTGGGTCAGTTGTACTCTCTAACAAAAGTAATAGGGCTTCAGCGACTGAGTGGATACTGCCAGGAATAGGGTCTACCGAGCCATTGTCCAGCCAATCCCTGATCTGCAATATCTCCGAGTGGAACCCTGGCTGCTCAAATAGATTAGGCTGTTTCAAGCCATGTAGGTAAATATGGTCTACTAGAAACCAGATTTCCTTTGGTATTGAGTATGTAGACTGGTTAGATACGCACTGATCTCTCTTATTCTCTAGTTCAATTAACTTGCCAACTGGCACTTCCTTGACAGGCATGTTTAAGTTGACCAGAACTTCGATTGAACATCCAAAGCAACTTCGCTGGTATGTTCCATTGATTGTGATGAAGATGTCCTTGCCCCCTGAGAGATGGAGTACCAGAATGTCATATAGTTTGTCCATCCCAGCATTCATTTTACACGCTGAGGTTTTGTTTATCAAAACTTTCAATTGAATTTCACATTCCTCATCAGCGCAGATGCATTTTTTGTAGGGCTCCACAATCAGCCATTCTTTACAAAAACTCGACTCATCTAATTTTTTTATAAATTCAAATTCAACAGGTAGTTTTCCAATATTTTTAATAGTAATTGTCCTGACTTGTAGCTCTAAATATTTTACCGTGCCGAAATCTATTTCTGTCACATCAACCTTGACTTGAGGTATCTGTTCATTCTCTAATTTGTCTAAATGTTTTATAACTTCCTCATATATCTTTCTGTACTTTTCCTCGTCAATCACTCTGATGGATGACCTAAATAATGCTGATACTGGCTTGTGGTCGCTGATATTTAGCGAGGGATGGCTCCTGTAAGCCAGCTGTGCAATACTCTCCCCTCTCCAGAATATCCTGTCACACCAGGCCGGAGCCCTATTTTTCTCACTAGAATCCCAGTTATCAGTGCCTGGGTCATATTTATAAGTGGGTTTGAATGAAATCGGGCCTTCAAAGTACCCAGCAAATACGTTATTTAACTTATGTTGTTGCTTCAGCTGATCCCATTCAAGGATCGGTCCAAAATTACCTTCATTCACCATCTTCTTCACCGATGTAGGATCTAATTCAGTGATGCGATAGTTTAAATCACCTAGCCAGTAGATATGGTCATGGTCTTTTATTGCTTTGGGAGGTTGATTGGGTTGTGCAAACCTTGTCCTGTTGCAGATATCTCTGAAATCCTGGTTTCGTCTTTCATATTCCTCAACATGTGCAGCCAAATGTGAGTTGACAAAGCACAGAGAAGTGCTGTGGAGGTCAAATCTTATTGACACACCTCCTTTGTTCCCCATTTTCCCCATAATGCCAGTGCCTACAGTGTCACAAACAATGTTCCTCACATGAGGCATGTGCTTGGCTTTTATGAGTACAATCAGTAACATTCCCACGAGCCTTACCTTTTCTACTTTAACATACTTAGCTCTGGAATCAACATTGCTTAGAACGGCACTGTACCATTCATCTTCTCTAAGTGTCTGATCGAATAGAAAGGTTTCTTTTGACAAATCCAGTTCCTGAAAGCCTACAGCGTAGATGTCAGGTGGCTCCTTGTCTATGCTCAGCCATCCCTTGAGAGGGATCACTGGAGGTTTGTCATTGACATTCCAAGTGCCACAGAAGATGGAGAAGTTTTTAGTGTATGTGTAGTCGAGCTCTCTGTCAGACATCTTGTGTTTGATGATGCTCTCGCGGATGGCCAGAGGGGCGGAGCCGTGCGTGTGAGCGACGCCGCTTCTCGGGACGACCAGACTCTGCCCAATGACATCATCATCATTTTTCCTGTTGTATTTTTTCAGCCAAACAAACTCTGGCTGGGTCGGCATTTTGTTCACTGCTTCTATGCCACGAAACAGCTCGTCTACGAAGTTGTCAACGCGCGGCGTCATCTGTATCTCGAATTTGTACTTAGTACTGCGAGATTGCAGGTTCAGGTACAACACCGCCTCTGGGTCGGACGGTTTGTTGTCGATCTCGCATTTGAACGTGTTATCGATCGGCAGGACTATTTCAATGGAGAGGTCTGTGAAGGACTTCGGTGGGCAGCTTGAGGTACACAAACAGAACACGGCTTTTTCATCACCAAACTCGACGATAGCCAACAACCTATCCTTCTTCACCCAGTCGGGATGTAGCACTTTGGCATCGTTTAGGAATGCTGAGACGTGTTCACTGGAAAGGAACTTTTCCTGTACGACGGCCTTTATCTCGTCGTGGTTCATTTTGTAACCATTTACAGGCAATACACAAACAAATTAAATACAAGCGAAATCCATCTTTCAGTTCACGTAAAATTAGATTGATTGATTGATTATGAATTCAGTTTTTGACATTGTTAAAGTCAAGCTTAGTTAAAATATCAAAGTCAAAGAAATGACAAAATGACAATTTGATCATGTGTCAAACAAAAATTGACACATGACTTTTGTCATGTTGGAACTTGGGAAAAACGAAATCAATCTTCCAAAGTTTTGGTTCCGTTTTCGTAAATTTTAACAGATTTCGCCGTAAATAAATTGATTTGTCTATCAAAGTGTACTCATGTGGGTGCCCCTAAAGCCAAGATAGCATCTAAGTTCTACGTGCGAGTAGAGTCAGTGAATTTGATGCTCTAGGCCGAAATGTCGAAAAAAAGATGCGATGGATTACTGGCCAGGGTCGATTTTCCTCTCTACACACTTCAGACCCTCACAAACAGGCACGTCCTCGTAGCTGGAGGCGGCGGGGCGTCTAACACAGGTGTCGCTAATGGATTTGTGAGTATTTGCATTCATTACACACAAAGAAACTTATTCGTGTTTGTTGCATCAAAATACGTGTCAGCTGCTACAATTCAACGAAAGTCGGTTGCAAATCGATATCTTATGAATTATAGCGTGAAGTATTTAATTATGACGTGTTCTTGTAGGAAATATTCGAGTTATCGCACAATGGGACCAGATTTGTTGCCGAAGAGGTGATGCGGCACGAAACAGGTCCTAATGTGGTAATGACATGTTCCGTGAGGAGTCAGAAGAATCGAACGTACTTGACAGCGGGACAAGAGAGCCACTGCCAGCTGTACAAAGTCAACATTCGGATGGTGGATGCCGCTGAGATGAGGAGGGGAAGCTTCCGAGCTGAGAATGGTTTGGTGAGGCGGCGACGTCGCACTGTGTCCGAAAATGATAATATATCAAATACTAATAAACAATATAGCAACACTGCAAAGAAGTGGATATCTTTTGAAATCAGGCCCAGCGATAGTGTGCAGACTGATTTTGGGTAGGTAAACACCTTATTCTTCTTAATATAATAATAATATTTTGTATTATATCAGTCTTGATATAGTTAGATATCAATGTACATTACTTTTGTCACATAGTTATGGTAAACAAATATCTAATTTTTAGTACTACTGAAACACAGATCATACAGCAGATTGTGTAAAGGATTCATTAAGTTATGATAGATAGGCGGTAAAAGTTTAGAATATTGTCGCACAACTTTGGGGGGAGGGGAGTGGTGTGGGGGGATGAGGAAGAGGGAGGGGATACACCCTAAAAAAATACTTAATAGACTAGGTGGCATAGTGTGTCGGTTTTGAGATATATATAGAACCTAATCTACTCAAGTTGGGGTGTCCTAGAACCCACTGCTGCGGGAAGGATTTCCAGGTGGTTATAAAAAAAACCTAATAACCTACTTTCAATGAAAAAGGTCAACATTTTCAGATTATCAAAAAAATACCCTAATTAATACAAATTATGTTTCATTTCACACGTGTACAAATATTTGAAAAAATAATTTAAAATATCTAGACCATATGCAGCTAAAATCATTATTAATGCTTTTAGGCTTTAGGGGAACTCACATAACCCTCCTACATTATCAGAATACTCAGATTCATGTGGCCATATTCTAAACCCAACCCAGACTGAGAGGAATCCCTGTGACCTCACTAAACAGGCTCACTAAAGACCAAGTGTGGGGAACAGAGCTTCCTTAGGTACAATAATTTGTCAAGTTATTACACATAACCTCATGTACAGTGTATCTTATGTACCAACAATGTTCTTGAATACAAATAATTTTTATTTATTTATACATAACACATACAATACATTACATTCTAATTATATACTTAATCCGAATCAGTAGTCTTACAAGTCAGTAGGCTATCTCAACCAAGCTATTATTTAACTGATATTTTGGCACTTTCCGTACTAGATACAAATACAAGGACATATAAAAACGAAATTTGTACAAAGACAAAGATAATTTTGGCATACTTGATAAGAGAACCTGAGTATACTCAGCACTAATCTCTGCAGAAGGTGATCTACTGTTTTAGCATAAATTATCAGTTTATCCTAGACTTTAAAATACTATTGTGTCTAATTTCTTAATTTTTCATTTCAACAAAAGGCTCAAAAAGACAACCTTTTGAAATGTGTACGATTCACAACTACCGGCGCGCGTCGGAGAGCATTCAAGCGCATTTTAAAACATGCTAGAGGAAATGTCCACAAAGCAGTTAAGTTCCTTATTTGCATGCAATATCTACGTACGGATATATTTATGTCAGTGTTTGGCAAAGCTCAAAGCTGCGTAAATTGCCTTTAGTATGTAATAAAATGCTTTCCGACGCGCGCAGGTAAGTGTGAATCGTACATTAGTCTGTTGTCAAACGATAACATAGTGTAATGTTAAGAATCAATAATTGTAAAAGCTGAGTAAATAATAGCTAGTTTTAATGAACAAATGAAATAGATGACCTTCCCTTAACACTACAGCTCGTGATATGGGCCACGCGGGGACACGCTAACATTTCGATCGGGCAACATTCTTCTCCTATCCTCTATCTCATTTTTTTTCTTTGTGTTGTTCGTTATTAGCCAAGTAGGTGGCGTTATTTACGTAAGGGTTAATCTGACGAATTGCAGTAAACAAAACAAAGGAGAATGCCGTCTGATGTATGGCGCTCGGTACCAAGACTAAAGTGAGTGCGTCAAAAAATATCCAATAAGTTTTTAGTCGATTCTACTGTCAAAATAATTAAAAATGAGGGTTATTGTCATAGTAAACCTTTACATCAATGTTTATTGCTATAGCAACGTATTTAACATTGGTTGTTGTAGTCTAATGGCGGCGTGCAACGGAAACCAAATCAACAAAGTATATTTTTATTCGATTATTAATCCCGTCGGTGTGTAAAACTAAAGAAAATGTTATTGACATTTATAAAATATAATACATTTTATGGGATACGTTCGGTTTTGACGCATTTGGTACGGGTTCTCGGCATTCTCCTTTAATTCAATTTAAATTACTCATTAGCCAGTAATGCAGTCAGGCTACCGTCATTATGTGGAACACTAACGTTAATAAAAGAAAATGTTTCATCAATCATCCATTTAACTGTTCGAAACTATGGTAGTGCTGTGACTAATTATGGTAGCACTACGGCCGTGAAGGCCTATTGTGATGGAGGCACAAAGTTTTGAAGTTTTGCATTCTAGAAGACTTTTTTTAAATCTCCTATCTAGCAATCTCCTTTTCTGTGCATTGAGCTAGAGTTTTGATGTTTGCTCCATTATTGGCATTCATGGAATATGCCCAGAAGACTATTAATATCCTCAATGTTCTTCACGTTATTCATGAGTTGTATGAGGTCTAGCGGGATTCTCATTTGTCTTCGGATGGTGGTGGATTTGAGCATCAGATTCTGTGCAAGTTCGTTTGTATGTATATACGTTTGGCATACATTGTATGAAATACTTCAATAAGAACTGTTGTTAACCTTGACCCTATTACCTCTGTCCAAACGCATACGTAACGCGCCTCGTTACGATATCAGCGTGGAATCTGCGTGTAATCGTATTCTCTATGCCCATGTCAAATTGCTTAAGGTGACGCCATGGCGTGTTTTGGAAACGTGTTTGTGTTTGAAGCACATTATGAAGTCGGCAAGGAATCTTGTGTCATAGAGAATAAGGACCCTTGTTGTGTATTGCATATCTATGAGTAGAGTAGGTATAGGTAGTGTTGTGAGAGTGGGTACCTGCAAAAGATGCTACCTACCTTAAGTGAGCAGTCTTGACTAGTCTCGGTGGCTGCGGCTGCCCTCGCATAACGATACACTTGCTGCACCAAGATTTGCTAATCGCAAAGGCGTGTTGTCGCTTCGGACGCGCAGGCAAGCCATGGAGCCTGCGGTGTCCGCGTGGTAACAACAAACTTATTACTTTGTGTTGAAGCGTACTTATGTGCCGTTTTGTGGAAATAAACTATATGAATATATAAATAAGCCAAGTAAGTTCATAACATACCTCTATGTTTCAGCAACGATCCACTTCAAAGAGTTGTGAGAATTAGCCACAGTTGCAAGCTGATGGCAACCGGAGGTATAGACACCAAAGTCAGGATATGGAGTTTCCCGAAAATGGAACTGATGTTTGAGCTTGAAGGACATACTAAAGAGGTATAAATATATAAATATAAATAATAGCTTCGTTCTAGGTCTTACGGGGTTGAGTGGGAACATACATACTCACACACACACACACACACACACACACACACACACACACACACACACACACACACACACACACACACACACACACACACACACACAAACACACACACACAAACACACACCGAGAGAGAGAGAGAGCGAGAGAGAAACTCTCGCATTTATATAATTATATTCCGCCCGCGGCCTTGCTCGCGTGGTACAAGTTCAAAGTAGCCTGTGTGTTAATCTACGTCACAAACTATGTATATTCCAAGTTTTATACAAATCCGTTCAGCCGTTATGCATGCGACTGAAAACAAACATACACACACACAAACGGTCTTTTGCATTCATAATATTTTAGAGATTGAGATTAGTGATATGAAAGATAAAAAGAAAGGAAATCTATTTATTTCACCACATACTTACACAACACATCAAATAGTATTTACATTAGGTTATAAAATACAAAAGTAAAAACACGGATTGGTAAATGCTATGGGCAAAAAGGTAAGTAAAGTAGGTAGGCATATGTAGGTAGGTCTAAGTAGGAGATGAGATTGAGATTGAGATTGAGATAAAAGTAAAGTAAAAAATCTCTTTATTCATGAGGCACTGAAAGTACACTTTGAATCGTATTTTTTTTTAATTTGCCACCATTTCGTAACGCGACCAGACAGAGAAGAATTGGCAAGAAACTCTGCTTGGCTTATATTTATTTACCGTTGTTCTTAATAACTATTACATTGTTTTTGAGGGATTTGGAGGCAGTTTCATCCTCTATCAGCATCTTTTTTCATCTAATTATTATTATAAGCAAGCCAGTTATTTTATATTTTGAATTTATTTACTTACATAGTGTAAGTGAAAACCTCCAAAAAACATAATTTCAGCTGGATGATCTGGACTTCAGTCCATGTGACAGCAGGCTAGTGAGCATCGGCAAGGATGGGCTCGCCAACATCTGGACGACGAGCAAGAAGCAACCACCACTCCTGAAGATCACCTGCCAACCACCGAATGGAACCAAATATCTCTTTAGGAGATGCAGGTACGTAATAAAATTATTTGTGCCAGGTTTTCTGTATACAGTACTATAGTACATTGTTCACCGAGAGGAGAAAGTGACCGATTACTTTAAAACACCCGAGATCGGAAATCGCACTTTCTCTCGAGTGATACATAGTGCTTTATACTACACCTACGAGGAAAATAAAAAACTAACTTGACTTTGACTTTGACTTTGACTAGCCAGTGCTTTTTTTTTAGCTAGTGGCCAGTGTCATTTTTCGAACTTGGAGATAAAAACTCACTGTAAAATCGTTTTGGCTTTTGATATTTAGGTTACCAGCGCATAGTCTTACCCAAAATTAAAAAAGAAAAACCACGTAAGAAATGGATTTTCATACACTTTTCTCTCCCGCTCAGATGCGTTTTCTCCCCGCATATTTGTTCGATATGCAATGACGTACTTTCTACCGTAAATTTGATAAAGTATCAAGGTACTTTCCGAGCAGGTGTAGTATAAAAAAGTTTACAGCCCACATGATTACTACAGTTGCTATCAAATCAATCAAATCAAATTATATTTATTTGCGAATAATGTGGTTACAGGTTCTTGATATTTAAAATTAGATCGGCACATTAACTATTCCTAGTATGCAAATATACGTAGTATTATTTTTTACAAAATTAATTAACACTTCTCTTAAAGTCTTAAAACATATCAAAAATATTTAAATTTATTAAAATTATAAATTATCAATTTAACATAAAATAAATTCAAAATACATATAGCTGGTATGTGCTCGTTTTTTATTTGTGAGAGTTAAATCTCATCTAGTATTATTTATAAGAAAAAAAATGTGTATACATATCATCATCATCATGACGACCTCTGTGGCGCAGTGGGCGAAGGTCCGCCTGTGACGCAGAAGGTTGCGGGTTCGATTCCCGCTACGGGACAAATGTTTGCATGTTCTGCAGATATTTGTCTCGGGTCTGGGTGTTTTCTATGTATGTATTTACAAAAAAAAATGTATCTATGTAGTATATCAATCATGTGGTTCCCATAATACAAGCTCTGCTTAGTTTGGGGCTACATGATGCTGTGTGATAACGTCCAGGATTATGTTATTATTATTATGTTATGTTATCATCATCATTATGATAATGATTGTGTTCAGCCTATAGCAGTCCACTGCTGGACATAAGCTCCGTAATGTGCGCCATTGCGCCATGTCCTTATCCCCGTTCGGAGTTGAGTGGACGCAAGAATACACATAAACTTAATTTTTCCTATTAGGTTTTTAGTGTATATTTGTTAACAAAAAAAAACAGAAGCGAGAGTAAATTTACTTTTTAAACATGGATTCACAGTTTTACAGTGTTAAGGCGACGATACATGTCAAAACTCCCTCTCGCTCGCACTATTCAACATTTTTGAAGATATAAATCACTGAATGTAGTTATGCAAAATAGCAAACATTCACGGCCTAGAAAATAACAATAGGACAAAGGTTCAGCAAGAATATCATGTTGAACCCAACACGTTTTCCTACCAAAAAATTTGCACCAAAATTGATCACATTGGTACCAGTTTTTTGGTAAGAAAACGTGATAGAATCAAAATGATATTATTGCTGAACCTTTGTATTGTTATTTTCTAGGCCGTGAAGGTTTGCTATTTTGCATAACTACATTCAGTGATTTTATATCTTCAAAAATGTTGAATAGTGCGAGCGAGAGGGAGGTTTGACATGACTAGTCGCCTTAAATTAAAGGCCAGGCAAACATATTTTGCGCATTACACTACACCAGTACAGTCTCACTCCGCACTTTAGGTACGAAGCTATAAGTACATCTTTGGGCCCCGAGTGCGGGGCTCGCTCCGTACGTTAGTACGCGTCAGAAGACATAAGAGTTACTTATAGAAAGGGATGCAATGTGTAGGTGAATATAAAATGTTAGGTACGAGCTGAATAACACTTTATTGCGTCGCAGCTAAAGTAGCTATTTGTTTAATCGTTTTTGCGGATAATTCTGTTGATTTTTCTATTCTGTGACTATACACCAATTTGCTACACAATTTTTGATGTACATATAAATCCATCCAGATTCGCCCCAATAGAGGACCAAGACGCGTACCGTATGTTCACGATCGCCAACCCCCTGACTCGCTCCGGCAAGCAGAAGGGGCTGATCCAGCAGTGGGACCCCACGGACGGCTCCCTCACCAAGTCGGTGGTGGTGAACGAGTCTCTCTCGGCGCTGACGGTCCGAGATGATGGCCGGTTCGTCGGGATTGGGACCATGTTCAGCGGATCTGTCGATATTTATGTCGCGTTTAGTTTGCAGGTGAGATCATAATCTATACTACAATCGAATAGAATAGATATTATTATTTAGTATTTGTCAGGTAACACAGGCTTGATAATAGACTGATGGACGTTGCAGTGTCAGTTAAGCCAATACTCTTTGGCTCTCGTTATAATGTAGTACGTGTTTCTGCCATAATCAATAATAACAATTAAAAAGTTTAAGTGTTATTGTTACATCAGTACCTACTCTTGCCCATTATACTTTCAGTATAAGTTAATGTTTGTTTTGTAATTTATGTTTAAGTTGGTGTGAGTACAATAAAGAGATCTATCTATCTACTCTCCAGCTTACAGTATTTAACATATATATTTATTTATTATATCGATTTTTTGTATAGTTATATAGTTGGGAGCAGGCTTTGAAGCTGCAGGCTTTCCCCTGTATGTGGAGCAAACGGCGCTTGGCCGTGATTGCCCGAACATTTCGACAAGACGAGGAATTGACTTAGTAGCGCAGTTGGTTAGCGCGTCCCGGTATTTATGGAAAGGTCGCAATTTTTGGGATATACAAAAATTTCAGAATAGAAATACTTTATTCATACCACGCCACGACAAACAAGATTTAAGTTAGTGTAATAAAAAATAAACAATGATATGATACGACTTACACATTAAAAGACATCGTAAAAGTGCTCTGTGTGGTGGTGAAATGGTCGCAAGCTGAGCATATGTTACTATGCTGCGGCGCTGGCAGATTTGATTGGGTTATCCTATATTAAATAAAAAAATATTATTTATTGAACGGCGTTGGTGCTGGGGTGTACGGGGTTCCAACCTCCATCTTTGGAACCCAAGCCAACCTCACCTGCTCGTGGTGCACACTGCTAAACAACGAACGGGGCTCTGGCAGACGGCTGATTGCGGCATAGCACAGCCTTAATCAGCACAGCTAAATCCCCTGGCCACCGACGGGCAGCAGCGTCGGTGGTGCGAGAAGCTGTGCCCTGCGATCCCCAACCCGCATGCCCAGCGTGGGGATTATGGGCATATCCCCCTTTATTAGGAGAGGCCTATGTTCAGCAGTGGACTGATATAGGCTGGTGTGTGGTTGGTGCTGGCCCGCGTCCTTCGCACGAGGGATGCACACCTCTTCCGCATTGTGGCGTTAAAGCAATCGGTGTGTGCTTGCGAGAACATGCCGGAGGCGCTGCAGTAGCGGGGCAGCCCCAACACCTATATTGATGCTATGCACGTATGGAGATTTAGAAACGAAGTGTCGTGTTTCCAGCGAGTCCTGCACGTGAAGAGCGCGCACATGATGTTTGTGACTGGACTGGAGTTCCTGCCGGTGCGAGGCTTCGGCCCCGCCGTCACGGCTCGCTCCGAGGCCGCGCTGCTCAGCATATCCGTCGACAATTGTCTGTGTGTGCACTCCTTACCCTACCGAAGTGAGTACCTCTGTAACCCCTCATCTCCCTTACCTTACCGAAGTGAGTACCTCTGTAACCCCTCATCTCCCTTACCTTACCTAAGTGAGTACCTCTTTAACCCCTTATCTCCCTTACCTTACCGAAGTGAGTACCTCTGTAACCCCTCATCTCCCTTACCTTACCGAAGTGAGTACCTCTGTAACCCCTCATCTCCCTTACCTTACCTAAGTGAGTACCTCTTTAACCCCTTATCTCCCTTACCTTACCGAAGTGAGTACCTCTTTAATCCCTCAGATCTCTTACCTTACCGAAGTGAGTACCTCTTTAACCTCTCAGCTCCCTTACCTTATCGAAGAGAGTACCTCTTTAATCCCTAAGCTCCCTTACTTTATTGAAGTGAGTACCTCTTTAATCCCTCAGCTCCCTTACCTTACCGAAGTGGGTACCTCTTTAACCCCTCAGCTCCCTTACCTTATCGAAGAGAGTACCTCTTTAATACCTCAGCTCCCGTACCTTATCGAAGTGAGTACCTCAATCATCCTTCAGCTCCCTTACCTTACCGAAGTGAGTACCTCTTTAACCCCTCACGCTAACATTTCGATCTGGCAACATCTGACCCGCGCGGTCCCCCTTACTCTCTCGCTTCCTTCTATCTTCTATCTCATTATTTTCGTTGCTTTGTTCGTATAGCCAAATAGGTGGCACTATTACGGCGAGCAGAGGTGTATTAACGGGTTATTTACCATGATTTGTGAGTTCTATTCTGTTCAAGCTCAGGACAGGGCGCAATGGCGCTCATTAGGGGAAGCCTATGTCCAGCACCTATTTATTACCAATAAATTGATTATTCTAGTACTATAGAGTCACAGTCTTCAAGTGAAAAGTGTCAAAAATCGCCCAAGCGTATTTGACGTAAATAAACTTGAAAATGCAAGTTGCACTATTCAATAAATAATGCTGGGCATAATCACACAGCATAATTAATCTAGCTCAAAATAAGCAGAGTTTGTATTATGGGAACCACATGATTAATATTTGACGACTGGCCTTAGAGCTCAGTTGGTAGTAACTCTGCCTTCTGAGGTGCAGGTTGCGGGTCCGATTCCCGCCTAGGACAAACATTTGAGTTATGAACATGGATGTTTGTTCTGTGTCTGGGTGTTGTATGCTGGACGTAATCACACAGTATCATGTAGCCCCAAACTAAGCAGAGCTTGTATTATGGGAACCACATGATTGATATACTACATATATATATTTTTTGTAAATACATACATATCATACATAGAGAACACCCAGACCCGAGACAAATATCTGTAGAACATGCAAACATTTGACCCGCAGCGGGAATCGAACCAGCAACCTTCTGCGTCTCAGGCGGACCTTCATATATAAGTATCTATGTATGCTTATCAGTCTCTTCTACCCATAGTACAGGCTCTGCTTAGTTTAGAATCAGTTGAACGTGTGTGATGTTTCGTATATTTTATTTATATACTACATAGATATATTTTTATGTAAATACATACATACATATTATACATAGAAAACACCCAGATCCGAGAGTGATATTTGTAGATAATGCAAACATTTGCTTTGCAGCAGGAATCGAACCCGCAACCTTCTGTATCACTGACGGGCTTTCGCCCACTGCGCCACAGAGGTCGTAAATTATTTATTATACAAATAGTGTTTTTAGGGTTCCGTACCTCAAAAGGAATTCTTTCATCTCTGTCTGTCGAGACCCATTTCTCAGGAACGCGTAGGGATATCATATTGAAACTAATAATACTCAGATATAAAAAACTTTTTAGTCAACGCAATCAAAAGATACGGCCGTTTACGCATCATATTCATACATCAAGACACTCGAAATCAAAACCTATACAGTCATATTCCAAAACGAAGAATAAAGATATCTTCGTTTGAGTTTAAGTCTGACATTTTGTAAAGAAAATACCAGTTTTAAACCTAGACTATCTTTAGTCTTCGTTTTGGAATAAGACAGAAAGGTTACCGTTACCCGTTGAATTAGAATCATGAAATTTGTCAATACATAAGCAAAGGGAAGAATCCTAAAACTTTAAAGTAGTTATGTCACGAATTTTCATCGATGCGTTGTGAGGCGTCGTCGTTGATCGCCATTGGGTTGATCTATAGATCAGCGAAGAAATATTTAGAAAGGAAAATGATTACTAAAGAATTAGACTACTTTCGAAGACAGCTGCAGTAAGGTAGGTATAAACATTATTGATTGTAGCAATTTGTTCACAGGTACTGTACCTGCCTGGGTTGCCATCCTACTTATTATCTTCGTACTGTTCTGTACATTCACATTATGTTCTTATTTAGGCATTTAATTTATTTGTATGTAAATTTATTATAATGAATACTTTCCTATAAGTGTCGGGGCTACGTTAGTATAAAATTATTATTATTTAGGCAAATGGACATTATGCTCGTATATTGTTTGTATGTATAAGTAGGTATAAATATTCGAATTATATGAAGTGCAATGTTGATTCTATTTTATTTATATTATTTAATAACCTAGTAACACCTCGTCCCTCAGTTGGGCCAAGGTCTTCCCCGAATCCTTTAAACTCCTCACTCCTTCGCGAACTCCCAACATTATCTAGCGAGGACTCGAGACACCGTCCCGATAATGGTAGCCATACACGATCAAGTCCATGGTCCAATCATGTAGAACTGACAGTGGGTGTGCGTGGATTGGCATGGCAGTTACTATTGTGTGGTGTATATGGACGAACTGCAGATTGGATCAAGTAGAACTGACAGTAGGTGTGCGTGGATTGGCATGGCAGTTACTAGTGTGTGGTGTATATGGACGCACTGCAGATTGGATCAAGTAGAACTGACAGTGGGTGTGCGTGGATTGGCATGGCAGTTACTAGTGTGTGGTGTATATGGACGAACTGCAGATTGGATCAAGTAGAACTGACAGTGGGTGTGCGTGGATTGGCATGACAGTTACTAGTGTGTGGTGTATATGGACGCACTGCAGATTGGATCAAGTAGAACTGACAGTGGGTGTGCGTGGATTGGCATGGCAGTTACTAGTGTGTGGTGTATATGGACGAACTGCAGATTGGATCAAGTAGAACTGACAGTGGGTGTGCGTGGATTGGCATGGCAGTTACTAGTGTGTGGTGTATAAGGACGAACTGCAGATTGGATCAAGTAGAACTGACAGTGGGTGCGCGTGGATTGGCATGGCAGTTACTAGTGTGTGGTGTATAAGGACGAACTGTAGATTGGATCAAGTAGAACTGACCGTGGGTGGGCGTGGATTGGCATGACAGTTACTAGTGTGTGGTGTATATGGACGAACTGTAGATTGGATCAAGTAGAACTGACCGTGGGTGTGTGTGGATTGGCATGACAGTTACTAGTATGTGGTGTATATGGACGAACTGCAGATTGGATCAAGTAGAACTGACCGTGGGTGGGCGTGGATTGGCATGGCAGTTACTAGTGTGTGGTGTATAAGGACGAACTGCAGATTGGATCAAGTAGAACTGACAGTGGGTGCGCGTGGATTGGCATGGCAGTTACTAGTGTGTGGTGTATAAGGACGAACTGCAGATTGGATCAAGTAGAACTGACCGTGGGTGTGTGTGGATTGGCATGGCAGTTACTAGTGTGTGGTGTATAAGGACGAACTGCAGATTGGATCAAGTAGAACTGACAGTGGGTGCGCGTGGATTGGCATGGCAGTTACTAGTGTGTGGTGTATAAGGACGAACTGCAGATTGGATCAAGTAGAACTGACAGTGGGTGTGCGTGGATTGGCATGGCAGTTACTAGTGTGTGGTGTATATGGACGAACTGCAGATTGGATCAAGTAGAACTGACAGTGGGTGTGCGTGGATTGGCATGACAGTTACTAGTGTGTGGTGTATATGGACGCACTGCAGATTGGATCAAGTAGAACTGACAGTGGGTGTGCGTGGATTGGCATGGCAGTTACTAGTGTGTGGTGTATATGGACGCACTGCAGATTGGATCAAGCCTACAGGGTCATGCCCATTGGACTATAGGCAGCATGGTGTATGGCCACCATAACGGCCTAGGCCAACATAGCTTGATGATATTGACCCATGATTCCGATGACATCCAACTTAAATGGCTTGCCCAATCCCACTTAAACCTGGCAATATTATATACCACGTCGTGAAAAAGCGCAGTATGGAGTTTCGCTCTCGATCGACGTGTCTATAGCCGTTACGACGTGTCTATGTTGAGTTACATTATCCTCTGGCTCTAATCTTGAACTTGGACTATTTTAATGCCTATGCGCGTAGGTTAGGATAGGCAAAATACCCGTATGCATGAGTTTACGTGGAAGGTCACCCTCCATGAACTACTTACCAACGAATCCTATATTATACCGTAACCGATAACGCTTCGTTTTCTTTTAAAACTGTCAAAAATTAACAACGGGGCGTGGATAATTTGACAGTTTTTCAAGGGAAAACGAAGCGTCATCGGTAACGGTATATTATAGGAACCGGCCGTTAATGGACCAGCAGCTCTTCCAGGCTTTTTCAATGCGACGAACGATTATCCTGACTTCGAAGCTTGCTAACCGACCTAAGCAGATATAGTGCCACAAGTATAAGGGGTGTAAGCGGTTCCAACCCCCATCTTCGGAACCAAGCAAACCTCACCTGCACGTGGTGCACCCTGCTAACTAACAAACGAGGCTCTGGCGGCCGGCTGATTGCGGCATAGCACAGCCTAACACCGGTATTCATAACGTCGTGATCCGAAGTCGAAAAAGACGTTAATGGAACTAAAATGGAGTTGCACAGGACACCTGGCAATGCGAGGTGATGACAAGTGGAATAAGGCGATAACTGAATGGCGTCCTAGAATTGGGTACATTGAACCGTGGGGATTGGCATATACGCCTATACCCAGCAGTGGGTAAAGTAGGGCTGTAGATGATGATGATGATTTCCTTTCGTTGTAGATAGCCCAGTTAAACACAATAAACAGACTTTATTTACTCAACATATCGCAAGAAGTAAATGAAAGATACATAACTTTCAATAACATTTAATTACTTACTTACATCAAAACAAATAACATACACTGATCATCGTGACCTCGGCAAGTTGCATTCATGATTAGACCGACTAGAAATCTATAATTACTAATAGTACGTAGATATAATACAGCATGGAAAACGACAGGGGAAGACAAAACTTTCAAAACATACAAATGACAGTGGATTTTCAAAGGAAATTTTCATGTACCGATTTTTCGTTAAAAGTTTTATAATAAACTCTAGGGCGTTTCGCGGATCACATGAACTCACGACCCTCAATATAGCGCGAAAACAGTGTCTTCTGTGACCTTACGGTACATGAAAATTTTCGTTGTTGCAACAATAATTACGAAGAAAATGTAGGAAAAATTTGGCGCAAAATATGGACGCATTACTTTCAACTGTATATTTTTACTGTTTTTTTTTCTACGATTATTTTATTAATATGTTAAGAGCTTAGGAATATTGAGATCATGGTCGCGCCTAGACTGCCTCATTGCCATTCAACGGTCAATGTTGCTAGTAAAGGCCATTATTTATTAAAAAAAACAAACCAATTCACTCTACATTTCCACATTTGCGCCAACATAACCAAAACTAATTTGTGGCTTCATGTTAATTCTTTCAGGACGGACTTATAATTTATCTCCACGCCAATGAATAACTTGCATAATAATCTCTTCCCCATGAATAAAAAACATACTAGGTACATAACATACTTCAATAGAAGACTAAATAAACATAAAAATCAACTAACTATACAAATGTGATGTATACAACAATAAGATAATATTATATTATATATATAAACATAGCAACGGATTTGGCCTCACAAATTCTAATACATTTAGCAGTATCTATGTTATTAGTAAAGGCTAAAAATAATTCTATCTCAAAATTTGAAGACTCCATTGAGATTCTGTATATTTATAAGACCAGTTCCGCATATTGTAAATACTTGTGTAACAGATATATTAAGGTATGATACAATAGTTTTGTATAAAAATATGGCAATAATGCAAGGATGTGGTCTGATTATATCAATTGATATAGTTTCATAATAATTTTGTATATTTTTATGGTCCCTAATTAAATACTGTATATTTTGATAAGTAACTACCATACTGTCGTTATATGTCAAAAATGATTTACATTAAACATAACATTTTTACTTTCTAGTAAACAAGCCTCCTTTAATAAATCACATCTGGAAAGTTAAAAGTTTGTTAATAGTTTTATTGTGTAAAATATCCTTTTAAAGTTATTTTACAGTTTCACTAGCGCATTTTTGTCATAAAACAACAGCACTACATATATATATACCTATATAAAATGGTGGTTGTAAATTGTATATGTTTCAAGGCACGAGTCTTACTGTGTCGGTCAAAACAATCGGAATTTGAAACGATATGCATCACATATAGGTACCGTACACTAAGATTACATTTATATTAAATGGCACATTAAAATTATGTAGCAATAGATTCATAACTATAATATTAACATATTCCATATAACATAATAATTGTTTATAACATAGTTAATATATTCTTTGCTCTAGCATCACATCAGTACAGTTTTCCTTAAAATGTATAAAATTAACTACTTTGTTGAATAATAATATTCTTTTTCAGTTTATTTATCACAATCATATACAACAATTAACAAAATATACAATGTAATATGTCAAATGTTAGTAAAATAGTCTATCGGTTTTGTCGACTTTGGTAGGATACACTTTGCACTAAACTTACCATTTTGTTTGAAATATACAAGTAGGTGGAAATCAATACAGACAATAACCATTTAGCGCACAAAGTCTTCTAAAAAAAAAAAGAAACATCTATTTTGTTATTAAAGTCTTTAAAAGTTGATAATAACAAATATAGGAAAAGTTAATTAGAAAAGTCCCAGAAGAGAGAAGAGTCCGTTGTTAAATTTGGCGTTTTAATGATTTCTTTCAAAGGAAAACAATGAAAAAATCAAAAATGTTTAGCCAATTCCAATTTCAATTCAGTCATATTTTTTTGCAGCAATGTCTAGCCAAGCTGTTCAACAACTTATGTCAAGTTTGTATAACCATTGCTTGACAGTTACGAGTATATTAGAACCAAACAAGGTTAAATCTTAAAAAAATAAAGTTTTTTCAAGATTCTCGTGGTAAAATTCATCCACATTCATAATAAGGAGTATTTTTCGAGATAACGTGTATATTTCGAGTGATTTGAAATATTTTATGCGCTAAATTGAGATGCTAAACATACAGACAGCTCAATATTCTTCCACAAAATAAAATTACTTTACAAATTGAAATGTAGATAATAACAATGTTTTCTAAAACACTTCAAACTTTAGTTTTTAAGAAGTACAATTCTGATGGTTTTGGACAGTTTTATTTTGAACTAATCGATGCTTTTTGGCCTAACCCTATGTTAATATATATTTATGCTATATTTTTGACATAAAAGTACCTCGTATTTAACATTCCTCCTGAATAACCATAGCTTGTCTTTTACCACACTTGTCACCAACTACTACACAACATAAATACAAAGCTACCTACGCTAACTATTTACAAATTCGATTCAAACTTACATAACAATTAAATATATTTCTTGTAATTTCTTCCAAATTCACACAATACATACGTTACCTATATTATGTACAGACAGTTATTTGAATATATAGGTACCGAACGTAAAGGTAATAAACCTTTCTTACAGTAAAAAGCACAATAATGTTGCCATCTTTTGCATATGAAGCATAAAAAAACAGGTAACTTTTGTTAAATAGTGGCTTATGAAGTACCTTTTATATAAAAAATACAATTCAAGCTTCTTATCACTTTTTACATTGCAAAAAGTTTACTTTTGTATATTCAAGTCAAACTCTCAATGGATCTGAAACGGCTTCAACTGTACATAATATAAATGTCCTGATATTTGCCCTGTAATACTGACTTAATCAATGTACTAATTGACGATTCACTTACTGTCGCAGTCAATAAAAAAACTTGAGAATCATAAAATCCACACACACTTCCAGTCGAGATTGGTGTACCGTACTAAACATAGGTCATACAACTACGTATAAATAGTAACATCCATTAAAAATTCACATAAAAACTGCGTGTATTTGAGCCCTCGACACGTCACCGAAATGCATATTCAGTTACACAAACTAGTGTCCGCCGTCCGAACGCGACGCGGGACCGCGACATTACACTGCAACGAAACAAACAGCCATTAGACGCGCCTGCGGAACTGCGGAACGATCGCGCGACACAGTGCAGTAATTATAAGAATGATCAATGAACAAACTGTTCCGTGTAATAGTCCATGTACATACCCTGGTCGAAGGTGCTCGGGTTTATGTAGGAGAGCAGGTCCTGGTCGCTCATGTCCGTGAGGCCCTGCACCGGCGCCGTCATCTCCTGCGACACCGCCTGCGACACCGCCTGCGACACCGCCTGCGACACCGCCTGCGTCACCGCCTGCGAGACCGCCTGCGACATCGCCACCAGCGGCGTCTCGGCCGGCGGCTGGTCGCCGGGAGGCGGCGCGCTCTGCTCGCCCAGCGCCTGGCACTGGCTGGCGCTCTCCGTCGACAGGATGTTGGCCGTGTTGATGGCCGACGTCACCAGCGCGTTCATCGTCGAGTCCGACGTGAGGATCTCCGCGGCCGCGTTCAAGATCATCGACTTGACGGCGGCGGGCGGCGTCTTCACGGAGCTCAGCTGCTGCACCTGGTCCGTCATCATCATGAGGTCGTCCTGCGGCGCGCCCTGGGCGGGCAGCACGATGCGCGGCCCGCCCTCGCAGAGCATGCTGGGCGAGACCTGCGGGTCGAGGATCACGTCCGGCGAGATGGCGGAGGCGGGCATGGGCGGCAGCAGATCTGGCGGCCGCCCGCCTGCCACGGCCGCGTTCGGCGAGAGCAGCACGTCCGAAGCGTGCGAGGCGGATGACGGCGAGGCGGCGCCGCCCGCCAGGTGGTCGTCCACGCGCGAGTTGACGAGCTCGTCCAACTTGGCGGCGTCGGACGGCAGCATGGCGGCCGTGGCCTTCATGGCGTCCTCCACCAGCGCCTCCATGTGCGCGCTCTGCCGCGCCAGCCGCCGCTCCAGCTGCGTATGCTCCATCTCCAGCTTGGTGATGGCGCCGAAGGGGTTGAAGTTGACGGCCTGCTGCCGCCCGAAGGCACCGGCCGCGTGCGCCGCGTCAGTGATCATCAGCTCCGGGTTCATGGCCTTCATCTCGCCTGTCATCGGGTCCACGTTGGTCTTGGAGGAGATGAGCTGCCGCATGGGCTCCATGATGGTGGGGTAGATGGGGCCGGCGCTGGCGTCCGTGTTGAAGATGGCGGCGGTGACGGACTCCACCATCTTGTCGGTCTGCACCTGGTTCTGGATGGCCTGCAGTTGTTGCGTGAAGGAGGCGAGCGGTGACGGCGACTCGCTCTGCGTCGGCGTCGAGGGAGACAGTTTGATGCCGTCGTAGCTGCTCACGAACTAGAAGATAATGAATTATACCTATCAATTATCGTCTCACCTACAAAGAAATACATAACGGAGTCTATTCGATTCAGTTCAATTTAAGCACTGAGACAAAACACATCGGACTCCGCTGTCTGCAGGTACAAGCCTCCAAGTGTTCAAAGATTTTAAAGATTTTACAAGTATATTCACCTGGCTGGATCCATCCCTCGATAGTGATTCAGACTTGAGCCTGAGATCGACGACCCTCTCGTCAGGTATCAGCGAGTGTCCTGGCGATGTGGGCCCGTCCCTACTGCACTCGCTGTGCTCCACCAGGGAATGCTGGCTCGATTCATCTGCAACCTGGAATATAATTACAACATATTATATCGAAACTATCATGGGAACACTGGTTGTGAACATTATTATTAATATTCTTGGGATGATACCATGATTTGTGAGTGTCCATGATTACGGACGGACGGTATACGGAGAGTTCTTTTTAACTGGGACAGTACGAGGAAATGCGATGACAGAGAAACTGTCATAAGAACAATTTACTTTTTTTTGTGATGATTATATTGGTATAGTTAAATTTTTTATCAATCGTGAGTTTTCCGCAAAAAATCACCAAAAATGTATCAGTTAAGACAGCAGAAGGTGGTCAAAATCAAGTAAAACGTTGTCCCGTACTGTCAGAGTTAAAAAACACTGTAGGTATATTCCGATATTATACTATTTAACTATTTTAATATGGTTGGTACCAAAAAGCTTAAAGTAACCTATAAGCTGACAGAACAAAAGCACGCGGATGGAATGTAAGGATATGGTTTCCAAGCAACTTATTCGTGAAAACCTGTATCTACTTATTGGCTTTTTGTTATAAGTCAAATAACCTATAAGTTACTTAATAAAAAAAAATAAGTTATTGTATTTATTTATAAATAAATAATATACCAGGCTGATGGAAAAAATGACAGGCCGATGGAGCAAATGACAGGCTAATGGAACAGGTGACATCAGAGATGGATCAAATGGACATGACCTTGACGATTGTCAATTGACTCTGGTGTGACATTCCGGAATGAACTTTCCTTATGATATTCAACAAGGTGAAATGTTTAACGCTTTGAGTGCTGAAAACACAAATGTGATTCTGCACGTCCTCCTCCTCATCCAGGCCATCATCAGAGGCCGGCAGCCAACGTGCTTGTGTATACTTACTACCAGGTGGCAAGTGGCGAACCGCGGTATGCATAAGCTATGTATACTTACCTCGCAGGGTGTAAAGGATTTCATTTGTATCTTCGGAACTCAAGCCAACCCCACCGGCTCGTGGTGTAACATAGCTAACAAACGGGGTTATGGCGGCCGGCTGAATGCGGTGCCTAATACCAGCTACGGGGCGGTGTGAGCTGAGCCCTGCGATTTCAACCAGCATCTAGGTATGCTGGTGGGGGTTAAATATATCCCCCTTCTTATTAGGTAATCTCATAGAAGAAGATCCCCAACCCGATGGTCTGACGCGCTTAGAGACAAGGGAAAATCATTCCATATTGTGGTGCAGCCACAAATCAAAGTCGTTGGAGACAGGCCGTCTACGCCTGCAGAACATCGCATGGTGATCACGAACTTCAGAAATGAAGTACCGACTACAAAGAAAGATTAGGAGATGCCTAAGACCAGCGGTGATAATAGGCGCGCCAGCCAATATATGTATGAATAATAATTTGTTTTTCACTTCTCTTGCTCAAAAAGTGTATCATAATAGTGTAGCTTAGCGGGCCTAAAACTCGAGTTTAATACCTCGGGCTAAAAAGTATTTTTTCTTTTTAATTTTTGTCTAAAATCATCAGCCCGTACAAAGCATTCGTTCTCTTACATAAAAACTCGACTTCTTGGCGCACCGTTAATCTTTTTTTTTGAAAATAGAACCGTCTTGGTGATGTTTTATGAAGGTTGATTAATTTTTGATAAAATTTCTGAAAATTGTCTAATTTTGAATTGTTTTATTTTCTCGCAATCGAAGTGAAAAGTAGAGTGTTTTACTCGGGCCAAAACCACTCATTATAACTCGGTCTTGTCATCCTCCCTCGCTACGCTCGGGAGTATAACAACCTCTTATATAATGGGATGGTTTAGTCCCTTGTAAAACAATCTACTATTATATAAACTTATCCTGTAAATTGTTCAGAAAGATACCAAAGTTGGGGGTTCTATCTTTACTTGTAGTGTTTTATTTTTGTTATGGGCTAGCTCTTGACCTTAGCGTGGTGGTTTGTTCTATTTAACGGGTCTTCCTCGCGTTTAACCTTATTTATTTTCTGGACGTTTCGATCGTGTTGCAACGATCGCGGTCACGGGATGGTTTGTTGTTCTGTTGTACTGACCTCGCTCTTGAGTCCCAGCGGCTCGTGGTCGGGCACGATGAGCGAGGGCCGGCGCGGCGGCAGCGCGGGCGGCGGCATCATGCCTCCCCACATGAGCACCGGCCGCGCCTCCTCCGACCCTGCACAGAGAGCCTGTCAGCGCGCGCTGGGCTTCCACATGGCACCTGACTACCTACGTGCCTGCCCTAGCGCGTATTCCCACTTTGACTGTCCTATTAGCATGCGTTTAGTGTACCTTTTATTTTGTAAGAACGGAGATATTTTCTTATAGTTGTAAATTTGAACGTACAACGGCTTGGAATTTATGCTAACGGGAATATTTTCATATAATTGTCCGACTTGCACAGGGGATGTTTACTAAAAATGACGCTACATTATAAACTGAAAACGGCTCTAAATATTTACGAACGGAAACACTTTCATGTAATAATTGTCCACGTACAACGGCCTGAAATTTTCAAGAATGGGAATATTTTCATATATATATTGACGCACAACGGCCGGTATTTCAAGAACGGGAATATTTTCGTATAATTATTGACGTACAACGGCCGGTATTTCAAGAACGGGAATATTTACATATAAATATTAACGTACAGCGGCCTGTTTTTCAAGAACGGGAATATTTTTATATAAATATTGACTTACAACGGCCTGCATTTCTAAGAACGGGAATGTTTTCTTACAACTTTCCATGTCAAAGGCTCAACATTTTTATAAACAGAAATATTTTTCTGCCATGGGTTATTTTCATATCATTGGATTATTTCATACAAAACTTTCATTTTATTATGAATGAGAATGACTCAATAGAGAGGAGTGGAAGGAGGGAAGGGAGGCCTTTGCCCTGCAGTGGGACAACTCAGGCTTATAATAAATATAATAAATAAATAAATGAATGAGAATCTTTTCTAGCATTATCGAGAAGCTTTAGGTACCACTTTTGTAATTTTTTCAGTAGATAGGTATGGTAGGTACATGTCAGTGAAAACATCGACAGGTTTTGATCAACATCAACCGTTTAACTGTTGACATAACACGGCGTTAACAGGAAAATTTGAATGAGTTTCGATTAATATTGATCGAATGTGCAAACTATTAGTTAAACACCAATAAGTAACGATTTAATTCACTATTCCTCAGAAAGCATACATCGAAAATATCGATAAGCGCCTCAAAATATAGTAGAATTAAGTAATGATTTTAATGATTATGCTTATAGGAAAACGAATAATTAGGTCTCGGTAGAGTCGATCACGATTTTTAAATTGATTTTCCAATATCAAAATCTAATATCTAAAACAGGTGTGAAATGCTGATTTGAGATCTGAAATATTAGGTAACATGTTTAATTTAATTAATTACCAGGTACGATATTTTTTGTACTTAGCTATTTTAACATATTGTTGTATTAAATACCTGGCCATTAAAAGAACAATTAATCTTAAATTACTTATAGTTAAACTAATCTTGACATTATTATGAGCACTTAATCCACCAGCGTTTCTCAAACTTTACGAGACCCTTTATTTAAAGTAAATTTAAATGTTTTAAAGCATAATATCCTATGTGGGTAATTGATAATCATATGAGCGAGGAAATTTCTGTGGTAACTAACTAAGTTTATTTTTCAAATAGTATTTTTTTGTAATACGTCTCATTTAAATAACAGCTAAAGTGGAAATACTAGGTACTTAAATCTATGGGCAATAACAAAGGGCTTGTAAAGGCACCGAAGTAACTATCTAGGTGATGTAGGGAGGGGGTTTGTGTAGTCTGTACCTAAAATAATGTGTAAGTGTAACTGAAAAGTCAGCTCTGGGTTAAGTAAATAGAGTTCAATCCGCCTTTCTGAAAAAATCATTATTTCAACATATTTAGAAAACTTTGTAGTGTTCATCTGTCATGTATAAAAGAGGATAAGTGTATATTTTTTTTGTTGTGTCGAGTGAGTGTATGTTAAGCTATTTGTCTTATCACTAGAATAATAGAAATTATTTAAGTTCCATAAGATATTTAATATATTTAGCTAACGAAATTTATACAATAACAAAATGCAATCAATATTTATAATCAATTTTATAGAACAATAAAATAATAAATACAACAATGACCAAAAATGTTTTGCAATTACTTTACTGCCGAATCAAAGCTTAATTTGGACCTAAATCTTGGTGAGTGTTTGTAAAAGTGTGTAAGAAGGTGTGCAAGGGTGTGAGTGTGTGTATGTGAGTGTCAGTACCGTGCTGGCGAGGGTCAGCAGTGGGCAGCGGTCGTCGGCCGAGTCGCTACCTACACAGACCTAGCTTGAACAGAAGGGAAAAAAAGAAAGAGTACGCCATTTACGCATCAGTCATTTCTTCCAAAAACAATAAAATTGTCTCTCAAAATATACTATAACTAATAAATAACATTGCGTTATTAGTCAGATACATGCAGGTACACCTTTACTTGCTATTTAATAAATGCAAATGGACGCTATAAAAAAATAACATTGTTTTATAACATCTCTAAATTGTTATACACCGTTATGTTGAAACCCGGTGGTTTGGTCGGTGTTAATAGTCTTGTACCAATACCGGTCGTATTGGGTAACTGACATTAATTTGTAAGTAAAGGTGCTGTGTTAGTGATATAAAGCGTCATTCAAGTCAAAAGCAACATATTTAGATATGTTATTATTTTCATCATAGACAAAAACTTAATATAATAATTATAATAATTTCACAAATAGGCATATTCACGGACAATGATAAATCATCCAGAAAATTAAAAATATTATAATCAACCTCTTTAGGGGTTTATCAGGTTGTCTGGAAGAGATCGCTTTTCCTTTTGTTGTTTTAACTTAAGTGTACAATATTATGTTTATTATAGCCAATATACTCTTTATAAAGTACCGGGATATGACTGAAGCCAATCACCAACATAATTTGTAATTTTCTGGATTTGATAAATTGAAAGCAAAGTTCACTGTTAGTTAAATATTTATTATACACTATATTTATTTGGGGAACATATTATTTATGAAGCAGATAGGCGTGTTCAGATAGTTTGGTTATATTTTATATAAGGGTCGAATATACAACGTATAATACTAATATGATTAGGTATATAGTTACAAAATATATATATATATATATATATATATAATCTATAATATGATAATAATGATAATATATATAATCAGTATTACTAATCTAAAACCTTATGGTCAATGTGAAACCAACCATACCAACAGCAATTTGTATTAATTTCCACTGTTTTATGGAAAAGCGGCACAAGGATGTTAGTAATGTCATGCTTCTTACAAAAATGGTACATGAAGAAGATAATCAAATGATATGTGAATACTTTTCTATTGCCACTCGTATAACTTCGATAAAACAAACATACAATAATGTTTCCTTATGCGAACTGAACGCAATCAACTTGATAAGTGAAAAAAATAACAGTGTCTAGTTTATATAAGTAGTTGTAAGCTAGAGCTCTTCAAATCTAGTTCGATCTAGTTCGCGTCGCTGCACCGAGCAACACGATATCGCTATCGGTATGTTCTGTATGTTAATATTTGTTCTCGGTCTGGTTTGCAGTCATTAAATTGCTTGAATGTAAAAGTAATAAAAGACAATTATTATAATTATTATTGTTGAAATGAAATATTTTACGTTTGCATTGACCAAAACGTAAAAAATGGTCAGATCGAATGGGTATCGTAACTGAAATAGGTGACTTGGTAATCAAAAAGGTGGTAGGTCATTTCACTTATGTATTAATATAGCAAATGATAATCGGAGAACTTTTATTACTAAAAAAAAATCTACATGAACGAATAAATTTGGTAAGTTAAAACAGTTTACAATTAAATATAGGTATGTTATAATATATTTTACAATCATAAAGTCTGAATTATAACAGTTGTCAGTTTTTATCAAACTAGCCCTGGCCCCAAAACTTTTGCAAAAAGTAAGGACTCAAATTTCCCGAAGCTATAGTCGAAAAGAATTAAAAATTTTCGAGTTGAAGAGTGCCAATAAAAGAGCATCACAAGAGCATCCCAACAAACAGCAAGATTGCGCGGTACAAGCATTACACAGATGGCGTGTTACCTTGCGCGTGGTGCCTGGTCGCGTGTAGCGGGCCGGCGGCGGAGTGCGCGGGCGTGTAGTAGAACGCGTGAGGCTCGGACGCCTTCCCGCCCGAGCGGACGAACACTTGCACGCACACCGCCTCGCCGATGTCGCCGCGGCAGTACGCCGGCACGCAGCACACTAGGTGCGTCTAAGGGCGGATACAACGTCAGCGGACCCGAAACGCGACAGTATCACCCGTCCCGAAGGCGGATAACGCTATCGTTCAACTTGAAGATGAAAGTCAGAAGCTACCGAAAGCCGCGACCATCCGATCGCAGCTCCCATCCGCCGCGCTCGGGATTCATGGGGGATCTTATGAGGATAATAAACCTAGTGCCGGTAGCAACCTTCCTTGCGACCTTCTTGCATATGATTATAAAGAAAAGCTGTGAAGAAACCTTGTAATTAATGAAATTATCATGTCAAGGCAGATCATAACGTCATTGATTGCTATGAAAATTGATGATTAAATCTGAAATGCCATTTACTGTATGCGTATCACCATACCTGTTGCAGAAACTCTTTATCGGGAACGACCTCCTCCTCCCAGATAGTGCGTCCGTCCTGTCGATGGCAGAACACCACTCTGGTCTCTTTGAGGAAGTTCTTCCCTAGCAGGTACAGCTCCAAACCTCCCGTGGCTGGACACGAAACTAATGACTTTCGGCAGACTTCGGGGACTCCGGGTGGTTGGGCTGAAACGAAAGATTGGATATATCAAAGGAATACAGGACATTGGAAATTTGCAAAGGCTTTCTTACTTTCTAGCTTAACTAGAAAGTAAAATCATAATGGACTGTTTGGATTTTGAGAGCTACGTTTGTTTCCCAGCATACTCACTGCAAATTATTTGCGTCGAGCAGACTTGCAACGTCTCCGGTTCGCCCGAGGCGTTCACGATGTCCGTCCGGAAGACCATCCGACAGCGAGTGGACTTTTTCTTCCCTCTGGATACGTGCAGGTTGCTTGAACTGCCGCCAAGCGTCTCGCCGAAACGATGCTCCACGTCCACGTTACGCTCCTGACGATAAAATCGTGTCTACATAATCTTGGATTTAGGATATAGCCACCAGCAGGACTTGTTATGTATTATTCGTTATGTTGGTAGGTTGTTTAGGGCATATACTCTCGGCAACACAGTTGCAAATTCAGCAACAGACATGTTAATAAATTGCTTATTTCTGCAGCAAAGCATCAGCTGAACTTATTGGGTTTTAAAACTTGCTGGAAAGGATATTTGTTGTGGGTACATACGTACGTATTACGTACATGCTCGATAAACTTGCTTGATCTCGAGCAAGTACATACGAACGTGTACACACGTTCATGCATGTCTCAAGACAAATGCTCGAAACTAACGAAAATGTTCGATTCTAACAACATTCAAACGTCTTTATTGCTTGCTCGATGTTCGAAAGAAGCAGTAATTGTAGCAGACGATGCCCATCAAACACAACAACGAATCGTTCCATTGCTCGAAGAGTTTCAATGCACACTAAACATGTTCTTGCGAGCAAGCTTTTTTACGTGTACACACAGGCTCGAGCATGTTTGTAGATAGCCATGCTCGGATGAAACATGCTCATCGAGCATGTAACTGCGAGGAGACTGGAGGCCCACCATATGGGTTGTTCTAAAAGGATAGAGATAACTAGAAATATATCCAAACCTTGAGTATTCCAACACAGTCGCAGGTAACCTGCCAGTTCTTGCTGGGCTCGAGATCTATCTCAATGACGACCGTGCCATCGTCCTTCCGCTCTTTGCACGGCGTTGAGTTCTTCCCAGCCACGCGACAAGCTTGGTAGAACATATGAGGGGCTACACGCCCCGTGTCTGTACCTATGAATACCTGCAATGTTTACAATCGATAAGAAATCGATGATAAAAATATAGAACGATACAAGTGCTAAGGCTAACCCAGTAAGATTATCTCGCAATGATAATTGGGAAGATAGGTGTACCTGTAATACAGCTGGTTTATCATAACCAACTAATTTGACTATTGGGAATCCGTTTCCTGAATTATCTTTGACAGCACCGCGGCTTCCTTCAGTCTGATACCTGCAAAATATAGGGCTACGTTTAGCTTTCGGAATTTTGTGCATAAGTGTCAGGATTGTATGCAATTTAACAAACCTCGCTCTATGTTGCGTTTCTGGCTGGCAAAGGATTTGTAGCTCCACAGTTCCATCTTTTGATCTGTAGGTTAGTGGCGCCGCTAGCCCTGGAGGGCCGGAGGATGCCATTAGTTGTCTTCGTCTGACCATCGCTTGTGCCAGTTTACCGCCATACTTCCCCGCGAGCTTCCCTCCCAGTTTGCCCCCCGAGCCGAGTTTCCCCGCACTTGTGTATTTGTTAGCCAGCTTACCCCCACTTCCAAGGTTACCGCACGATCTGTACGGATCTTGAAATCGCTTTCCAGTTGTTTCGATGACATTCGGGCTTGGTATACTGCACCCTGCTCGGATCCTGCAATTATAAATAACAGATAGGTACATGAGATTTGTCTTTCGGTAACGTGCCGACCACTTATTGGTGCTTGGTCGTTTTATAGGGGCAATTAAGTTATTAAATTGAAATACCAAGTAATTTTGGATTCTGATTTAAACTTCTTATTGTCTTATTGCGATTTTTCGTTACACAGAGCGGTTTTCTTCTGGCAACCAACCAGCATGAAGATTTCCAGGAAATAGCGCATGATTAACCACTATAATGGCATTGTTTGTTTAAAGTAAGTAAGTACAAACTGTAAATACCATACTCTTAATACGCAATAAGGATGATGATAAATCATGAGGACGATGTACTTAATAATGATGCGATGCAGATTGTTAAAGACAATTACATGCAGTGAACATGCGAATCCAGCACATTAATGATCATGATGCTGCAAATCATTACTGCTTTACGAAATGCTTCTTTAGATTCAGATTAAACTCTCATAGGTTATTCAGTACCTAATAAAAAATATCTACATATTTTTTGTTTGAAACTCCATAAATTGTAATTTAGAGTTATTTGACTTTAATATGTGACTTGACTAGGCAAGAAGATATTGAGTAAGAAGATAATGAAGTTTATAAGTGTTTATAGAAAAAAAAAATATTAGGTCAACGTACGCGGGGACAGGTAATACCGGCGGGGATGCAAGCGTCGTCAGCGCGTCAGGCAGCGCGAGTGTGGGCGCGGGAGCGGGCGCGGTAGCGGAGATAGCTGGTTGCGAGAAAGCGTACGCGTCATTAGCGTCGTCACACTCTAACTTAACAGCCATCTCGCTCTCGCGGCGCTGCCGTTTGCTTTCCGTGTGCTCCCAGTCGGACTCCAATGTTTCGGACAATCTGTACACACGCCGGACTTCACATTAGAAATGAATACCGACCCAAACGTTCAGTTTGAGTACAAATTACGAAATCAAATAGGATAAAAAATTATGAAAAAAGCTTTCGATCAAGAATAAAAAATAAGTATAATTTTGCAATGAAGCTGCCGGCCGATAATGAGAGCAACAATAATTTAGAAAACTGGCACAACGAAAATCAATGTAAACGCAATTTTAAACACATTAAATGGGTCGTATTGTAAGGTTAGCTTTAAATATAGCTCAGGTTCTTATTCTTACATTCAGTCGGAAGAGATGCTTTGAATATATATGACAAAAATATAAACTAGCACATGGCACTGCGCCGCGAGACGAGCGACGCGATGAGACGCCGACGCATGCGCATCATATAGCGCTTCATTCAACATTTTATCGATGTTTCGTCCAACCTCGTCTGATAGGTATCTTTGTACTTTGTATTGTATCCAATCCACCTATCCTGTCGTACGACAAATTCAATTAATTTTATTAGCCTTGTTTGTTTTTAATAAGTTAAAATTATACATATACTATAGTAATTCATATTATTTACATAAATTTATTTGTAATTAATAAATAGTTTTAACCCTGGGGTGGACGGCCGACACGGGGGAAGCACGCGCTACACTGATCGAGAACCGACTACTGACTATGTAAGTCAACGTCGTTCTTCATAATGTAAGCATAATATTTGAATTTGGATACAATATCCATCGTATGTATGTTGTTCAGCACGTAGACACACTGACAAATCTAATCAAAGATATTTTGATTAGATTTTCCGACGATTTACCGGCCCAGTACCTGGGAGTCTTCAAATCCAGAGTGAATCGGTTCCTTCTAGGTAAGCGTACTCCATCTTAGACCACATCTTCACCTGTTTCAGGTGTGTTAGTGGTCAAGCTCTTGGCTAAAATTATACTACCTACAAGAAAATTCAAGACAAACGGATTTTCCATAAACATTTCCGCATATAGAGCAGAAGGCGAATCACAAATATTTGAACCTTTCGTATCGGAAGCATTATAGTTTTTATTTTTTACAAAAATTGTCGAGCAAGCGTCTTCACCTCAAGAGAAAGGTGAAGATGTGGTCCAAGATGGAGCACGCTTGCCTAGAAGGAACCGATTCATTTTGACTTAGAAGATTTTACGGTCTTACGGTCTAACGGTAATACAGAAATTTAAATGGGCCAAAGAAAGGGCTTAGGGGTCATTTTTGCCCTACGGAGCGTGTCCGAGCTTAGAAAGGCACGATAAAGTATGAGTCTTGCTTGACGTTGGTCTTGCATGTCGGAAGTCTTTTGGGCGGCCTCATTACCAGACTAGGCCCAAACAATAGAATAATTTGTGTAAAAATGTGGCGACTGACATGAATTTTCGCTCGATTTGTCGCTTGTGTGAGCACAGCACGTTACAAGTCGAATATTCAGCATGTCAGTACAGCGAATCGAGCAGCTCGATGACGAGCGCCGAGCACATGAGCACGCTCCACTCTGCTGTCGTTTTTTGGCGAATACCTTTGAATACAAGTAAGTCGGTAGCGCGAGCACTATCGGAAGCGCACTCGTTGCTCTGTTTGTATCGTGGCTTGGTGCGATTGGTAAAATGCACAAAACCGCTTTTGTTTATTGATAAATACCGCAGTTATCTCCAACTGTGGGACACACCACATTAAGAGCATTTACGAAAAGCGACGCATAGGATCGAAATAGCTTTTGAATTATTAGCATTTTGACTACTAACTGCTGGGGATGGAGCATATATCGTCGCGAAAATTCAAGTGTCATGAGCATTTGCAAATGCGCGATGCAAATATACCTACAAATAGAGCAAATGCTCATGTACCTTAATATTCCAAATATTAGTTCTTTCTCAAACACGTGCAAAAGGTTGCTGAATGGCCCTGAAAAAGGCTAGAGTTTGTTTTGTAGGTAATGGGTATTACACGTGTCGCATCCTACTCTGCCGTTTAAGCAAAGATGAGGTTGCACATTGATAGAACGGTTATGTAACAAGTGTCAAGTAACAAAAAATGTGAGAATTTGTATAAGTATGCATTGTTTTGTTACTACTTAGCTTCTACAAAATCGATATTAATGGTAGGTAATGTGATTTATTTAAAATTTAAACAAAATTTTTCGTGTAAGCTCCTATAAGCCTGACCCTTGATCAATCCGGTCGGCTATAGATAGTTAAATCGGCGTTTCCCTTTATTCTAGGATATTAACATATACCTTTAGATATACCTTTCGCTCGAGGCTTGACTGACACGACATACTCTCATCTGAACTACTATTATAAAGATAAAAGATTCGATTTTTTATATGTTTGTTTGTAATAAATAAACTTAAAAACGAACTAACCGATTTTATAAATTCTTAAACTTATAGAAAGTTACATTATCAGCCTTAAACTTAGGTAAGAGTTGTCTTTATTTTCAAAAAAATTAGTGACCTACTTTTTATTTCGTACATAGAGGTATCTATTCCCCGTAAAATAACCATATTGAAGTAAGCAAGTACATGCAAAAGTAGTTGCGGGTGAGTCAGCTTGTCGTGGCATAAAATAAACGCCTGCAACCATCTTAACATCTAGCCAATCATTTTCACAAGGATTTCGTAACCCTGATCCAGAGTACAATGAGCCTCTCATGTAATTTAACATTTTTACTAGAACTGACCTTTTGTTTATAAATAACTTCATTAAATTTTTCACTAGAGCCGACCTTTTCTATTTAGCGACTGCCGTGTCGCATGCACAGTAAACGGCGAGATGTTTCTAAAAATATTTAGATCCGGTTCTGTTCTAGGCAAAGCCGATGCTTTGGCATAACTATGTTGGCCTTGAATTCAATCTTTCCCTAAAGAATGTTTATCACTATAGTACCACTGAGATTTAGAAACCAACATATAGCTTTAATTAAAATATTGAATGACCTGATTGATGCTGCGTCACGTCAGCGATTTTAGTTACAAAACTTCGATTCTTGCACTAAAATAAGCTAGTTACCCTAGAAGCCAACCAGAAATGGCAAGCTTCGACTATAACTCCCACATATATAGTGGACATGGTCAACACGGACAGGTTGTTGAGACACGCAATTACTCTTTTTAAGCAGCTTTTTTGCCGGTCGAGTTACTGACGCAACTGGGAATTTACGTGAATAATGATTTAACAACACGATACCCTAAACCTATTCATTATTATCTCCAATCCCCATTTTCCTTGGGAAAGGGCCAGATGTTACCTCAATGTTTATTTCCTTTATGCCCTAAACAGTTTTTGATTAAAAATAACATTCGATTTCTAAGTTTGTTATCCTTAGATTACCATTTGAACGAAAACCGTGTGTGTTAGATAAAGAATTTATTTTTGAACGAAATGAATCAAACAAAATAATCTACGTACTCATGTATTTTAAGATATTCTTAAAACATACAAGTAGGTTTTGCTTCAATTATTTTACAAGCTACCTACCTACTTTAATCAAAATTATCCAAAATGCAAACTTTCTTGTATTTATTTTATACAAAAGCGGTACCAAATGATATCTCACCCCTTATAACCTTATTTTCTTTCATGAATGTAGCCTTTTCCACCATCGTACCATCATTCATGCCATACCTACCATCGTCTATCTTTAGATAAGCTCGATAAGAGAATGCGTTGTTGCGTACTAGACGTAGATAAGGGACGTGCGCGCTCATCTGTCAGTGCTGCTGAGTGCGCTATCGCTCGCTAATCTGAATGAGATATCAATATAGTAACAAATAACAATGCGTGTAACTTAGCTTAGGTAGAGAATGGGAATAAATACAATGCCAGATTTAAAAGGGTATTTATCGGGGTAGTTAAAGCTATTAAAAAGGGCTAATCACTACTATTTTTTTGTGGTTATCAATAACGGTTGCTGGCGGTGCTTGCTGCTGGATAGCTTTGATTTTTAAGTAGTATAGGAAACTATACAATGCCATTAAAAAGTATTTTACCAATAAGTACCTAAGTACCTACGCATACTCATGCCATAACTATGTTCTACGTCTATAGTTTGAATTTAATGATAATGTCGAGAAGGCCCTTTAGTTTATGTAATTGACACACTGCTTTTAATTTTTTCTCTCTATTTATGCACGCCAAAGTATAATCACAATTACTTATTGTCTAATGTTCTTATATGAGCTTTCTCTTCTCTATTCCGTCCCTTACATTATAACAAGGTATTTTCTTTGCAAACGTCAATATTAAACTGGCTGCGTAGAACCAGTTAGCAACATTTAAAACTATTAGAATTTGTTAAGATAAAAGATTGGCGCGGCAGAGAAATATCCTCGAATCACGAAGGTTGCATTCTTCAATGCCATTTTTCTGTTGTAGGTTATTAGAAATATGCTGTTTATAAAACATTTCATAGCATAGTAGGTCTTGATTGATAAATAAAAACAAGTAAGCAAGTAGGTACTACATACATAAGAGCATATTTACTAGTACTAAATATAAAAGATGAAGTTGTAATGCGTAGTTTATCGAACAAGAATAACCTTTCTAGATTGTATTAAGTGCATATACCTAGAGATGAAGATGACTCACATAGTGTTACATAAGGACAAATCGTTCCTAGCCATGCATAGGCAAGGCTTTTAATTGAATAACAGGAAATCAATGTAAAAGGAGATAATTAGCAAAGTATTCGCAGCCGCTACATCTAAGTAGCACAAGGTTGAATTATGTGTAATTTTGATTAGGTAGAATACTTATCTTTATTTTGGTGGCTGTAGTCAAGACAATTTTATGTAACTACCTATCGAAATCTATTGAAATTGCCACTGTCTAGATCTGATTAGGTTACCGTTTATCAAGATGTGTAAAAGCGGATTCGAATATTAAAGAGAACGTAAAGTCCTTATGAAGTAAAAATTAGTAAAAGTAGGTATAAAGAAACCAATAAGAGATTATAAGCAGGCGGATAGATTTTTATTAACATTGGATCGCGAAGAATGTTATGTTTATGTTTATTAATATAAGTTTCGACAGTTCAAAAGTTCAAATGATTGGAAAATATAAAGCACTGATAACTTTCCTCCTATGATAGTGAGATAGAATCACTGGAGTTAAAAAAACAAAAGCTGTGGAAGATTTATGTTCTGATAAAATTTCAAATTGGTTAAATTTAAATTTGTGTTATAAAGTCATCATCATCACTCACATCCGCTACATATATATTAATTTCCGACAAGGAGATATAAAAATCACAAAAGCATACTTGAGCGTTGACATAAGCGAGACAATACAATGTTTACTCATTCGATTATAAGCAACCGTGTGTGCAACTTACCGGCAACGGTCTGTTTAAGTTATTATCAAGCAGTTGCAACAAAAACATTAGTCCACATGACTCAATCTTTTTAAAGTCCTTTTACGATCAAGAAATACATTTTAGTATCTGGCAATTTAAATAAATATAATTATGGCTACACAGAATATAATAATGAGTACGTGCATGCTACTATAGCTTCATCAAATTATAGGAGGTACCTGTTAACTTGGTCTGGACCGAGACCGCTGTCGTTACTACTCTCGCAGGGTTCCGGCGGCGGCCGCAGCGCGTGCGCGTAGTGGGCTAGTTTACCGAATTTGCCGAGATGCGCGAACTTCCCTGGATGCGCCAGTTTACCCGGATGCGTCATTTTACCCGCGTGCACCATTTTCCCCGGGTGTGCTCTCTTATGCGGCGCGCGCATCACTTTCCTGTGCACGCGCGCGCTCATTGTCGATGCCGTTGACATAGTCATTTTCATGCCTGCCGACAATAGAAAATAAATTGTTAACGTCAAGAATGTGTTAAACAACATGGCCATTCTCCTTTTGTATTAAGTACAATAAGTTATGATTCGGTTTGATACGGCTGCTTCCCTAGCATAGATCAAACCAGTCAGATACCTTATCGTGCTAATAAAACGACACGCGCTACGCTGAAGGTCAAAGTCCCAGAACTGATCGTATATCATGTAACATTATGTAATCCGCCATATTCGTCCGTCCTCTATACCTACGGAAGCCGTCATAATTGTAATACTGTCGTAAGGTCATGACTCAACGTTTAAAGATCGCAATCTCTGTTTTATAGGCCGAGTGCCATAACGCGTAGACCATAAACCGAGACGCGACTGCGATACATAAACACTGAATTAGAACATCGGTACACACGGACGAAATCATCTAAACAGCGTGTGGGTCAGCTCAATCAAATGGAAAATTAAATTCTAGACTAGGTGATGGTGATGAATTGATGATGGATCTTTATTGGATGCTGGAAAGTGTTACCTTGCTTGATATTATCTTAAGTTTTAGGGTCCCGTTCATTTCACGATTACTTGTAAGTACCAACGTTAATATATGCAATAAACAAATAAATGCAGCAAAAGTAAACCTATAACTAACAAAAAAACATTAAAACCTAAGTCAATTTTATAACGGCTCGATAAATTAAGCTTGTTCATGTCATTTAAATGTAAATAAATAGTGGTGACATGATATTTTAACGCCATTTTAGCTATCTGTGGTTTATAGAACTGATATGAATAGGACGGTTTGTATCCACATTCTGAAATTCCGATACCTCATGAAGTATATTCATACAAATTCTAATTCAAAATTACAGATTCATATGAGGATTCTCAAACGCAGAAAATACATCAAGTAGGAAATACTTACAACGCTTTAGCATATTTATCACAGACGCCACTCGAGAAGTTATTACGACAAGTGTAAACCGATCGTTAGCAGTTACAACATTACCTATTGCCAAGGTACATAAAATTAATTTATTCCAGCAGTAAACTTTGTTTGATTTGATGATAAACAGTACATTTGGAATAACCATGTGTGTGTCTGCTGAATCTAATTCTAACAGCTTATCACCTCGATGTTACCAAGCCACTGAGTTGTTTTTGAAGAGACAATAGCTAAAATCTCATTATGTTAGTTTTTTATTATATAGCTGTTAATTAAATCAATAATATTCAATGATTAATTATTGGTGTCCTAGACATTCTTGACATTCTTCATAAACTTTATACAAAAATTTTGACTGCATTGCCCTTTGAAATTGGTAAGAAGGTAGATGAGATTCTCAATGCTCATACTAAATTCTTCTCCAGTTATAAGGAAACAATAAACGAACTACTAAAACATGACCTTGCGCACACTCTGGCTGGACTAGACTATAGATTTAATATTCGTTTTGAATTTATAGCGGGAACGTTCTTTATTTATGACAATGTAGTCTACGAGGAGTCGTTCGATATTTATTCAATATAAATTGTTACATTTTATATAACTTTTGATATTCACGATTTCGTAATGGATGCTCGGTTACGTGACAATTCGCTAACAAGGACATTTGGGCTTACGCAATTGAAATACAGAGATAGAGACAAGACTACTAAAATAATCGAAACCAGTGATGGATAAAACGTAGATTTTTATTCAGATTTTTCATAAATTATATTAGGGGATACCCATTTCATTTAGATTTAATAGATAGAGATAGGTGTAATTGATTTATACATAAGACATAATAAACAAGTGAAGTTAATTTAGATTAAATCAATTGAAAGATTGAATTTGTCATCAACATCGAATCAATAATACTAAATGAAGCAATACCAGTGACATTTTCAAGATTCTTGTCACTATTTTCAACTTTTTAATTAAAACAAAAATGTCAATGCCATGATTCAAAAGGTCCATTCGTTTGTCCTGTGAGTGACCCTTCCTTGGTTACGTTATTGAAAGAATTTAAACAGAGGCCAACCGAAGGCTCCTTTAATGTTTTGTAGCAAGGTGAATGAGATGAGAAGTATACGATACGTCGAATCAGAAAAGAGATTTGTGAGCATCACGGTCAATGAAAAATGAAGTCCAACCAATTCCGATGTTTTCCGGTTAAAGTTAAAGAAGATACGTCTCTTATTTGATACAGCACAAAACCGAGAAAAAAATAAAAAAATGTCCTGCTTGAAATTTAGAAAGGAGTAAAGGACTCAATCGAATTAATTTTGAACAATTTATTTGCAGGTAAGATTCAAAATTCAAGGATCAACATTCACTTCTTACGCCTGTTGCCCTTTTACTGGGGATTTACACAAAATTTTATTCACAAATTATGTAGAACGTTACAGCCAACATTTTTATTAATATCAACGGGATATTTACAATGATTTGCGCATGTACGTGCGCAGAACGTGAAGGTTTATCCTTGAATTTTGAATCTCACCTGCAAATCAGATTTTACGCATATATTTTAGAGTGGGGTCAGGGATAGTATTAAACTGATGGGTGGTAATCGGGAACCTATAGTACGTATGTATGAACCTACCACACTAGGATTCTCTACTGAGTTGTGGGTATCAGGAGCTATGAGTACATACACTACATGGTTCCTACATGTACCACAACAACAACACCCAGACCCAGCAATATCCGCAGATCATGGCAACATTAGTTAGTTGTTAATCAACTTGGCGTCACGGAAGACCAGCGCTTTGACAGGCCCTCTGCTGAAGCACATGCTGAGTGGCGACCTGTTTCAATGTCTATTTAAGCTTACTTCAAAGTTACCAAAATGTTTTCAGTGTAATGTAAATGTAAAATACGGTGAAATAAATGTTTTCTTTATCTTTCTTTCTTAGTCTCGCGGCGGGACTCAAACACCTGTAACCTCTTGCGTCTCAGTCGGCGATTCGCCCCTTATTGTGCCCGCGCCAACATGGTTGTCAATTATTAGGACACCATTTCGTTGACGATAAAAATGATAATTTTTAAAATAAACTGAATTTTAAAACAGAGGGATATCGTTGACATTTGAAACTAGTTCACGAAGATAGTACTAGGTACTGATTTTATAGTTCTGTTGTAGAATGAAGCACAGTGTAGCATAGTTAGTTCCACTTCTTCTTTCGTATAAGCTAGTGGCTGACTTTGGTGTCAGAGTTCTCATGCCGCCCAAAGGCTTACGACATGACATAGTTACGCATTAGTCTTTTTCAAAAGGAATATAAAAAAATCTGATGTCATTATCCTGACTTTTTTTTCTTCAAAAAAACAGATTATTCCCACAGGAATATTCGCTCGCTCGGGATCGATACCTTTGACATGACAGCTCATCAAGAAGCATTATTGAGTGCACATGCGTAGGTGTACAAGATATACCTAAAGTGGAGGGCCGAGTTCGTTACCCTGCGGCACGCCGAGACACGACCCGCGATATCGACGGTTATCGGTCAACGAGCGATGAAAGTCCACTGTCCCACCTGTTAGTATATATGTCATGTTTTTATTTTGAATTTGGTAGGTACTTTCTTTTCTACCGTTAACATTAACATATGTCGTATATTACCTTTGAAAAATCTGTCGTTTTTGAATTTTTGTGGAATGCATTGTTATGGCTAATTAATTCTGAAGTAAACCAGCCGGCTACTTCTTTCGCCACTTGCATATCCATAAACAGATTAAGGATTGCATAACTAACCGGTTATTTAGTAAGTATGTACCTACAGCTTAGACACAGATAATGATAAAATAAGTTTATTTTACGTTTTATAAGCCGATAAGATGTATTAATTCAAACAGATAAGACACAAATCGATAGCGTCCAGCATGACGGTCCACGTGAGTCATTTAAATTTGCTTCATGTGTTGAATTGTGTTTGATAACATAAAAGTATGCCAGATTTTTTAGATTGTTTGTTTGTTTCAATCTGTAGTCTAATCCTTTTTTAATTCGATTCTCCATTCGGAAGCAGTGTCTACAAAATGGACGCATAAATATTTTAAATATCGATCTAAATGTAAATTTGAAGTATTAGTATGCCCGCCGTACCATCGTTTTCCAATCGAAGTGCGTCAGTTTATCAAAGTAATTTATTGAGAAGTGAATGGGTTGGGTTACTGACCGGCCGATCTAACTAAAGCAAATAAATGCTGCAGCGGATGTTTGCCCCTAAAAAATATTAAGTCCGAAGAAATAATAAGTAGCGGTCGCACCGCCTAAAACATAATAAACAAAAGTGATAATAATATGATAACAGCCATGTCGTAACGTGAACTAGTTACAGAAAGGAGATTACTTACACGTTCATGTGACAAACAACTTGCTTATTGATCGACACTCAAGAATAATAATGTTGGAATCAAATATTTTTGGGTCAAGCTAGTATTATCATTAAGGAAGGAAACTTTGAAATGTTATAATCTGGTTAGTGCCAGATTTTTATTTGTAAGCAATGAATTAATTGTATCTAATGTTTCTACAAAAATACTTCTGATAGACAATATTCTCTAGGTACGCCTAGATAAAATAAATAAGGAAAAAATTAGGAGAACACACATTAAGTCTTTGACAAAATTAAAATGTTGAATGAAACTTAAATTGCGAGATTCAAGGTTTGCATTTAGCATTGGCGAATTAGTATTAATTTTAAAAATGTAAAATATGCTTGAAGTAGGATCTAATTCTTCTCTATTAAGCCCACAGGATCCTTATATAGAAGTTTCGATATCATTTAATGTTTGTGAATCTAATTAATGTACCTATGTATTAACAACAAATGATTTATGATTTAGCTGCCGCCGGCGGCTTCACACGCGTATGTGTATACTCATCCAAATCCGTTCAGCCGTTATGGACTTGAGTGGCCACAAACATACTCAACATTCAACATACAAACATTCGCATTTATAATATCAGTGTGATTTACAACAGCGCGCGCTAGAGAGCAATATTATACCTTGATTGTCCAAAGACTACAAATAGAATATGGTGTTGTTTGGTTGAAGTATGCATTGGAATAAACGAGCTGCGACGAGCGAGGCCCTTCTCTCCGTGACCCACATTTTAAGAATATATTAGCATTTACGTACCTATTATCAAATGTAGTTTTATAAAAAAAAATTGAAAACGACTCCAATTAGTTTTTTTTTACTACTAAGTTAGCAAACAGGCATACGGTCCTCCTGATGGTGCGCGGTTCCCGTAGCCTATGGACGCCTGTAATCAAGAGGATAAACAACATGCGCGTTGCTGACCCTTTTAAAATTTTTAAAACGCCCGTTTTGAATAGCTGCTTAGTGTAGTCTCTGGGGAAAACCTCGGCTGTGAGACCATTCCACAGCTAGAGTGTTCGCGGGAGGAAATTACTCTGGAACCTCACTGTGCGAGAAGACACAGGTGGCAATGTATGTAGATGATACCTCTGCCGATGTCGAGCGGTGCGAAGATACAAAGAAGCATTGATACATATTGTTACTAATGGAAAGAAGCAGCAGGCACCGTCTCAAACACTTCCCATTATACAAGCGGTAGAACACACACATGGAGAAGTCTCTCCTGAGACTTAAAGGTTCAATATCACTTTTGAGGATGGGATCGTCAACAAGTCTCGTAGCTCTTCTTTGAAATGAGTCAAACGGTTTTAGCTGGTACTCGGGTGTTCCTACCCAAAGCACAAAGGTGACAACTGTACTCCATGTGGGGCCGGACTTGCGATTTATAAAGAAGCAGCCTTTGCACCGGACTAAAATAGAGCTTTGCCCTGTTCAGCACACCGAGCTTTTTTGATGCCAACTTTGCCTTATTCTCGACGACAGTCACGAATATTTTATAATTCGTATTGTTTTGATGCGCTTACGGTTCCGATACGAAGGTGTATATTCCCGTTTGAACAAATGGTTAAATTATAAAATATGTTGCCATTCATTTTTGTAAGTATTCTGTGACCTGCCCACCTAATTAAACACTAATAACCAATAAGAGTTTGAGGAGACCAGTAGTTGGGTACCTACTTTTTGATTTAGGTACTTATTATCTATAAACATGCATTTTAACATTATAAGAGTAGGCATCTAATATAATAATTAATGAATGCAATCGAAAATTTCATGATGAAAATATGATAAAAACATTAAATAATGTTGTAAATGTAAATAATGTTATTAAAATTAATACAGTGGAAAGTAGGTATATCAGTATATCATGCTTTAGGCAGATAAAATGCTGCTATGCCAGAAGAGACAACAGATTAAATTTCTAGATATATAATAATTGTATGAAAGTTAGCAACAGAGTGGTCATTGCAAATAGATAGATAGATAACACTTTATTGATCACCACATGAATACAAAGAAAATAAGAGTAACTTAAGTCTAAGCATTATGAAGGTAACACAATTGGCGGCCTTATAGCTGAAAGCAATCTCTAAAAAAAAGAAATAATTGCAAATTGGTATTAGAAGCCTTGTTCTGTAGTGGACTCTAGATAGAGAAAGGTATAATAATTATCAACACAATCACACAAAAGGGCAATACAATAACGAATATTTAAATTTATTGTATCGTAAGCGTGTCGTAAAAGTTTGGTCAAAGACAAAGCGTTATTTCTTGCCTACACTTTTCTTTTACTGTTACACTTTTTTATTTTATTTATTTTATTTGATTTATCTGTTAAGTTTAATTATAATTATTACTGTGTGTGATATACTATACGATATCACATAATAACTTAATAGTAACGCAATACTGCGCATATTATGTGGGAAAAGCAAAAATAATTTTGTAAAAAAAAAAGGTATAGACTTACAAGAGTCAATTTTGACAGGGAGTATGTTTTGGGTGTTAATGATCCAAAGCTTAGCTGGGTTTTGTGTACTACCTACTTAATTTTTAGCAAAAAATACCTTACTAAGTACCATCCACCATCCATAAAAAAACCATCCAAAGGTGTAACATGCTGCATACAAAGTTGGTCAAACGATGCGAGCTATTTTCAGAAAACGTAAATTTTTACGATTATTACATTTAGGTATTCTATTTTTTTAGTGTGTAGTACAGTCAGCATCAAAAGTAGATGATGAGTTTCAGTGTCAATACTGCTGATAGAAATTTGCGTCAGAAGTAGATAGCTAGGTTCAAAAGTAACGAATCATATTACTTTGCAACATTTTGGAAGTAAAGACATAGGTTCAAAAATAACTGACTATTTATTATAGGAAAAATAACTGATCTAGGCACGGGGGAGCGTGTCAAGCCAAGTTCAAGCTAACAGAACTGGCGAGCAGCATTAACACAATGAATATAGGACTACTTCCTTATAGTGCCTGCAATGTAAGAATCAGCAATCAAAATTGATGACAGCCTGGCTTAATGTGAATTTTAAGGTCTTTACGTGAAATAACGAGTGGAAATACCACCCTTATTTTTTTTTTTTTTCATTCATCTATCTTACTTATTACTTTTGGTGAGTATAGCCGACTTTCGTATTTATTACGTTATTAACTGGGATTTAGTATTAATTATGATTTCAATACTAAGCGCACATCAATATTGTAAGATCATCTATACTACTATATAAAGAGGTAGAATTGTAAGTTTGTATTTATGTTTGTCCGAGCATAAATGTCGAACCGTTAATCCAATCTGCATACAATTTGGTGCGTCGATAAGTTGTATATGAAATTTTTGCTGGGAAGTATATGAGTTACATCAGACAGAGAGTCATCAAGGTATGGAGTCCCAAAATGGGGCAAAAAAAATAAAACTAACGCAAGTGTGAGATGTCATATGAATGTGTTTTATTTGTACATTCCAAAATGGTTTTTATTTTAATTCTAGAATGTATAGTTTTTGAAATAGGTCAAAAATAGAAAAATTAAATAAACATTACAACATGACCTTCCATTTCTTAGAGTTTCGTTGACATCGTAGTTCAGTAAGTTGAAAACGTGGTCAACTTTTGTATTGAATTGACGGCCCAGGTTAGCCATTAGGCTAACTTTTTAGCAAAAATTATGATATCCCATCAAAACACAAATGTAAAATGAGAGCCAAGTTCAATATTGTGATATATGCCTTGGTTATTGACTTCAACAACAAAATAAGTGAGATCTAAGAGTGCCAAGTGGAAAAGTTAGTCCTGAAATGTAGTTATAACGTCAAATATTTTATAACAACTTAAAATATGATTTCTGCTTATAAATTATAATTTTTTTTTTTTATTAAGAATTACTATCAACTGAGCTATGAGGCCAGTTAAAATAGATAATCAGTTATTTTTGCTATGATAAATAGTCAGTTATTTTTGAACCCATGTCTTTATTTCCAAAATATTGCAAAGTAATATAATTCGTTAGTTTTGAACCTAGCTATCTACTTCTGACGCAAATTTCTATCAGCAGTATTGACATTCTAAAACTCATCATCTACTTTTGATGCTAACTGTACCTACCTACCAACACATAGATGTAATGATTATTAAAATAAACGTGTTTCTGGAAATTGTTCGCATTTGATCAAATAAAAAATATACCTACAATGAATAAACTCTGAAATTATTCGCATTCGGTGGCCTTGGATTTAGGTAGGTAATACTTTACTTAGGTAGGTTATATATTTTAATACTCCTATCAAAATAATGAAATACCAAGATATTATTTTGAGACGTACAGTATTTATCGGCAGTTGATCCATGAACACCAAATCCAATAATCCAGCTCGAAGGCCCAAAATCAAAATCAAAATAAGTTTATTCAATAAGCACATACAGTACACTTTGAAACGTATATTTTTTAATTTTGACGTAACGTGACCAAACAGAGAAGAATTGGCATGAAATTCTGCATGGTATTTGCTCCTTTTAGATAATTAATGTTACTCATTTTAAACAGTAAAACACGCAATTTTTTCGGCTATCTGCAGCATTTATTAGACAAGTATAATTTTAGTCGACGTAGCACTGAGCATTCGTACAAGGAGGCCTGTAGGGCTGTCTAGAGGCCCTCCGTCGTTAACCCACGATTATTATGCGATTAGTGGCTCGTTACACGCGCATTACGATAACAATGCCAACTATTAAAATTATATTAATTTATCAACCGGTGACCGATAGCAGCGCTTCTGGCTGGCTCTTTTGGCTTACTATTGCGTTTAACTAATCGTTCCATACGAGATACGACTGATTCTTTAATATAATGATGACATCGAGGTTGCGTGTTGGCTGAGAGTTGATTGAAAAAGATTAGACACGGTTTAGTATGGTTGCTATACCTACTGTGAATTACGAACCCGATATAATTATGAACCCAACAATAGATGTACCAATTTAGCACCATTTTTTATTTTAAGTCGCGTATAGCGCAGGATCAAGACAAGTAGCATTATCAAAAGAAGGCCTATGCTAGCAGTGGGTACATAACGGTTGAAATTATAATGTTGATGATGACAATGTGTTTGTTGACAATACTAACAAACTAGGTTTATCTGATGAGAGAAAATAGCAAAGAAATTCATGAACAACTGTAAACATAAATAAATTCAAAAGATTTCCAGTTCCAAGAATCTAATTTAAAAAGTGAGATAGGTTAATTACATGAGTAAAGAAAACATTTAAGTAGGTACTTAAGCGATGCCGGAAATAATGAGATACAATACACATGAACATTATTTTTGTTGGAATGTAGGTGGCTGGTAAAATTAGGTCACACACACACGACATCGCTGTAATCTTTTTGTGTTACTGCCCGTCCTTGTCCGAAGTCCAAGAGGAAAACCCAAAACTAAATACGGACAGCAATTACGTGAATATATGCGCTTAACATCAAAATATAAATAGTAGTATGAGCAAATGCGTCACTTTTGTCAAATCTTTGATTTGATTAAATGACAAAAGTGGCAGTGGGCTGGCCATATCTAGCGAAGAACAGAGATAACCGTTGGGGTAAACGAGTTCTTTAGTGGAGACCGCGGCGGTCGGCGGTCGGTTTGCGAAAGGCTGCTGCTGGTTGAAGCTGGATGTGTCGAGCTCAGGACAGGGCGCAATGGCGCTTATTAGGGAAGGCCTATATCCAGCAGTGGACTGCAATATGCTGTCGATGATGATGATAATGACGAAAAGACAATTTTTTTTTTACGTAGCCTATTCACATAGACAACCTTAGAGTAAACTTGAAATACATATATGAAAGAAATCATTCGATTCGTTTCTTGAGCCACACCCTGTTCCGTTTCATGGGATCATTTGAAATTCAACAGGGGAAAAACAACACTGATTTCTTTAGGGAAGCAAAACATAATATAAATAGATTGGGTCGGTACGGTACCCATATTTTTTCCGTAAAAAAGCAAAGGTTGTCATTGTCAGTATTGACCTCTGAGACCCAATAGAAAACGTAGAATGTATCATTGTCGACAAGCTATTGAACTTGGAGCAACATTATACCCCACAGTTGAATGAATTTTACTGCCTTTGCATAGAAATCACAGTAAAAACACCGTAAAGCTAACAAGATAAGTCCTTTTAATGATGTCATTAATAGTGTTGTTGAGATTTAATGAGAGACGAAATAAATGTTACCACACCACGGCTAGCTTTGTATTTTTTGTTCACTCAGAATAACTATTATTTTATTTGTATTACCTATTTATATAGATTGTATGTTGCCTAATTTAAGAGATATGATAAGCATGTTAATCCCTCGATCAATAAAATGGAAATTCAGATTATCGTGCGAGTGTTGAATGAGCCTTAAACGAAGATTAATTAATTTAATAGGTATATTACCTAATATCTTCCGCCCGTGGCTTCGCTCGCGTGGTATCCGGATAAAAAGTAGCCTATGTGTTAATCCAGGTCACAAACTATGTGTATTCCAAGTTTCATTCAAATCCGTTCAGTAGTTTTTGCGTGAAAGAGTAACAAACATTCATCCATTCATCCATACATCCATCCATACTCACAAACTTTCGCATTACACACATATAAGCTATTTTTCATCCCGGTACCACGCGTGCGAAACCGCGGGCGGAAGCTAGTTGAATATATATTATCTCTCACTCTGTATATTGTTCAACACAGTACATGTGCGGTCACGACGGAAATATAAGTATCGTATCATCGTCGTCTGTGATGGCCTAATATAAAATCTTATGATAAAATGTTATAGTATCTTCACCGTCTGTATCGCCCTTTAAAGTGGTAAAAGTGGAATTCAAAACATTATACAAATGCTTAGTTCAAGGAAATGCATTGTCCACAAACTTACCTAGAAGGAAATAAAAGATAGTTAGGTAGAGTAGGTGTTTGAGATTGTGTTCCTACTTAATAGTTCTGTTGTTCACGGTAAAATGTTACAGGGACCGATTTGCAGCAGTGAACACCTTTTTATTACTTCCATTAACTTTATTATGAACATCTTCCTGTCTCTGTTGCAAATAAATATTTATTCTTATTCTCATTATTACTTGTGTTATGTATGTAAACATAGCCGTATTTGCGGGTAGCTGTAGGTGCAGATAAATGTTTTAGTTCTTAAACGAACAAAAATAATACTTGTACTTGTACATCTTCACGACTTTTTCCCCATTATGGATATCTTCAGAAATTGCTCCGTACGCAAATCTATTGAGGATACCCTAAAGGGGGTACTCAGAGGCAAGTCCAAACATAACGTTCGATAGATGACCACTTTTGGCAAGCAGCTAGCATTCCACGTGACAGGTTGCAAGCCCATCGCCGCTTTTTTATTGGAACACTAACCAAGCACATACCTTTCGAACTTTTTGGTTCGAGGGCATGCCGGTTTCTTCACGATGTTTTCCTTCACCGTTTCGAGCTCGTGGTAATGCGCACATATTTTTTTCGAAACGAAAAATCCAGATCTTAAGTCGGTGTACATCCCACTAGGCCACCACGGCTCCACTAAAAAAATAATACGTGAATACTTATTGTGTAGGTGCAATTTATATTTTCATGTTTTTACTTATATCACTACCTATTGATCTAAAAGAACACATCGTTTCACTTCAACTTCAATTCAAACATTGAATGAATGAATAAATATTATTGCATGAAGTATAATACTCATCGAGCGAGTTATTTATAATCGTTAGACTTTTTCTGAATAATTGTAGTAAGTGAAAAATCAATAAACGATTTCATTAATTCATTTACATAACACGCAGATACAAATTAAAAAGAGATAACATAATGGATATAAAGTATTCAATTATTTTGTTTCGAATTTCATGGATATGGAATAAAAACATTGAAGATAAGCCGGCTATACATAATAAACAGCTGATTGCTTATGTAAACGTACCTACGTACCGCGTACGAACAAAGGAAATTACACACAATGTGATAGGTACCTTACCTACCCACCGACACTGCATTACGTATTTGTTATGTTACGTATCTTTTGTACCTAGATTGAAGGAGAGTCGTTGAACTCATATTTGGTTTACATTTGTATTATTATCAGACTTCATGCTGACAGCATCGAGAACACATTAAAAATGCAACACAGATTCGAATTTCACTCTGTACATTTGCTGTGCATTCCATACTGTGAGTTTGTAAAGGCATTTGAGAGGGTCGTACTTAATTTTATTTTCAGCGTCTGAACATAAAATTAACTTTAGGACATAAAATAATACCAAAGCTATTTTTTTACTTATTTAGCTAGGTATACAACTTCTATTCTGTGGTACACTTAAGTAAGTTTAAAAAATCCTTCCAAAGCCTGCGTGACCTTACCTAATGGTGCTTCAGGGGACGACCCTAGGTCCATCTTTTTATGTAACACTAGCTGACCCGACAGACGTCGTCCTGTATCGAAGTATCGAAGTTAAAGAAACATTCAAAAAGGATATCGAAGTGGATTAAGCAATCAATAAGGATATCAAAGTGGAAAATGCTATCAAAGAGGGTATCGATGTTATAGAAGCAAATAAAGAGTATATCAAAGTGAAAAAAAACAATCAATGAGGATAAAACAATAGAACAACTACCCTACCCTACCTGTACCCCTCCCTACCCCTAGGTAGGGGTAGGGGTAAGGGCACCTATCTAATCTATACGATGGAATCGTCTGGGTCTGGGAGAACTTGTATGAGGGGATGAACATTTTGTATGGGACCCATGTTTTTTTTCGGATCTGATTATAAAACTATACAAACTTATAAAAACTCCATATTTAATTGAACTTTAATATTAGGCGTGCTAGCTCTGAACTAACCGTGATATGCAGAAGAAATTCAGTTTTTTTACATCTTCTTTCACGATATTTACAGCACGCATACCGTCAATTTTATAACGCCATAAGGTTACATTAAAAAAGTTTATATTGTCAAAAGCGCTAAGGTTATATTAGAAAATCTAATATGGTGGTTAAGTATTCTTAAATATTCTGATTTTCCGCGCATTTTCTTTATTTTTTCTTTCATAAGAACCTTCTCCTGACAATAACAAACACAACAAAAAAATAATTTGCGAAATCGGTCCAGCCGTTCACGCGTGATGCCGTGACCAAGGGAAATAGGGATTCATTTTTATATATACAGAAGATTACATTCAAACAACACGTTGAAGTTAGGTACGCTAACCATGTTGTTTTGTTTACCGTTAGCTTTTTCTTCTCTTCATATTCTATAGTGGAACTCTGGCATTCGAATGAGATGATATTTTATTTTTTCTGGGACTATTGAAGGAGTATGCCGATGCCCAAGGATATCGTAGAATACCCCGCTAAAAATAAAATTCGGAGGGTTCAAGCGATACCTATCTGGTTCTACTTGCCCGATGTAAAACAAAATATAGTATAAATAATAAGTATTAACAAAATATTAAAAAATCTGAGTTTAAGTTCTACATCAAATCAAAATTAGTTTCCTAATTTTTGCGTTATCGAACAAATATTTTACATTTCACAGTTTTATAATAATGGAGAATAAATTCGACATTTTTTACATTTTACAGTGGACTGTGTGACTGCCTCACCTCAGATCACTATTCTATGCTAGTTGCCATTGCGCTTACGCTTGAGGACGAGATTTCGCAGTCAAATAGAAAAACTGGGCTATTCCTAATTGTCTGGACGTGGATTCCGGGGTCCCTTCTACCGGCTTGGGTGCGGTTTGGGGTTTGACACGGCACACAGGAATAAGTTTGTGGTTTATTACTATTTTGTAAAAAAAATGAGGAAGCGTAATTATATTTTTGTGCGCGATACAAGCAATACGTGTACTCGCGATGAGAATCGAGTCCCGTAACCTATCCCGCGTTTTTAAGTTTTATTATAGTGAGTGGGGTGGGGGTGGATGCGGCTACTGTGACTATGTTTTAACAAATATCGATAGGTTCAGAGTTCAACAATCGCATATGTATGACAAATTGCAGTGGAGTCGCCCCAGATCGCGATGTCTTGTGACGCACGCCCCTCCCCCCAAGACCGACGACCTCCCCCCCACAGTCACTGTGCAGCCAGTGGGCGCGGCTAGGGAAGGGACGAAACATTCATAATCGATCCGAATTAAAAACTAACAGAAACAATAACTGTAAAAATCACAGCCTAAAACGTGGATAGGAAAGAAGCTAGAAAAACAAAGCATACAATTTAGTAAAAGATTACTGCTGTTGCTAGATCAGAATTTAATGCAAATATGTAATTTAATCAAACCACCAGACGCTCGTTGCATGTTAGCGGTATTTTTTTATAGAAAATATTTCTAAATCCATCCATTTCGTTTTAGTCACGTAGGCACATTCAAATTAAGCAGCGATTCATTCACACACACTACCTCTCAAACATCAGCTGAGCGCGAGCCGCAGTAGGTGTACCTACCAATAAATGAATATTAATCATATCAAGCAACTGTCCTTCACTGGTTTGGCTACTTTACAATTCAAATATTAATTTTAATTTTCTCGTCACAGTATACGCTGTATAACATATTGAAGCTTATCTCAAATTAAGATAGTGTAAAATTGCTTGATAACCACTGACCGAGATGCAATTGGACGGTGAAAGGAGAGTTTCTCATGCTTGAATTTTTTTATGCATGTTCTTTCTGTCGTAAGAAAGGTAATGCAGTTACACGTATAAAATTAAGCTTTTTTATTTAAATTCTTATTAGTGGCAAAGGCAAAGGCCTCCCCCCACTCTCTCCATTCCTCTCTCTCCTTTGCTAAAATGGTCCAGTGGGCACGGAATTTAGTGAGCTCGTCCCTCCATCTTATTCGTGCTCGCCGCGATGTCATCAATTCAAATCTAAATAACATTTATTCAAAGCATTAGCTAAATTTACTATACCATATGGATGGATTCACTATAATAGGACTGTTTCAGCAGGTCCTTTGCAAGTAACAACCTACGACAGGCTTGACCATCCGGGTGGTGTAGGAGTGGTCAAAGATTTGATGTACCTATATATTCTAGTTAATCTAAAAGAAGTAAGGTACCTTCTTTAGATTAACTAGAAGTGATCAACCAACTGCAAACCAAATCTCCAAATTGAGTTATGAGCAAAGAAGAACCAATGAGAATATGAGCTTAAGAATACTTATAAGGAAATATTTTAATAATGGCAACAACCTTGTGGACAACACTAGTTAAAGCGAGGACACAATCGTAAAACAAGGCGTTACCACGGTTCGCTTGCAATCGATGCTAGATAGGGATTTCAGTTCGATTGATCACTTCGGTTTCAGGGGTTTATCTATATATTGTCTAGCAAACTGTACCTACAGCTTCTCTCCGTTCCAATAGCTGGGTACTTGTATCATAGTGATCATATTGTATTATTAAAAGTTATTCATCAGATTATGTAAATTTTTTTGGTTTCTAATCGTCTTTTATATCAATTTAGCTATTTCTTAATATTGGCTAACGTATTGAACAACCTTTAATGTAACCGATCCAACTTATAAATCATAATTATCAGATTCTACTAATCTAAACGATCAAGACAATAACCAAAGGGCTTTTTGCAGATCGATGAATATTTATGAAAATTTATAAAATAATCCTTGAAAATAAATTTCATATTATTCAACCTTGAATATTGTAATCTGAAAATTTTGTTCCGGTAAAACAAATATAAACAAAATGGTAAGTTGTTGTGAAAATCTGAGAGATTTTTTTAAAATAAAGTAGCAGTTAATGTTCTGTTGGTATCAATACAAGTTAGAATAGTAAAAGAATTGAGAAGCTAATAAACAAAGACTTAAGGAGCAAATACCCACTATAAAATACGAAAACAACAAGGTATAAACATCTAAAACAACAAATAGAAAATTTTCTTTCTAGCGGTATGAGATGGTAAATAAATGTCTTGAATCAACAACGCTGTATGTCTATCAAATTTTAGAAAATAAACGGAAATGCTAGCTGTGATGTTCAAAATTTATTTATTTTATATGTTGGTATTAGATTTATTTGTTTTCCATGTAACTTTTATGGTATTCCGTGGTCTTGATCATCAAAACATTGAAAATTCGGTTAGCCATACGAGCTTTTCTTGAACTCATCGATGGTAACTTTAAACAATCGAAAAATTTTTTGATATCGCATACTCATCGCAAGGTAATTTAGACGGACGGATCTATGAAGAATTAGGCTCGGAGGAAACTTTAATTACCCTTTAATTTTACGGTTAACCTTTTATATTTATTACTAGTGGCCCGTCCCGGCTTTGCACGGATTAGGGCACTTTTTTACACCTTGGGTTACGTTACTTAAGTTTTAGTAAGGATCTCTAATCTTTTCTAGCATTAAATATAGCCGAAATACGAATTACTCAGGGTGAATGTACCTTTCCAATGGTGAAAGAATTTTTGAAATCGGCACAGTAGTTTTTGAGTTTATTCATTGCAAATGATAACGTGTTGCGTCTTTTTTACGCTCATGACGAGTACTTAGGAGAACGTCAAATCACAATCACAAGTAGTCGTTCCAGAACCCACATAGTCTATTCATACACATATACCAATAACTTACTTTCAGTTTTGACTCGCACAGCAGATCTGTCTCCATCTTTACGTGATTCAAAATACAAATAGTTATAATTTCGTTGAAGCTCGCCACTTGGTACACACCTCGACTATCACTTGAGCAGTTCGATAGCAACCAGCTTAGGGTGGGGGTGCCACAAGTGTTTGCTCGACTCCACCCTCGCCACCTGTTGTCAAGGAACTTTATCGCTGTCTTTAGTGTCAGTAAAGATGTAACGAAATGTTTTTGAATTGAGATACGTATTTATCTGCCCGTTCCGTCCGTTGTTTATATTTTGTAGAAAAACAGATAAAAAGCTTTTCCTTAAGATCGCGGCGGAAGATTTTCTTTTTTGTGCTTAAAGTAAGTAAAATGGATGTTTTTTTTACACTGTTGAATTTAATTTATTAATGTCTTACTTTATTGCGCTTTAATTAGCACTAATATTTATAATTTTCCACTAAGTATTTACCTATGCTTTAAAAGGTCATGTGATCAGGATTCACATATTATGGATAATTATAATCCTTACCTTATCATTATCACATTCCATGTTTGGTAGGGGGTATTGGACGCAATTTAGGGGTATTGGTAGCAACTGCCGGCTGATTGCGGCATAGCACAGCCTACATCGGCACAGCTAAATCCCCTGGCCACCGACGGGCAGCAGCGTCGGTGGTGCGAAAAGCTGTGCCCTGCGATTCCCAACCCGCATGCCCAGCGTGGGGATTATGGGTATATCCCCCTTTATTAGGGGAAGCCTATGTCCAGCAGTGGACTGATATAGGCTGGTGTGGTGGTGGTGGTAGCAACTTGAGCAAGTGACAACCTGTTTGTCCACCACGGTCTTTTGTTAGTTGCATCCACAAACGCCGTTGTGTACGTTACATACTTAAGTTGTGTATAGAATGAGAGTAGCATCAAACGTTCTGAACTTACTATTATTAATATGTAAGTAGGTAATGATAATGTCTATTTTTTAGCCTACCTAAGTCACGGAGACTCAGAGGCCGCAGTTGTCCACTGAAATGATAAGCATCGGTCCTATTTTTACAAAATTTGACAGTGTGTCAATTTACTTTCTTTGAATAGACCGATGAAATGTCAAAGTTTGCAAATAAAGTTCCGGTGCCGAACATTTCGGTGTGCAACTGAGTTAGTAAATGAAGCCTCAATACTCAGTCCCACTCAAACGAATTCATCTTCAAGCATGTTTGATTGAATGTTTTACCACATCAGTAAAGACCTTACCTCTTCGCCATATCTACACCAAAGAACTAAGGCATAGAAGAGTCTTAAAATTCATTCATGCTCTGAACATCTCAATCAATCAATAAATTCTTAGACTTCATCTAGTTCTCTTCTATAATCTAAGATCTACCTCCAAATTCAATACACCGTTATATTTCTTCGAGAGATGGATTGTTTGATTTGTATGATACTGAGCCAGTTGGTTTGCTCGGCAAATCCGGCCCCTTGTAGAATGTAGAGTGTAGACCGCTTTTACCGGATACGTTTTCATTCCATGTTCAGAGATGCGGGCAGGTGCTAATGGCTCTTGGATCCAGCACGCTTTGATTTCTCTGATACTTATTTGAAAATACATAGGTACTTATATTTCTGGTTTTCATTGATTCTTTGGCTATTATTTTTGCTTTAGGTTTTTTGTGAATTAGATTCGTGATAGAACAGTGCATTTTAGCTTATGAAATAATTTATTTTATGTTCGAATAAGATTTTATTGTGATTGTGACAATGAAGTAGAAAAAGGTTTTGAACCGTTTTAAACTGAAATTGACTTTCATGAGAAATTAAGCCGTTTTGCAGATTAAACTGAAGTGTACTTTGATGAGAAACTAAGCCATTTTGCATATTAAACTGAAATATACTTTTAAAGAAACAGCCGTTTTACAGATCAAACTGAAATATACTTTGATGAGAAACTAAGTCGTTTTACAGATTTTACTGAAATGTACTTTGATGGGAAACTAATAAGTTAAGTACACAATTAATATAACATAGCTTTTAATATTCCAGTGAGTATGAGAACCTACCGATGACTAGATTATATATATACATAATAATCAATAATCAATCAATCATTAATATAGGTATAATAAAAATATACATGGAAGATATATAAAAAAATTTTTATTGGGACCTTTATCAACGTAAATAGAACCCAAAACAATGATTTTTAGTATTTTTGTCTGTTTGTCTGTGCGTTTGTGCACGCTTATCTCTGAAACGGCTAATCCTATTTAGATGTGTTTTTCACTAATATGGTGTGGTAAACTTCACTTAACATTTAGTCTTTGTTTCATGTCAATAGGTTAAAGTTATGCCAATTTAAAGAAATCATGTCAGTTTCGGAAATTTTCAATAACCAATGTAAGTTGACCTCAGATCTGTATCATCAATCAATCATATGAAATATATATATTATGTATTTTGCATATGTTAGGCATTTCTTTCTAGCTGACCCGCGTGCTCGTTTGGGTGTATTTTCTTTCACATTTTCTCCCTCCCTCAATATAAAGAATGTCAATTATAGTTGTTGTATCTTTTATCTTTGGAACCCAAGCCAGCCCCAACGGCTCGTGGTGCACCCTGCTATCAAAAAAACGTGGCTTTGGCGGCCGGCTGATTTTGGCATAGCGCAGCAGAATATCGGCACAGCTGAATTCCTTGACCACCGACGGGCACGGGGGATATATGGTCTTCCCACTTCCATCCACTTCCTGCCCCTGGTGAAAAACTAGCAACAAACGGAGCTCTGGCGGCCGGCTGATTGCGACATAACACAGCCTAACAACGGCACAGCTAAATACCCTGGCCGCCGACGGGCAGCAGCGTCGGTGGTGCGATCTCCAACCCGCATGCCCAGCGTGGGGATCATGGGCATATCCCTGTGACTGTGATTGTCTGTCACTGGCATATCCCCCTTCTTATTAGGGGAGGCCTATGTCCAGCAGTGGGCTAATATAGGTTGGTGTTGTTGTTGGTGTTGATGTAGTAGTTAAAGGCTGGTATTGTTGTTGTTGTACCTACATTATAAGAAAAACATAAAATACCCATGTAGAATTAAATGTAGAAATGTAGAATCTTGCAAAATCAAAAGTGACAAAAGTTATCCAGTTGCGCAACCGGTCACGTCCTAACAAAATTAAGAACTATCTTAAGTATCCCAATTGTAACTAAAAGACGACTCGCGCGCGATAGTACCAGCTCAAACCTTAGTGGGTTTTAGATACTATTCTATTCTCTTTGGGGCTACATGATGCTGTGTGATCACGTCCTGCATTATTTATTTATTCTAAATTAATGTTATTGTAAAGTGTGATTCCTTTGTCCTGACGACATTAGCATTAGCATGAATAGTGTTGGGCGTATATTTGAAAGAGAAGTTAGCTTCGATTCACTCCTAATTGGCTGTACCTAATCGATATGTGAGTGCATTGACCGAATGACGTGCGACTGCTGGACCTCGCCTCTCACTTGACCGACGTCACGTGAATTCCCCGCAATCAAATTTGTGTCCTTCTATTTTGTAAGAATATAACGAAAACCGGTCCGCATGTTATTTTTTTCTACCTGCACTTTATCGGTATTTATAAATTTTATTTAAAGAGCACGTGTATTATTTTTAGAACTTATTTTTTATCTTGATATTTTTATTTGTAAACATTCGTGTGCCCTTTGCAATATATTAATCAACGTAGTTATTAGTTTCATAAGAACTTGGGCCTGTGCAATAAAAATACACGAATAGGTTAGAGAAGAGTTAAAGTGTAATAAACATGTTTATTAAACAACGAGAAAAAAATTATAGATTTGTATATAAACAACGAGAAAAAATTTATAGATTTACTTAACTAGCTAGCGACCGATTGGAGAATTTATATAATGTTATGGTAGTGTTGAAATGATTACTGCCGATGTACAGAGGCAATATACCTACAATACCAACCTGTGCAGTCGATTACTGGACGGATATAAGCCTCACCTTATAAAAGAGGGTATATAAATATGCCCATGAACTTTGAGCTAAAATAGGTAACAACGGTGGAAAGACGACACCGTGGCAGACCCAGATTGAAATGGAAAACCTGGATTCTTTCAATAGAGATTGAACCTCCACAGCCCTGGATCGCCAATGAAAAGGGGATAGGGTGGCCTTTAGGGTTTTTTCATTTTTTTTTATTTATTCTAGTAATAACTAGAGAAGTAGATGAAGTTTTAGAAGTAGTAGAGTTCTTTGTGGAGGGCTCGTCCGGGGAAGTACTACCATCATGTCTATTTCTGCCGTAAAGCAGCATTGCTGTGTTTCGGTTTGAAGGTTGCCGGTGTAATTACAGGCATAAGATGCTTATCATCTTCATGCCTCAAGTTGATGGACGCAGGGTGTTGCATCGATGATCACATTCCAAAAAAACGTGGACTACGATGCAATGCTTTGTGATAGGTAATGGTTACCACTTAACATCAGGTGGGCCATGTGCTTGCTCCATCTTCAATCCATATAAAAAGATAGGGTAATAATAAATAAGATAATTATAAGTATTAATTAAATTATAATTATTAATAAGATAACACCCTGCATTTGCATTGAAGCGGAGCTGCTAGATGGATGGAACCCAAATTTAATTAAGACTTTATTTTTGCATTTTAAAATGTATAAGCTAAACCTAGACTAAGGAACGACGATGCCATACCGACACGCGGCGATCACGTTTATTAGAACGTGTGATCACCAAAATAGACATGAGAATCGCGAATTCGCATTTATAAATAAAAAGCGTGGAACATAGACGTTTTTATTTAGATTTTTTTTCGGCGTCGCTAGTTCAAAATAAGGAAAATGTACTATGTATTTTTAGAATGGTACCTACGTATGCACGTTATCGGTGCTAAAACCATAATGAATGAGTAAAAACTTGGACTAGACGTGTTTACCTTTGTGCTATTGACGTCACTTATATTTTTTACTTCGTGTAACAGGTTAACTACAATTTAGACCGGTTCTTGAATTAAAAATAGATTTTCATTATTCTGATTCACAAAATTAATAGTCTACTGTGACGGTATTGAGATCGGCTTGGTAGATATATTTGGGTACGATGGAAAATGTAATATTAGGTATACATTATATGCGCATAACGTGAAACATCCATTACATACACCTAAAAGCTCCTTATTTCCCGTGGGTTTGATGATCAAAGAACCAGTTAGTAGGCAAATTTTTGATTAGATGACTAGCAAAAGAGAATTTTAATTAATAAAAAAAACACAGTACGTAGTCCGCGGGGAATAAGTGAGTCATTATAATTCATAACAATTTAATATCTTCTACAGAAACGAAGGGTTGGTCAGATCATTCTATGACGCAGACACAACCCTTGATCACCTTCGGCTGGTTAAGGAAAACCCACAATTATCACAATTAATAAACGACCGTACCACTCGCAGTTTAAGTCTTATTTTACAATTACATCTGCAATAATAAATTCCTTTGGTCAATTAACCGAGTTGGTTGTGAGGTTGTGACGCGGTTAGCGATTCTATTCAATGCATTTTTGTAACCTAGCTATGCTTAATTATTTTTAGTCCATTTAGTCCAGGTACGAACCTACTCGTTCCTACGTTATAATATTTTAGTACTTTAGATGGTTTAAGTATATTTATCACATAGTACTAGCTTCTGTCTGCGGCTTCGCTCGTGTGGTACCCGATTATAAGTTATCCTGGTCTATATGTCAATCCAGGTCACAAACTCATCAATAACCAATATTCCAAGTTTCATCAAAAACCGTTGATTTGACAAACCAAATTGGTTTTCGTCATCGTTCATCATTGGTCGTCGTCATGACTATGTGTATGTCAATGTCGATGTCCCGCGTAACAACCTATGTCTAACAAACTGTAGCCTACCTCCTTACCTGGCCGTGACATTCACAAAGAGGCCTACTAACCTAGAATATAACTCTTCTGCGTAAGCAAGTGCTTATGCAAGTGCTTAATTTAAACATACCCCTATTTCATTTAAGACGACAATACGACAACATAAATTTTTCATAAAAAATATACTAGACATGTCGTATTGCATTTTACTGCAAATAGCACGAACCTTGGTTTACACGTAATTAAAATGACAGCTGTCGTTGAATATTCATTCGATTAATCGATCGATACAAGTGTCGGGTCGCATCACTATTCAGTTATTCGCAAATCGTTAATACGTCAAGTGCAACACGACATCACATCACGGCACATCGAAGGACTAATTTGTCAATAGTCAAGCAACTCATTCTTATGGAGTAAATTCGAATAATCTATGTAAATATAAATCGTGCGTTCTTTTTATCCACAGATATAGAAGAGAACTAGATAGTCTTAAAATTCAATATTTTCTCTATTTTCTTATATCCAATATCATCAGATAGAAAGGGATGCATACATATATCAATACGACTTCAAAAAGCGTACCAGGGCGCTCGAACAAGTTTCTATGCAGGTTGATACAAATGTCCTGGTACGAAATTGAGATACTGTATGCATCCCTTTCTAGCAAATGATATATGGACATAAGAAAGTAGAAATCAACCGTATGAGTTGACGTTCAGAGCATAGTGAATTTTAAGGCTTTATCTAGATGTCTTCTATATCTGTGTTTTTATCAAAATTAAATGTGTTGTGAGAACCTACTACATTAACCGTCTTATTCATAACCACAGATAGCTAAAATGGTGGTAAAATAGGTATCATGAAGTGCTATCCTTCTCTGACGAGTTCAATAAAATGCATAGGTGTCCACTGCCTCCCGCCCGCGTGTTCACATGCAAATCAGAGGAAAAAAAAGAAGACAAGCATTCATAAAAGCAAACGAATACTCACTCTTTCACGAAATAAAACAAACACATTATTAACCTGTAATTAGGTTGAAGAAACAACACCAACAAATACACATGAAACCCAACAGAAATTCGACAATGTTTCACCTTCTGCATGAGTTATCATCAGGACATGATCGACTCGCTGCCCACCTTCGAAAGTGCTACTAAATAACGATGCAGAACTCTACAGACGCGTTGCTTCACCGAGGGCTAAAATAGTAGATTGTTTTACAAGGGACTAAACCATCCCATTATATACGAGGTTGTTATACTCCCGAGAGTAGCGAGGGAGGTTGACAAGACCGAGTTATGGGTGGTTTTGGCCCGAGTAAAACACTCTACTTTTCACTTCGATTGCGAGAAAATAAAACAATTCAAAATTAGACAATTTTCAGAAATGTTATTAAAAATTAATCAACCTTCATAAAACATCACCAAGACGGTTCTATTTTCAAAAAAAAAGATTGACGGAGCACCAAGAAGTCGAGTTATTATGTAAGAGAACGAATGCTTTGTACGGGCTGATGATTTTAGACAAAAATTAAAAAGAAAAAATACTTTTTAGCCCGAGGTATTAAACTCGAGTTTTAGGCCCGCTAAGCTACACTATTATGATACACTTTTTGAGCAAGAGAAGGGAAAAGTAAATTATTGACGTAAATAATCCTATAGTATTAGGAGAATTCCTCGCAGGATATCGATATCCGACCCCTAGAGAGCTACCTGCAGGAAAATTAGTTAATTAGTGCGTGTTTACTGAGGTTTTCCAGGAAAGGAAGCGGATAATAAAGTTAATTAGAAAATTAAAATACTTATTCTTGTTTTTTCAGGAATAACTTTTATTATGAGTAAGTAGCAGACCTCTGCAAAAGTCTCAATTTTGCAAGCCATATTATCATAAGCTTACTGTGTAGTGTAGGTAAGGTATCTACATAACCTACGGTACAGATAGATAGAGAATGGAAGGCTGTGTTATATAGGTAGAAGAGGCATATAAGGTTTACTGGAAACTACAATCACACACATACAGTACATTTTTTAAAGATAATATAATAATTGATATAAATACCTACACAATGAAGACATTATAACAAGAAGAAGAGATACAATACGGTATCTATAAGTATTGGAATTTAAATGATCTCAATCAATATTAATTTTGAGTCGACCGATCTGAAAACTCGAATTAGGCCAAAAGCCTTGAAAATATTGCGAAACACAACTCTTAAAAATCACTAAATTTCAAAAATTCTAAACGAAAAAGTAAACGTAAAAATAGTGCATATTATTATGCATCACCTTGCTATTCTCCTTCACATATTCGATGCGGCATAAAGGTATTGGACATCGACAATCGACAGGGACCGTAAAAACAGGGTAAAAACACCTAAGTAATTTAATAGCATAGGTATTTATTATATAATAAGTATAGACGTTATTAGTTTAAGTAAAAATCCTGTTTTTCTTTTTTGTACTATATAGTGGGTAAACATAAATATATTTTATTTCTTTCTTTACTACACCCCGGGTAAAGTGTTCCTGAGGCCGCATAGTAACTCAGTTACCCACTGAAATGATAAGCACCGGTCCTACTATTACAGTTTGTCAATTGACGTTTGACTTTGAATTTCGACAGATGAAATGTCAAAGTTTGCAAGACCAGTTCGGTGTGCAAACTGAGTAAATAAATGGGACACCATTTTTTTCATCTTGAACGACGGTCGTATCATTTTTATTAAATTTTATTTTCTAGTATTTTTCTAATGTATATCGATTTTTATTAAAGGTAATTCGACCGTTATACGTTAGTAATAAGACACAAGTATTAGTGAAATGACAAATTTGTACGCCGATCGTTTCTTGTTATAGCCGCCATTGCTATAGCAGAAAATAGGACCTGACTGAAGACTGGACGACTGGACTTATAAACCGTACTACGTTGCCTCATATTATTATGAACAATTTATACTCGATACTAGCGAAATTGTGGAAACTATCCCAGCAGCCATTTAATAAAGAAGTGAAGTGAATAAATGAGGCCTTTGTTCGGAAATAGATTATTGTATTGTATTTATTTATTTAATGGCATCTGGGCATCGAAATAATTATATAGTACTCCATAGAGTCGCAGTCTTCAAGTGAAAACTGACAAAGATCGTCCAAGCGTAGTTAATACATAAATAAACGTCAAAATGCCAAATTTGCACTAATTTTGACCTTATTTCGCTTGAAGTGTTAAAAGTCGGCGCAATTGAAAGCGTGCGCCGAGTTTTAGTGCTGACACTTTTTCCGCGTTTGTGGCGAGTATAAATATCTCGATGCATCTGGGATATAAACGAAATAGATTGAGACTAAAGGTGCGCTTATACGCGCAGTTTTTTGAGCAATAATTGCTCGGCAATACGAATGGATCAATCTGGAGTAAGTAGTGGAGCTCAATTGCTCCTTGTCGCTCATTATTGTAGTTGCAAAACATTTGCCAAATTGATGCTTGTTGCCGTTGCCGTAAATTGCTTGATATTTTATCACATCACTCTCGACCATCATAGCTCATAATTGAGCAATTTCTATTGCCCATGTAAGCGCTCCTTTTTTTAACAAGTGTCATTTTCTAGCCTGACAGCATTTTTTTCAAAAGTCCGAAAATGCGTAGGCCCGCGTCTTTGAAGCCGCGTTAACACTAACAGAGTATGCTCGGACCGAACGGACTCGTCGTGTGCTTGATACCTACCTGTTGATAATAGGTAACATAGTTCACTCGGATGATTGATATGTTAATCGAAAAGCTAAGACGGGAAAAAGATAAGCATATTTAAGGAGGAGAATATTTGGCACGCTCTTGGATTCTACGTCGCGGAGAACAGTGCTCCTGTCAAAATTTTCTTTCGCTTTCAATTTTTCTTTTCAATTTCCATTTTTTTTAATCGCACGAGATGCTTGTTGTTTTGTTCTGATCCGCCATTTTGTTTCCTTACTTGTATACGAGCCAGCTCGGGAAAGTAGAACGCCATCCAAGTATACACGGATCGGACGGCGCCGTCGTCCAAGTGCGCGGTTTATGGTTGCCAGGTTGCCACAATACGAGGTGGGTCCGAGTAGTATCCGAGTCAACTCTATTCGAGCATACTGTGACCGTGATAACGCGGCTTGACGCCGTTACGACTTGCGAAGGCAAACCAGTGCCATGTGATACTGACCTCATGATTATAATGAAGAAAGCTTTCATGGAACCGCATCTATATGTCTCGTAAAACCTATACTACCACGGTCCGCTATAGTAGACCGCTCCTGTATTTTAGTGATTATGTGGTACCGGTTTAAAAAAATCCTATAAGGTTATCCTAAATTAGTTAAATAGTATCCTAGTTATTATATTCCAAGTTTCATCCAAATCCGATCAGCCGTTATGGCGTTGTGGCGTTGCGTGTGAGTGAACCAACATAAGTACCCACAAACTACACATTCAAATGTGTTACCTATAGTATGACTGTGAAGGTAGCCAGTTTGTAAAATTAGGAGATCCATCTGCGGATCTGCGGTGCCAAGTGCCAAATGTGCCAATGCATAACTTAAACCACACGTGCGTCAAGTTCAGTTAAATATGCACTTTAATTCACTAATCTATACGTTATATCGATAGTATGAACATAAGCGGTCACACAGGTATCACAACGGAGCTATCAGTATCAGTCGTTAAGCCATGTCGGAGGCCTTCGGGCGGCCTAAAAACTCCGACACCAGAGTTGGTCACTAGCTCATACGAAAGAAGAAGAAGAACGGATCTATGTCTCTCTGACGTTGGGCACGTAATAGTAACTACTACATGTAGCCAGCTTCATACGTTGTAAGTAGTGTTCATTAAAGATTAATTAAGGAACGTGTAATGTAAATGAATGAAATTCTAGAAGGCACTGACGTATTATAAAGAATCATATTACAAGGCACAGCGATCAAGGTACAAAACAATGTCAATCACACCATTTTACCTTGCAAAAACATAATCGACAATGCAAATGCTGAATCGAATGACCTTTGAATAATAATAATCACAGGCACCTGCCGTATACTAGTTATAATCCAAGTCAACAGTCAATGTTTGTTTGTCTTCATACTGAACGATAATATTGAGATGGCCTCAATCGTTTTCATCATTATATCTGAATACGTAGTAGGCAGGTACGAATCCATGATGGTCTCAATTTATCATTTTAAAATAACAAAGATGAACATTGGACTGATCATGGTTCAATTGGACATCAGGCAAGCCCAAAATCCAAGTTGGTAGGTAACCTGGTTGTTGGACAGTAGGATCAGGCTATACCAAATCTGGCAGAAGTTGTACCTTTTTTATAGAACTCCTTAGGAAATCGAGTTAATTTACGTTTTGACTAAAATCGGATAAACCAGTTCTGATTAAATTTATTATGATAGGTCTATTCATTCTGGGTACCGGTTTAGTATCGGCTATATGAAGGTTGAAGTGCACTTGAGCAATCTTTGGTATTACCACGTCACCATCGAGTATCTAGTAGCCACATAAACATTGACCAATAAGCTGATCAGTGATTCACTTCATCACGACACGACACGCGATTTTCGCACGGGCTTGTAACCATTAATTATGCAATATAAATATCAGGTCTTGCAAATTCCGTATAAAATTAGTAAGTACTAATATTTACAAGAAATCCCATGTAATTTAGTTACATGACGTCATTCTCCGATGACTTGTACGTCACGCTGTCATCATTGACATATATAAACGCTGTCATGCGTTCCTACATGCAAAACTAATCTGCCAGATTATAATAAAAAAATATGAGACATTGGTTTTACCGTTTAAAATAAAATTAATACTTATTATTCAAATTCTTATGATGCGGTGTGAGATAGTCCAAATACCACTGATACAGGGTTTCAGATTTTCAATAGAAACCACATCAACCTTCGTGTCATTGAAATTAGGTACTAAGTACTACTTCCGCGTGCCTGTGGATAAAAAGTAGCCTATGATATATGTTATTATTCTGTCTGTGCCTGGGTGTTTTCTATTTATTTTCATATAAGTAGTGTATATCAGTCATGTTATTCCCATAAAACCAGTTCTGCTTAGTTTGGACACTTTGTGGTTTGGGCCTACAGGATGCTGTGTGATAGTGTCTAGCATTATTTAATTATTCCAGGTCTAGAACTACATTGTGCAAATTTCAGCTCAATACTTCAGTAGTTTTGGCCTGGTAATAAGAACCTAGTGATCGTTATCAATATTATGTGAAACATAACTTTCTTTCCTGATAACTATACTCTGGTTCTCTTTAAATCTAGAGTGAATAGGTGTCTTCTGGACTTTTCCGCTCCATCTTATACCACAACGTTACTTAACATCAGGTGAGTTCTTAGTCAAAGGTCCATCCAATATAAAAAAAACATTAACATTAAAATTTTCATTGACCATTATATTGATTATTCCTGATTCATAAAGGAGGAACAAAAATTTCACATCTTACATCCTTTTTGCAAACTATCGCCTTTTTAACATTACCTAAGTAAGATAAGATGTCGGGTGATCGCTCGTCCTTGCTGCTGGACGCATCAATCGTGGGCCAAAACTGGATGAGACAAGCTTTGAACCGTGGGGATTGGCACATACAAAGGGAGGCCTATACCCAGCAGAGGGTGAAGTCGGGCTGTGGATGATGATGTTGATGACGATATGATGTTTTGATTAAAGACCGTTTGCACCAACAGTCCCTACAAATAAGTGTCTATTAATATGTAATGGCATTGTTACAGCAAATGTTGAAGCAATGATAATATGGATCTAAAGTAAATTATACGACAGCCCCGTGTCGTAGTTATCAACAAGCTAGATTATGCTAGATAGAAAGAAATATCTTAGCTAGCTAATTATAAAAATTCAATTAAATTAAAATGATCTCATTATGCCTGGAAACAGTTCAGCTACGATGCGTGCATTACCAGCGTATCATGAAAGCCTTCATATAAGATATAAATATACAATCTACATTGATCACTAAGTAGGTAGATACGTTATGTTTCCCACACACACACAATTTGAGACTGGAGAACTTTACCGCTCCGACATTCACCATTCCGTAAATACTTTTTTTATAACAAAATGCACTAAGTTGCTCAATTCACGGGTTTTTCTTTTTTAACTCTTGAAATAGAATTCGAAAAGTTTACCCCTTCGATATTGTTTGTTTTTTGAAGGTTTCTTGCTCTGGTAATGTTTTTGCTTTGTCAAAATGTTACCCTAAAGAAAGAGAGGTAGAGTGGTCTAGGTACTTGCTCTCTCTCTCTAACTAAGAGATTTTTTAATATCATGAGATCTGTCTCAGATCTAGTACTTAAAATTATCCAAGTTGTAGCCGTTATTTTAATGCCTACATACATTTTAAAAGTTCCATAACTCAGATGAGAAAAGGAACCCTTTTTTTACCTATATAGTACCTAAATTGCTTCAATAGGAAGCAAGTGAATAGGTTAGGTGGGTACCTATGTTACAGCGAGCGTCAATGATAATTTAACAGGATAAGCACGGTTCAAAGAATCAATCATCATAAACAAAATGCGTTTCTGAGCAAAATATTGAGCCTCATTTATATTAAAGAGCCCATTATACGGGTATTAAGACTATAATTCAATGGAAACCTTATCTATGTAGGTAATTGAGGACACCATTGAATTATTCAATACCATTTCAAAATCGGAAATTAAAAAATATTATTCGGCCTACTTATTTTTACGATACTCACAGTGACTGAAAAGGTTTCATTTACTCTTCAAAATTGAAAGGATATATCACAATAAGCACCACAAGTCGAACCACTATACTAATTCAAGAACACGCAAGGGCTGTTTTGAAATAAATGTCCATTCGCGTCGGAGGCAAAACATAAACTGACGCTTAGAAGGACTGATATAAACATCATTACATTACATTTAATTGTATATAATTACGCGAAAACCACAACTGTGACGTCGGGTCACCATTATTGGACGCTGCACGACAATTTCCTAGAAGGAATGTGCTACGGTTCCTTGCTATTCATCTCAATTAGGATAATGCGGCGATATTGGATGCGAAGAGTTCTATTTGAGAACAAACAATTCAGACACAATCAGACAGAATTTAGGAGTGTCGCTCTGAATTTCAACAGTCCGTTATTTGACACATCAATTTTACTCAAATTATACTTATTTTTAAGCACACATTCTGTACTATCTTTCAAATACAAAAAACATATGGCTGGACAGTTTCAATTTTATGAAAAAATCAATAATTTAAAAAATTAAACGGAAAAAAAGTTGTTTTTTTGTTTAGAAATTATTTTGAATAGTAAAATTGTTATCATTGTTTATTGTCTACATTATGAGCTATCAAATTAGTCCTTTTTCGTCTTCCTGGGACTTCTACATGGGTAGCTATGGCTTGATCAGTACAAGCACCCGTGCTTCGAGGATGGAAAAACAAAATGGCTGCCATTTTATCATGGAGAGAGGGAAAAATGGGGATGGTGATTTGTCTATAAATTACCATATTTCACCGCCTTATGTACAATTCACACCTACCGGCGCGCGTCGGAGAGCGTCGTCTTGGATGCTCCGTGTGTGAATCGTAAATTAAAGTCTCCGACACCGGTAACCAGATGTATTGTATACTAAATATAGGTATAATGTGCATGTATTTACAAAAAATAAGGTATAAGTATATTATTTTGAGGCTAGATGATGTTGGGTAATAATTTCCAGCATTATTTATTTACACTGACAGTGATTCTGAATATCACTCTTTATCGATACTAGTTAAGTATAACTAACTAGATAGATAGATACATTGACAAGCAAGACAACAACAATATAATACAAAAATAGATTTACAAAATGGATACCTACCTAACCTACCGTTTATTTTTATAATGTGATAAAATACATGAATAAACTTTTTATAAAACATAAACCGACTTCAAATAAATCACTTCTTACTTCTTGCCCTAAAGATTTTGAAAATCGGTTCACAATTATTGACGGAGATATTGGTGATTATAGGGCGAAAATTACAAGTGAGGATGAGGTTTTTTGAGTTTTCCGGGAAAAGTACCAATACCTCAGGCATAAAAAAATATATGGGACCACCTGTGGAGTATACTCTTCTAAACAAAAAAATAATTTTGAAAATCGGTTTACATTTGAAGGAGATATCTGTGAACATACATAAAAAAGTCGAAAAAAAAAGGTTACAACGAATTGAGAACCTCCTCCTTTTTGAAGTTGGTTAAAAACGGTGAACAGTAAACAAATAGGCTGCTGACAGCAAGCTGTCAAGTACTATGATGACAAAACATTGTTATGCTGTCCCCTGTCCCCACAACGAGACATAAAGTCCTCTACCCGGTAGAGTCCACGCCACCACTCAAGTCTGAAAGACGCTGCGCTGCTATTGCATTATTATTATATTATGTAATAAATAAAACTAATATTTGATTGGTACATATTTCGTTTTTATTTTTCAGTAATTTTTTTATGCTCTTCTGGTTTAAGAGGTCTAATTCCGGATATTTTGCCGTCAAAACTGCTCGTAGATATCCATTATTTCACTATCAGGATCGAGTTGTTGTACCCCTTTTGTAGGCGGGTAGAGTCTACCCGCCCAGACACCGCATAACGCATTGCATTAGGTTTTAGGTAACTAGGTACCTATCACAGAATTTTTTGTGGTAGGTAGGTAGGTAACTATCATAGTCAAACTGCTAAAAGGTGACACAACTCAGCATTAAACAAAACATAACCTGAGCCTGAGACGCAGAAGGTTGCAGGTTCGATTTCCGCTGAGTGACAAATGTTTGCATGTTCTGCTGATATTTCTCCCGGGTCTGGGGGTTTTCTATGTGTAATATGTATGAATTTACAAAAAAAAAATATATAAGTAGTTTATCAATCATGTGGTTCCCATAGTACAAGCTTTGCTAAGTTTGGGGATACATGATGATGTGTGAATAGCGTCCAGCATTATTTATATAGTAATTTCATATCTATTATCATTGATATATACTGTTACTATGGTAACTAGATGCGTAGTACCGGCCATAATGCGTGTAAGCTCAGGTCTTGGCCATGGCCAGGATCCTCTAGTTTCTTCATACAGTGGCCATCTTCGACCAAGTGACACTTCCTAGGCAAATAATGTGATGAGTAAGTGCATTTCTTGAACTCAATTGCGTAAAGAATAACGCGGAATTACTTTTTTCATAAATATCTATCGATTTTTTGCTAAAATCGCAGCAAATATTATAGAAAAATTAGATAGTTGTAATGTTGCCAGCCTAAAAATGTGTAGCTTTCCCGATTATTGTGGGAGATTTTGATAAGGAATAAAATCTTTGTTAAGCTATTAATTTGTTAAAAGATCTCACAGTACATCATACAGGAGAATAATTTAAGATCACTTCAAATAGATCACTCACTTCTATTGATAAATGCCCTCATCCATGAAATTAAATTATTAACTCAAACAAACAAAAGGAAGACCAGAAGACATTTGACGTTACAAGCGGTGGTTGAGTGATATTATATGTTGGCACAAACTAAAACACTGTTATTTTATTTCCACAATCAAAGTTTACAATCAAGTCTGAGGAAATGCGAATAAATAACATTTTTGCAATGTACATAATATATAGACATTAGTAGAGAGGTGACTTTCTGAGTAGTGGTGTGGTTATTATGTATGTTGACTATGACTAGATAGGTACTCGTAGAGTGGAAACACGTCGTGGGAACGTGGATAGAAAATATTTCTAGAATATAATCTGAAGAAAATTGAGAGTAAATCAATATTTCGATACATCCAAGGACGGCCATCAATCACACTTTGAATATTTTAATACCTTGTTTACGTTCGCTAGCATAGACTTTTGTATGGTCATCGAACTTGATGTAACTGTAGGTACCTACCTATCTAATTAAAGTAAGTAGATACGATGTTACGATAGTTAACGTAGTATTAAACCAAAATGTTATAAAAAGCACTAAACGTATAAAACTAATAAAAAATTACGAAGACGTTGAGAGTTTTTATAAGTTTTATTTTAGAACTAAGCGGATGTTAGTTCACTACCTACACAATTGTATAAAACAAAGCCACGACTGTCTGTTCGCGATAAACTCAAAACTACTACTGAATGTATTTTTATGCTGTTTTCATTTCACGTCAGTCAGAGTGATTCATGAAGGTTTAGTATTCTGTGGTGTAGGTATAATTTGTTAAGGTTTTGTGTAAATTGGTTGAAATATGACGATAATTGTCGTAAGCTTCGGAAAAAGTAACGCCAATTTATAATTCAGAATGGCTAGGCGATTTTCATGATCTTTGATATTTTGGATTTGTCTCCTCCCCGAATAGTAGATTAAATATAAAAAAATCGGAAACATTTACGAAAAAAAATTACAAACTTTTTACGATATCTCGAGAAAAAAATGACTGATTTCGACGAATTTATTTTCTTGTCTGTATGTCTAAAACGAGAGCTGAAACGGTTACCAGGTACTGTGGGTCTAAGTATCCTAATAAAAAAACTGAATTTGATTTGGCTAATACGTTTAAGCCGGATCAGCTAGTAAGCAAAATGTCTTGCTCACTATTATGTATTCTGTGGCATAACTTAATTCGGGGCTTTACTAAATTCTTCAAGTCAATGACTCCAAGCTATTTTTGTATTCTAAAATTTTTTCGCAACGCTACCTATTAATAACAAACGAACGAGCATGGAGGAAAATGTTCACCTAAAATATTTTTATTTTGGTGTTGGAGTAAAGTGTAGGTTCCTATCTAGGTCAATTCAATTCAATGCTTGATAAATAATGGACAAACCATGGAAAAAAAACATCTACCTTGTGTACCTTACTAAGACAATTTCAATATTTAGGAATAAGTGTTGCTGTTGGATTGAGGACAAACAAATAGTATAAAATAAATAAAAGTTGTCTCTATTTTAATATTAAAACACCGTGGTAGGTAGGGTGGGGCGCTGGTGGGATAAGTTCGAACCCCGGAAACGACTGATTGAGATTGACATCACGTCAGGACTCAGGACCCTGCGAGCAGAGCTCTCTTAGATGCTGGTTTCTAATAGAAACTTTCTATACCCGGCATTAGTGATGAATTCTCGCTAATTAGTTTTTTTTTATTTTAAGTGTTATTCCGCCTAAGACAAAAAAATTGGGATAATATAAAAATCTTAATTTGATCTGATCTAGCTGAGCTAGCGCAAGTTATTACTTAGATCGATAGAAAAACCTATCCAGTTAAATAACAATGAGAAATTAATTTAGTTGAATAATGTATTGACCTACAACATACTGTTGGTTGATTAATGATTTAATTATGTAATTAATTTGTATGTTACCAACGAGTTAAAATAGTTGGAAAGTATAGGTACTACCTATTCACAAACATGGTAGAACAACGCTATTAGTGGCTAAGATTTAAGACTGGAAGGAAAACAGCACGTACCTACATACAACACAAGTCTTAATGACTTAGCGTAGGTTCTGTCTAAAAATCATTTGATGTATCAAGCCATTTTCTTAATTTTATACGTTTTGCAAATGTGAAATTATATTTTTTCTTGCTTTGCTGACATGACATTGATGGTGGTAAATAATTCTTTTTCGTCTTGTTATTCCAAATAAAAAATTGCATGCAGATTAACTTTCATTTTAACCGTTAAATTCTTAAGTTATCTGATCTAAATCAAAACACCAAACCGGCTATGTATTAAATCGTTCTGCAATCTGCATTCATTCTGCCCTCACTTCAACGTGTCGTGTCGTGTCACTTCAATTTTATTATCGTGTGACGTCATGACTCATGACATGCTTCAAACACAAACGCATTTCCAAAACCCGCCATGGTGTCACGTCACGTTGCTTTTCAGTTACATAAAGTCATCTAGTTGTTGCCCAAATTTGGTCGAATCTCCCTCTGGAAACATGAACCTATTTTATCACACACAACCTCCATCGCCTTTTTATTGTTAAATCTTGTCGACGTCGACATTAGCAAAGTTGTGGACACTATACCACAGAGGCCATAAATAAAAAAGAAGAAGAAGAAGAAATTTGACATGGGCATAGAGAATACGATTACGCGCAGATTCCACGCAGATATCGTAACGAGGCGCGTTACGTCTGCGTTTGTTTATAGGGAATAAGGCATGTACCTAAGTAACTACTTACTCATAATGAGATAGTACTTTGAAGACTTTACCTGCAAGAAAATAAAAGAAGAATAAATAAAAAGCGATGATAATTTTTAAGACATAGATTATTAAATGCTACCACACCCTTTACATCATCCAACAATTACAAGCGCAAACAATTTTGCAATCGCATCTCAATCAACGGACCGACTTCGGCCCATGTTGGCTGTTTAGCCAATCAGCGGTTCTACAGTCAACGTCGTCGGAGTCGATCGACGACTTTATGATCGCGCGGCTCGCTGGAGAAAATTTTAAAAAGTATTCTGTGTTGTACAGGGTAGGTAGTGTAGGTACTCGTAAGTATGCATAACTTAGGGCGCAAGCATGGTAGATATAAATAAACAATTGTCATGGATGAGACAAGGAGGAGTTACGTATCTATAGGTATGTATAACGAGAAGAATCCTAGTTATGGCGAAAAAAGATACCTACTTAGAAATATTGTGTGAAAGATGATATTGTAAGTAGTATACAGTATACACAGAAATATATCTGTGGTAGTAAGTATTGAGATGACGTTGACGACTGACTGGTAAGAGGGAATTGTACGTAGGTAGAGGTAATGTTAATGTTATTTATAATGCCTTATGATTATGTTCTTTGTCTTTTCTTAGGATCTGTTTATGCAAAAGAAGCCAGTATTATACCATCAGTCAAATAGCTTATAAATTTTGAATTTTGAAACTTTGTAATTAAACTAAGGGCTATAATTCAGCGGGATACCATGGCGTGGGGGCGCAGCCAGTTGCCGCTACCAACAAAATGTATGGTTGTGTCTGTTTGGTTGCGCAACCAAACGGACACCAGGTGAGTAACTCTATAGAGCTGTATACATTTTGTTGGTAGTGGCGACTGGTTGCGCTGTCATGGAGTCTCGGTGGTAGCCCTTAGGGTACCTACTAGGGTAGGTAGGTACCTATGTACCTACTTTCCTTTTCATCAGGTGATCACGAGTAGAAACTCTTAAATACCCTTTATTTCACTCCTGAATTTTTTAGAACTTTTAGTTGAAAAGCCATTTTTGGGTGACGTTACCGAACCGGTCAAACGAACCCTTATGGTGCCGCTTTGTCCGTCCGTCTGTCACAGCTGATTATTTCAGTAACTACTCATGCTACCGACTTGAAATTCGGTATAGATTTAAAATGTACTGACGGAATACGATTGCCCGTAAAAAAATAAAAATATATTTTCATTTTCATCCCCAAAAGGTCCAAAATAAGAAACGTCAAAATTTCAAACTGGCGCTAATAGGTCGAGTGGCAAACCATATGAAAGGGGGTAGTTTTTTTTTATACGATGCATGGTTTTCATTTTATGATCAAAACTGTCCAAAAAATGACCATAACCCCTAGACCATAATTTCCGAAGTTCAATGCGTGAAATCTGAAACTAATATGTTAAAGAAGTATATCTATATTTTACAGGACAATTATAGCATTCTCCAGCTAATATGGTTTTGTAGAAACCTCAATAAATGTAAGAACAGCTGTGGTCAAGCTTTAAAACAAGTTTCACGGTCTAATAAGGTGTTATCTGAAAGGCCCTAATTTTCCCATTCTAAAGCGGGTTTCTATTTTTCTATAGGACGTACAGATTTTAATTACGAAGAAACCTTACTAATTACTAATAACTATTACACTAAAAACTAATTACTAACGCCATTGACGTCACGCGCGGTGGGCGAGTCAACTCGCACTTAACCGGTCTTGTTTTCTTTTCTTTTCTTAGTTCATTACAGAGTTGGTCACAAAGCAATTAAGTAACGTTCTGGGCTTGAGCTTAATGGCTTTGCGTCGAAATTGCGCCCTGTGATCTAGGCTTACAGCAGCCCTTACAGGAGTTCAATTATTCTACTAAAGCTTAAGAAAAGTTATGAAGGAAACTGAAATTCAATAGAAGTTGCAGAGTGGGTTAAGTAGGTTAGGTAAGTGGCATACTTCCAAGGTTAGTTTTATTTTGTGGAGCATAAAGCAAAAGCAGGAAAGTGATCAGTGAAATTAAAACGGAGATACCCTGTGTATCTTAATAATAATAAGTGTAAGCAGTAAGTGTCAGGATACCCAAGGAATCCAGGGAGTATTGCCATGGAGCCATGCCATGCATAACAAATTGCGATTCCCTCTTAGTAGATTAGTAAGTAAACAACATTATTTATTTGTTGTATTGTATGATTGATGAGGAAGAACTGATGGGAATTATGAAACTAACCCATCAAAAACTCATCTTTGATAATAATTATATACACATACATATGAATTAATCACACTACTTTTGAAATTTAATTATAAACTTTCTTTTTATCTAAGTTTTTTTTTCCAATGCGATGCGATGTGAATATATTTTTCTTTTTAAGATGGAAGTTGCAACGAATGTAATCACTTATATTAGTTATACGTACGTAGCAGAAACACATTCAAAGCAAACTATTATCGAGGTATTAATTAAGTATAAGTAGGTAAGTAAGGTACATTATGTTAATTGATTGCGAAGGCTGATACACAAACTGTTTTAAGCCTCAGTCTGGAGTTGGACAAGATACGGACTGGTAACATGTTGTTGCCAATAAATGATCTTGTATCTTGTACGGCATTGCGTAGGTACATTACTTTTAATCCGAACGAATACCATACGAACAAAGAAGTGAGCGGAAACTAGTTCTCAATATCTATAGAATAGAAGCTCGCCTTCCCTGGAGGCCAACTCCTTGCTCACAAGGTGTTAGTAATTGCGAACCGGTTTACAATCTGCCACGTGTAGCGGTGATGCACGTAACACAACGCAGATGCGCACACGCCGCTGAAACAGTGTAATCAATACAATACCAATGATTATAATTGACACGATCAGATAGAACGTGAGTAAACTCTAAGTCAAAGATTTTGGGAAGATATAATGAATAATATAATGTAACTATCCAAGATGCTCCATAAATAAGTGGTAGGTACCTACTTTCAAGCAAATAAACAAAATACTGCGCCAAATTGTGATATAATTACTTATACTAACAATAATCTAGCATTGAAATAATTTCAAGCTAGCTATAAAATTAGAAAATAATGGGTATTCAACGGTGCAATATTGTATCACAAACACAAACGAAGTTTAGCTTTTCTATACTCTTTGGAGTTCGAGATACAACACTCAAGTGACCGAGACGAACTTACAAGCAAGTCAGTGCGCATGCAAACAGATATTAGTACACCGAGTGATTATAAAAATTTACTGAGAAACTTAGTGCTAGGAATTAAAACTGGTCAGAAGACAACTGAACCATTATTTAATAATGTTTCGAGTTTTGAGCATATAATGAATGAAATAAATCTACCGAAGAACAGGCAACTGACAGGTTCTCTTGAGTGGAGATCGCGTCTCGGCAAATGTAGAATGGGACGCCCTTCGCCCGAGACCGGCCAGGTTTAGTGACTATTTGCGAAAGGTTGCTGGTAGTAGCTGGATGCGTCAATTTGAGGACAGGGTACAATGCCTATTGCTCATCGGTGTAGCTGGAGGCCTATGTGCAACAGTGGACTGCTACAGACTGTAGATAATGATGATGAATGAACAGACATTGGAGATGTGTTTTGACTATTGAAAATAGGTTCCTAATAGAAATAATAGCTTTATCATTTTTATGTAGGCCGAAGAGATGAAAGTCAAAATCATCATGTTTAGCTCAGTTTTCGTTTTCTGTTACAAATACTGTCTGACCTTCGCTATTCACATTACACTCACCAAAACACATCAAAGAACAGTTGTTTTGGCCTTATGTAGGTACGGGAAGGAATATAAATTCAATGTGTTGCTTACGCAACAGAACAATGCGTAACTTTTAGTTAGATAGGTAGGTACTTAGTTATTTAGTGAGGTAGGAGGTACCTACCTTTCATACTATCAATCCTGTTACGAAGTTGACTGTATATATAACGTAGGTTACGGTAGGTACCTATACCTACGTGGTATGGCTGGGGTATGTTGTGTACTTAGGTACTTAATCGCTCAGGCATAGATTCTCGATTGGCCTTTGTTACGTTTCTAAGTACCTACCTACAAAGTTACATATACTCTATAGTAATTATGTGGGTATCTACTAAATATGTATAGGGTAACACCCTTTCCTTTCCTACCTGCATCCACTTTCACAACCTTGTTTTTCAAGTTAGAATTTTTTTTTACCTACGTGCTTACTACAATAATCTCGAGGAACAATTAAATGCCGCGCCTAACTACACGCTGGATATAATTGTCATGAATTTTAAATTAGTAAGCCGGTTATATCCAGTTGTTAAATCTATTTTGGGAATTTGATTCGATGCTACGAGGCTACGTCACGCACCGCGCCAGCCGACCAACGCGACGGCAGCGCTTCAGCGAGAATGACTTGACAACTTTATGTACCTAATGGTAGAGTATCATGTAGGTTATGACGAGCCAACCGTAGTGGTATAGAATCCTTGATTATGAAAGGACAATTTTGGTCCATCACCACCACATTGGCGCACGAAGGGACAATTTTGGTCCATCACCACCACATTGGTGCACACCATCTTGGTGCGGACATCTTGTGCGCATAGATGATAGCAGACTACATAAAGCTAGGTACTAAAGGTTTGGGAAGAGATCGCACAACAGAGACGTGATTGGCGTAATTTGGTCATAAGGCTGTAACTGACTTTGAAGAGCATCTCTTGGAAAACCTAAAGCCTTCCTATATACTACAAGCAAGTGGTTAGTTGCACTGTGCGCCATGCAACCAAAAACCTTTAAAACCAAATTTGGTTTCGCTAGCCACATTCGGGCATATGATCGGCACAAGTAACAAGCTAGGTTCACCATTGTCGGATACCTAAGTCAAGGAGGACGATATATATAAGTATATATCGTCCCCGTAGAAGGAAAATTAAATAATTAACACATTTTGCGAAATCGACTTTATTGCATTTCTATAAAGTCTAATTCAAGCTGCATCTTTCTGTCTTACTAACGTTTCGCTATCTTAATTTATCAAAATGTTATCTGTAATTGAAACTTGTAAGTCGGAACAGATGGAAAAATAAACTTCTCAGAATACACAAAAAAGTAGCGAAGGAAAATTAAATAACTCAGCCATAAATAGATAAGTGAAATCATTGATCACTTTGCGACAGCGTAAAGGCCATAACATCACTTATTTAGTTTTCCCTCGACAAATTTATGGTTCATCAGGAGCAAATGAACTAGGTAAAATGAAATAAGGTAAGTTATTGAATTTTCGTGTGTTATGTATGATTGTGGTTTAATAATAAAGTACAAATTAAATAAAATCATTTATTTAAATTGTCTACCAAAGCTCTCTGGTTTTTTACAAGTTTAGGACAAGTAGAACTAGATAAAGTATTTTGTTTAACTTTCGTTGAATCGGCCGAAGCACAGATCAAAAGTAATTGATTTTTAAACGGTAATAAGAAAAGAATTTGGCGCGAAATGCATAGGCGCTAGGCGCCTCTATTTTTTTATGTGCGGTGGAGTTAGCGGGGTGGGGGCGTGGCCTTGAACTACTGACGGAACAGTATTTGTTTTAGTGCAAGCATGAACGTAAACCGTTACGCATCGTATTTGAAACAAGTTTCTACGTAATTGAGATTGAGAAATTACCTATGTGAGATCGAGTTTGCTATTTACAATGGAGTCTAGAGCACGTGCTCTAGTAAAACTGTGTCAACGGCCAACATCTACAAAGAAGGTGAGTAGAAGTTGCAGTTTCCTTAATAAGTAACTTATAAACTGAGTAGTAAGTAAGGTTGTTTGAAGTTTGAATTTACCATTATTTATGAATTATACGGTAGGTGGTGGTAGGTTATTTTCTTTTGTGATACCTAGGTAGGATCTTACTTGTTATGATAACAAGCATTTTTAAATTTAATCATGACCGATGTGGCGCCACAGACAAACGAAGGTCCATCTGCAACACAGGAGGTATCGGGTTCGATTCGCGCCTTGGGAAAAATGTTTGTACGAACTGCAAATATTTGTTCCAGGTGTTCCGAGTATTTTATTTATTTAAATTTAATTTCATATAGGTAATATTTTTGTAGCAGGCCATAATTATTATTGGTAGGTAGGTACCTACTAATAATAATTATAATTATGGCCTGCTACTAGGTATAGGTACCTACACCTACTTACCTAACTTACAAACTCATACCTACTTACCGAAAATTAAACACTACCATTTGTCGCAGGTAGGTAGGAAGACCACTATTTGTCTCAAACTACAGATAATTCTACCTACCTGTAAGGATCAAGGCCACGGTTTTTAAAGATAACGTTGCATATTGATGACTGCACTAAAGTAGGTAGGTAGGTATAGGAAGCTCTTAAAGACTTAAGAAACTATTGTATCCTGCAATTGGCGGTCTTATCACTTGTAGAGATATCTTCCAGACTACTTAGGAAGTACGTAAAGATGTTTGCTCAATGTTTCCATTTTATTTGTATTTTCAGAGGCCCAGCTCTAGTCACACAACAACACAGAATAATTATTTCGATAATAAAGAGCTGAAAGACTTAAATACAAATAAAAAAGCTGCTTGCTCTACGGGCCCGACTGCCGATCCGGTTGCAGAAGAGGTATGTGATTTTTGAACGATTGTTGAAAGATTGTTGAACCACACTCGGCACCACAGGCTATACACTCAGCCATATAGTATCAACTAGCCCCAAACTAAGCAGATCTTGTGATATAGGTTCACTCATACTTACCTATACTTACATATTTTTGTAACATTGATTATACATTTTGTTATTTTATTATACATAGAAAATATCCAGAAGACCCGAAACAAATAATCAAATCGAACTAATATTTGTTTTGAAGTGAGAATCGAACCCGTCGTCTACTGCGTTTCCGACGGACCGCTGCGTCACAGAGGTCGTAAACTCTCTATAATCTCTTTCTTTGTCGAATTTTACAGGCACCTACTCAACCACTTTAGTTGGTTATTATATAATGTTCTTCAATAATGTTGTGTTTCAGAAATCGGAAATTGTCAGTACGACGAAGAGTAGAGAAAAAGGTCTATCGATAACAAAACAGAATCCTTCTTTAGATTACCAAGAGTTGAATGTCGTCAATTCAGAAGAAAAGCATGCTTGCTCTACCGACCTCACTGCTGACCTAATTGCAGAAGAAGAGGCTTGTGATTTCTTGCAGAAAAAAAAAGCAATTTTGACAGACTTCGAATCAGCACCACCCTCCGTCGTGAATCCTTTGGTGGAAATCGACAATATTATTGAACCACGCTCAGCACCACTGCCAATCAATCAAGAAGTAAGTCCTTTGTCACTGACCAACGTTGGCAATAATCATGATGGAAATCAGTTTAAGAACAGTTCACCAGTTAGAGGAAGTCCTATTTCCGGTATTGGAGTCTTGTCGGTGACTGAAGAAGAACCATTTTCTGACTCAGGAAGTTCATGGATTGCAGATACTGATGACAATAAACATTGTGGACGAAAAAGGCAGTACTGTTATATACAATCAGACAGTTCTTCCGATAGTGATGACTTATTGCCATCCAACCAGAGAAATGTAAAGAAAACACGCAAAAAACGTTTAACGAAGAAAATTGCATCACACAAAAAAATACATACTGAAGCAGAAGTTGAAACGCCGAATGACAATATCGAGATTGAAAGTGTATTAATGGACGCTGGAGTTTCAGTGCCATATAAACCAAGTCTAACAATAGATGAAACTGACTGTGAAACTGATACTTATGATATCATCGAAGAGCAGCAGCTGGAAAATGCTTGCAACACTGGACATAACATCAAAAGGTGGAAAAACGCAAATAGAGCAAAATGGAAAAGGGAAGTTGAGAAGAGAAATAAAAACAATTGTCTGCCATACAAGTCCAAAAATGGAAAAATTCAAGATGCCAAATTACCGAGAAACTCGTGCAATGCTTCATGTCGATTCAAATGCAGCGTAAACTTCACTAATGACGAAAGACTAAAAATGTGTAAGGAGTACTGGAAATTATGTGATTTTAAGCAACAAAAAGAATATTTACTGAAACGAATAATTATCAAACCTGTACGCAGAGTTCTTAAAAACATACCTGTTGAAAAACAAAGAGCAACTAGCAGAGAATACGGATTTATTAAAAACAATGAATTCATCCAAGTATGCAAAACCTTTTTCATGGCCACCCTCTCAATTTCAACTGGGCCAATAGAGACTGCAGTAAAAAATCTGAATGAAATGGGATCTTTTTCAGGAAATGATAAACGTGGAAAACGCGCTCCCTTTAACAAAACCTCAGACGATGCAGTTAAAGAAGTAAAAGCTCATATCGAGAGTTTTGCCACTAAAGATTCTCATTACTGCAGAAAGAAGACCACTCGACAATACCTAGGTGAAAATTTGTCCATTTCAAAAATGTACCAGTTGTACCGAGTGAAAATGCAGGAGTTGCAAAAACAGCCAGTCGAGATGAATGTATACAAAAGGATTTTCGGAAGGGATTACAATATATCGTTCTTTCACCCCAAGAAAGATCAATGTGCCCTATGTAATCAATACTTTAGGACACCAAATCCCAATGAAGCCATCAAGAATGAATACATCGAACATGTTGCAAGAAAAGACGCATCATTTAAGTCTAAAGACACAGACAAAAAGAAATCCGAAGTAGATCCTACCTTCCTATGCGTGACAATGGATCTGCAGAGCTTGCTGCAAATTCCATCTACCGCTGACAGCCTCATGTATTACTCTAGGAAGCTAAATCTTTACAACTTATCTGTGTATGAATTTAAGCCTCCAAGGAACAACGCGCATTGTTTGATATGGACCGAGGTGAATGGGAAAAGAGGCAGCACAGAAATAGCTTCAGCCGTTAATACATGGGTCAAAACCATCCCAGAAGAAGTGTCGAATGTCACACTCTCATGTCTGCCTATTTTTTACATCTCGTTCAGACAAACCCAAATTTGAGTGTAGTCGAGCAGAAGTACCTAGAAAGTGGCCATAGCTTTATGGAGGTAGACTCCATGCATAGCTCAATAGAAAAGGAAAAGAGATACACAAACGTGTACTCAGTAATTGACTGGAAAGGTATCATGAGCAGAGCGCGATCCACAAGGCATAACAAAAGTGTTTCCCCGTACAATGTTCATGAACTTACATTTAAAGACATGATAGACGTTAAGGAACTGGCGAACAAAATTATAAAAAACAGGAACATCTGTACCATCGGAGAAAAAGTCAACTGGCTTAAAATAAAATGTTTAAGATATGAAAAAGAGTCTCCAAACATCATCAAATTCCGGTATGATTACGATGGCCCATATAAGTCACTGGACACCTCTTGTTCTTCAGGACGTATGACCAGGAGGGCAAAAAACGTCGAAAATACCCAACATAACATTGCCCAACAGGTACTGACTATGGCTTATCGAAATCATCTTCCAATCACGGAAGCAAAGAAAAAAGACCTACTTAATCTATGCAAAAAAAACATAGTACCCCATGAATTACACGGTTGGTATGAAAGCTTGCCTTCGTCAAATACAATAATTGACGATTTCCAATCTGGAAATGATTCTGAATAGAATAGAAACCACTAAAATGAATAGTAAGTAAGACTGTAGTAATAAAGCTACATAGTTAGTAGGACAGAACTTAAAGCCATTGAATCGATCTCAAGTTCAATTTGATTTGAAGTGATTTTATAAAGATGAGACTGAATCAGAGTTGATTATTTTAAGGTTTGTTAATTAAAGTTTATGTACCCAAGTGCATTGTTTTTAAATAATTTAATAGGTTTTGTGTTCTAAAGTTGTTTATTTTGTTGATTTTATGTGAAATAGTAGTAAGTTTGATAAGTAGTACCTAACGTAAAAATTGATTTTATAAGTCTGACAGTGAAATGTAGCCGTTTCAGAGGATTTTTTAGTTTTAGTTATCTCTTAATAAAAAGAAATTACAAAGTATGAATAATTTGGTTTTCTTTTGCATTTTATTCAATTAATGAATAGGATGGTTTTACGAATTATAAAGTAAACAAGAAGGCAGTTTATGATTTCATTGATGAAGGAAAATTAAATAAGGGCATTTACCGTATGCTTTTAAAGTTTCAGCGGAGAATATTGTCGGAGGAAAAATGAATAACTAGCATACACAATTAAATAACTGACATAAACAATCAAAACTCTGGCGAGGGAAAAATACATAGTTGCTTTTAATTGTTTTTCTTATAAACCAATTACCTTAATTTTTTGTTTGTTTAATTATAACCTAGGTAAAGTTATAATCTTTAAAATATCAAAAAGTGGACGGTAAATTTATTTGCCAAAAAAAAGTTATCGGCATTTTTGTCGCAAAAAATCGGTAAATCGCGTTTTTCTCGCGATTTTGGTTTTGTCAGTTATTTAATTTTCCTTCTACGGGGACGATATTATGGTGAAATTACAGGCACAAGAGGCTTATCATCTTCATGCCTCAAGTTGATGGACGTAGGGCGTTGCATCGTAGAGCACGTTCCGGAAAAACGTGATGTACGATGCAATGCTTTGTGATAGGTAATGGTTACCACTTAACATCAGGTGGGCCATGTGCTTGTTCCATCTTCAAGTGGTATAAAAAAAATTCGTCTTCCTCGGTGTTTGTAGGTAAAACCTAGCTATAAGCTATTAGGTATACGTTACTATCCTAAGAAATATTGATATAGGAATACCATACACAGACACACACAACGAATAAACGAATAAAGTCACCGTGGCGCGGTCTTGCCGGTAAATAATCTAATCCTCTCCTTATTCTCCTGTGGATGTCGTAACAGTCAACAAGGGGGTGGGAGGGGAGAGGAGCAGCATTTATATAGTGAGTAACTAAGCAGTGCACAGAGTAGTATTATTATTGTTGTAAGCAAAATTGTCAAAGTTACTAATCGCGGATTCTGAACAAAAAGGTATTACTTTTGCAGGAGTATGTAGATAATTATAACTGGGATGAGAATGCCATGTCCACCACAATTTGTCGGATGAGGTCTGAGCATGATACCTACTATACTGTATAGTAGGTATCATATATACTGTATAGTAGGTATCATATTATTGTATTGTATAGTCTATACAAAGACCCCACAACACAGGACACAGAGACGCGGCCGCGGCGCGGACCACGGCGAAGGTAGAGTGAAAATGTCGAAAATATTTTTTTATAAGATAGGCAGTGAAAGTATGTGAAGGAAAGAGTGGCTTACATCCTAATGTAAAGAATTAAGACTTTAAATGTTTCATTAAATTTATAAAAAACGTGAGGACAGTATTTTTGAGTGTTATTAAATAGTTACGTTAAATTATTAAGTAATTATTCATTAACCTAATCTATAAGGTTAAGTTACGTTTACTTCCTACTGTCTTTCTGTCTGTATTGTTCTTACCAAAACAAGCAAATCTAACAACTTTCTACACGTACCTCAATGTGTCTTTTTTCTTTTTATGTTATAAGAGTACCATAATAATGTTAAACTACTAGGTACATGTATTTAGAGAGAATACTTTCACAAGAACCTTTCGTGCCGTACACTCATCAATCATGAAGAAAGTGTTAATAGCCCGTTGCTGCCAGACCTATGCTGTTAGATGTTTATATGCATTAATCACATTACCATCATCATGCCCTTTTACAATACCAATCATCTGAAGGTAAAAATCCATGACGTTTTTCTATAAGTGTCCCTTAGTTCAATTTAACACGCTGTGATTCTACCTCAATCGAATCCTTCAGAGTCGGATGACCGAAGATAACGTGATAAATGTTTAGATTATTATGGATGTGTGATGTGTAGGTACCGACCTGAACTCAAACCTTCAAAATTTAATTTAATTTTATACCGTTTTAAGTTCCTACATGGTTATAAAACATTAACAGACCTGTTTCAATAAGTAGATATTATTTACCCGCCTACCTAACCTACTGAAAAGATAATAAATGTGTAATAAAAAGATACGAGTACGAGCTAAACATGCTAGAGGTAGCATCTACATGAATCTCAACTTCTTCAGTACATTCACGAACCACACTGCAATGATTTGATAGATGAGCTACTTGATTGATACGTTTTGAGTTTGTGTGAATGTGTTGTATCAGTATCACAGTTTGCTGAGGCGTCTGAGGTATCAAAAAGTATCTCACAGCAACTATTTATGAGTGCGATAGCTTGATTCACTACAAGGTCAAGGCTGATTAGAACGCGGCGTTTGCGCTTGTATAATGTTTTAGATCAGATTGCGGAAACACTAGGCGTCTCTTTCGAATGCGTACATACTGTATTTAATTTTATCAATTAGCATGAGACGTGAGATGAATGCGCGAGCGTAACCTGCGAGCTCTACATTACTGGTATCGTATCCATCATAGGATTTCAGAGATGTCCGCATTCCTTGGCTGAAAATAAGCCATCAACGGAGTTCGTTCTTAGTGATACATCATTAGTGACAAGCAACAGCGAAGTTACTAATAAATGTAATTAGCGTAACTGCCGTACCAACTACTTAGCTAATTTCCAGTTTACTTCAAGGCTTTGTCAATCATTATTATTTAATGTCAATTAGTAATTTATTGTATGAATGATCATAAAACTTTGCAAAGTACAAAACTAAGTGGAATTAGGTATAAATTTGAAATTGATCACAGACCATCCTAAAATTGTTTGAGTAAATAAAAAAGTAATTTAATAAAATTAAACGGACTTCAAAAAGAAATTAACTCAAAAATAAGAAATAATATTTTTATATTATACATGAAATTAACCAATAAAAACGAAATCAACAGTAGTTAAGAAATAAATTAGGGCCTACAATGTTTTTTTGAGGTCTGTGCCAGCATAAACTGTGAATCTTAAATTGAATGCATTCCTGTTATAGTTTATGTAACATGCATACCTTCCTACGTACCTGTGTATTTGTACTATAGTAGTGTTTGTACTAGATTTTATCTGTTTTTGTATGTACTTACTTTTAGGGTGACGTTACCGATATGGTGAAACGAACCCTTATGGTGTCGCTTTGTCCGTCCGTCCGTCACACGGAACTACGTAAGCTATCAACTTGAATTTTGGTATAGATTAACAGCCTGCGCATATTGGACGACAAACGTCAGCGATTAGACGCTACGACAAGCAGCGGGGGACGATTTTCATACATTTTGTTCCGCACACACGGCGACAATCGCGACAGCAAGATATGAGAGACGCTCGCGACTAAGCGCGACGACAAAGCGTTGTGTTTGCGAGGTCTGTTAAAATGCACTAACTATAAGATAACTATAAGATTGCCAGTAAAAAATAAAATAATAATTTTGTTTTCTATTTCTACCCAAAAGGGTCCAAAATATAAAAAAAATCAAAATTTCAAACTGGGACTAACAGGTCGAGTGGGTTATCATATCAAAGGGCTTCATTTGTACTGCTCGATACAGTTTTTTATTTATTTATATCATGCACAGTTTTTGATTAATGATAAAAAACGTCAAAAAAATGGTGGTCAGCCACGTGGATGCAACTACCTAAAAAAAAGCGAAGTATGAAGAGGGGTAGAGAAAGCCCTACCCCTCTTCAAACATCGAGTGTGAGTGAGAGAAATTATACATTTCCCACACTAGAACTCACTACTATACTACTCATGATATCCACGAGAATAAATACTGAATGTAATTGTTTTAATATTGAAAATGTTTTTTGGAAAATGGGGTCAAGTATAGTGTCTCCGATCTATGAACTTGTGACATTTTCCTTAGTTTTTTTTTTTACGCTGTTTTATGTCAAAATGTGTGTCTAACGCAGGGCTTCAAAGTGCAGTTCTCATAATCAGTAACTTTTTGAGTTTTTCCAAAATTTGACGTATTTTCAAAATGGTTTCTTCTAAATAGGTTATTCCTAAAAACAATATCTTCTAACTACTAATAAAAGGTAGCTGTGACCTACATAACGTAACGAGATACAATTATGCGACACCCTGTGAGTATTTTTTATTTTTTATTTGGTCAACTTTGTATGAGTAAAACGCTTGTTTCCTGTTATTCCTCATTGTGGATCGGGCTCTGGCAGCGGGCAATTTGTCCCTTTTGACACAGAATACAGAAGGGACAGAAGCGTCACTCCGCGCAATCATTTAAATAAATAGCGACTTTAGCTGCTACGCAATAAAGTGCTATTCAGCTCGTACCGAACTCAGTGCCTAACATTTATATTAACCTACACCTTGCATCCCTTTCTATCGTATAGCTCTATCTCTACTGACGTGGCACGTGTAACGTTAGGGTTGTCTTGAGAATTATTCTGTGACGAATAATAAGAACCTGGCCGCCGACGGGCAGCAGCGTCGGCGGTGCGAGAAGCTGTACCCTGCGATCCCCAACCCGCATGCCCAGCGTGGCCAAAATTTTAGTAGGTAGGTACCTACCTAGATATTTGCAAGAGAAAAAAACAACATTTGGTTTGTAGGTAACCTAGTTATCTAGTTTTAGTTGTTAGTACGCCTACCTTTAGGTAACTTACCACATCGATTTGTCTACCTACACCTACCTACCCGACTGTTTTTAAGTAGGTAACCTACACTGCCTACTTAAAGTTAAATCAAATAAAAATGTACCTAGGTTGGGTTTCTAATCTTGCTCTCAGTCTACATAATCAAAATCATAATACCTACTTACTACAGCACTACGTAGGTAGATACCTACCAATGGCACAAAAATTGTCTATGAAAAAATACCTACATTATAATATTACGTTTATTTATGTAGGTAGGTAACGCATTCAAATAGAACTTGTACCTAAGTACCTATCTACTTAAGTAAATACGGGAGACTTTGATATCTAAACAACGCATTATTTGGTAGAAAAACTTTCAGTTCTGTACCTACTATTGGTATTATTTACATTTTCTTATTATTATTCAGGCAACCAAATGCTATGCAGTATTTTTTTGCCTTCATTTGGCGTAAAATATAGGTACATTAACAAAAACAAAGTAAAATGCCGCGGCTGCTCAAAGACACTTTCGTTCCGGGCAGAACTCGGCAACCGACGTAACGAACCATGCTAGGAGGGCCGGCGATGCGTAGGTATATTTTATACCTATTCTGCGGAGTGAAAGAGGCCTGCTTTTGATTCACACAATATGGCTACTTAGTCAGAGTATACAATTTTGAAAAAAACATTTACCTATGTACGTATTATTATATTACCATGATTGAATACGATCACAGTTTCCCGGCATACGATTATTGCTAGGGCGGAGTCTTTTTATGGAAAGTGGATTCGTAATCACTTATCATTGATCATGATCACACTGACTGATCACAGATAGGTCAAAGGTATTTGAATTATATTTAGGGACCACCAGCCAGATTTAAATAGTACATCAGTTGTAGGACATTATTTTTCAGTTAAATTGTTCAATATCAAAGCTTTTCGCAAGATGGGTGGGTACCAATTCCAGTTAGAGTACATTTTAAATAGCACACTTCACTTGTTAATTTGATACATTTATGAACAGTTAAATAGTAAGTAGGTGCTGTTAAAGTTTATTAAATAAAAAACCTGAACGCAAAAAATATTAGGTATAAAAGCTCCCCCAAATGATTCGTCTCTAAATCACTTCGGCTAATTAGGTAGTAGGTAGCCAAGGCTGAGCGGCTAAGCACAAGTTACTTAAGTCTGGAAGTAGTCTCAAACCTGGAGTCCCTCCTTTTCACGAAAGGAGTCCCGCAGACGCAGCGCCACTGTCATGTGAAAATTAAAATGGAATGGAAATAAAATCAAAAGAAAGGCAAAACCAACACGTCGTCCACTAAAATATAATAATGCAAATTATCTGTTCTACGTCTAGAATTTCTTCATAAATGTTCAGTGTTTTTTTTTACGTATACCTACATTACCTACTGAAGATTCGGCTATTGTTCCGCTGATTGCCTTATTTCAGCACTTTGAGTTGTCAAGCTTCAATTTTTACGTCATAAATTCAGTTCTGTTACAAATAGTTCATTTGAAATTTCGAGTAAACCAATTGTCATGGACATGTTATAATTTAAAATTAAAACAAAAACCGACTTCAAAATCAAAATCTGCAAAACTAAAAAGTTAAAAATAATTGCATAGTTCTTTGATCATACAGCTAGCAATCAACTTTTTTTCTATCAATTTATCCCGTACGATCTAAGCGCTTACCACATAGGATCTAGATACCTAACTGTTATTTTTGGAGTCAGAGTCAGCTAAGGAAATACGATATTATAGCAACTAGGTATACCCCTCCCACCTCAGACATGCCCTCCGTGCGCCGCGCCCCGCCCATGGCCCCCACGCTCTTGGCTGACACCGACTCCAAAAATAACAGGTAGGTAGATCTAGATACCTACCTGTTATTTTTGGACCTATGTGGTAAACGCATAGATCGTACGGGATAGTTGATTGTTAGTTGTATGAACAAAGAACTTTGCAATTATTTTTTACTTTTTAGTTTTGCAGTTTTTGTTTTTATTTTAAATTATTGTTTATGTCCGATTTTTTTGTGAATCTGACTTTAAGACAATTACTAAAATATAAATAAAATTCCAGCCAAAAAAAATTTTCATTACCTATTTTCTCAGGCTTAGGATCGGTACTCCTTTTAATTTATATGGGACCAAAGTGAAAGTATTTTTCTCAAAAACGGAAAAAGAATTGTCCAAATCACTTCATAAAGGTTATGATATGAGGTATGAGTTATGAGGTAACAAACATAAAAAATGAACATCATTTATAATTTTCATTTGATATATTCCATATAATTTTAATTTGCTTTCTCACCCTAGGTTAGGCTAGGGTTGGTATTTTTAATTCATATTTATATGGAATCAATCGAAAAGTATACCCTACACAACGACAAAATAGTTTCCAAATCTGTTCATAAATGACGTAGTTATGAGCTAACAAACATAAAAAAAACATACAACCGAATTGAGAACCTCATCCGTTTTTTGAAGTCGGTTAAAAAGATGGACTCGACTTTGAGCTCAACCAATCACGGATTTTTGATAGCAAACGAATGAAATGGCCATGAATGCATATAACCTTGTAACTTTGAATTTATATTTTTTTTATCTAATCTTATTAATTTCAAGCGTAGAAAGTAAATGAACTGTAGTTTATCTTGTACGAAAAGATTCAATTCATTAATGCTGTTTATTAAATTAACATTTCAGAGAAGTTTCAGTTGAATCAGTTGCAATGGATATTCGTGGTTGTTTGTTTACTGACCCATTTCATCGGTCAACGACACTCCATTCATGATGGACTAAAATTGGTTGGTTATTTTATCTTTGGCTTCCCTTTCAAGCACTTGATTAGGGGGTGGATGCCATTCTACTTATTCATAGTAGATATCATGCAATTATAATTATTCAATCTGTTCAATGTTTATTTATCCATTAAGCCTCGAAACATGTTTAACTCTTCGAACGAAGAAAATAAAATGTACAAATATATTCAAAATGAATGGAAAAATCTTTTTTTAATTACCTGCATAGCGTTGATAACAAGGTACCTTTTAACAGACTTCAAAAAAAGGAGTAGGTTCCCAATTTGGTTGTATTTTTTAATGTTTATTAAGTACCTCATAATTCCATATTTTTTATAAATCGATTTAAAAAAAATATTTTTTTACCTACCTCTCGTTTCGTCGTAACAAATTGTAGACAAAATACCAATTCGAGCCCATATAATTAGGGGACGAAAATAGTATGGGCTCGAACTTTGTTCATTTTTTATGATTGTTACTATATATAATTATATCCGTGATTTATAAACCAATTTAGTAAATTCTTTTTTCTTTGGAGAGGATATACTTTTGTTGGGTCCCATATGAAATTAAAGAAAAATACCAACACTAAGGGTAATAATTATAGGTGTAATTACTTCGATGTAAACTTGTAATTCAGTCATATGTTCGTCGCGTGCGCAGTGCTAATAATCATGCTTCTGTAAACAGCAGAGTGCGCGGGCGCCGCTTCTGACCCCTGATAACAGCAAGCATGATAACGCGAGATAACGCAAGGGTCGCTCCACTGACAACCGCATTAGCTATATAACAGCATAGAATTATTTTATCTGTGACTTTACAGACACTGGTGAGGAGACGATGAGTGATTAACCAGCCAGCATTCACTTTCTTAAAAGTTTAGCTGGCTGATATAAATTGGACGGTTGAAAGATAGATAACCAAACCAAAGCCAATATACATATAAAGATGACAGACAATAAGTACATGTATGTAACTATCAACAAGTAGGACTTTAAAAAAAACCGACTTCAAATAAATCACTTCTTACTTCTTGCGCTAAAGAATTTTGAAAATCAGTTCACAATTGACGGAGATATTGGTGATCATAGGGCGAACATTACAAGTGAGGATGAGGTTTTTTGAGTTTTCCGGGAAAAGTACTAATCCCTTAGGAATAAAATTTATATGGGACCACCTGTGAAGCACCTTTTAAACAAAAAAATAATTTTGAAAATCGGTCCACAATTGACGGAGTTATCGGTAACATACATAAAAAAAGTAGAAAAAAAAAGGTTCCGACGAATTGAGAACCTCCTCCTTTTTGATGTCGGTTAAAAAGAACATTAGGCTATCCAGCGGTTAAACCGCCATTTAGCTTATCGGTACACATGGGACTATGCGGAATAAGAACGCTGCCAAGCTTGATTTCTCAGTTCTCCAGTTCTCACATAACGTGGATGGTTGGGTCTCTTTTTGGTCATGCCGATATTTATTCCTCACATACTCAAAGCTGTAAAATACTTAGGTATATAAGTTAATGATTATACTTATTGTATAGCGTTTAGTAGACTTTAAAAATAAAGCAGTCACGCCTTTATGTAACATCACATGTTTCGGTTTATCGTTGCTAATTATAAAACAGATAGGGAGTTTCAGATATGAAAGCACGTTTATTTCTTTTGAGATAAGTCTTTTACAAAGAATTTAAACATACACTACACACCCACGAACGACGCAATTTTTAGCTTCCTAACTGGTTCCTGCAAATAATATAGATCCAAAAGTTTGTGAGCACAGCAAGTGAGTGTGTGTATGGAAAATTGGGAACAAAAATAACCATGTTCTCTCTAATTTAACTCGTCTCCGTAACGGTTAACAGATTTGTAAGGAATGTAGTAAGAACTTAGATTATTTTATATAATACATTTTGAATAAAGTGTCTAGGTAACCTAATTGGAGTTTAGTAAGAGTTACGTTATTAGATTAACGTTATAATACAAGTCAAACTAAGTACTTGCGAAAAATAATTTTCAATTTTTTTATAGGGTTTCCTAACAGTTTTCTACCAGCACCCGACTTGTCTAAAGGAACTTAATCATGTTGATTGGTATTTATTATTATTGGCCTCATCAGATGGTGTGCGTTACCCCAGCAGAATTTTTTCTTCTAGAATGAAGTGAGTTCCAGGAATAATTAGTGCATTACTTGCTGTAAATGTGCGTCAAGAAAAAAAATTTGTGCGTGCTGCCGTTTTGGAATAAAACGCAAAAATAGGTTTTCTGCTGGAGTAACGTTCTTCCAGCAGGAAGATTCTAAACGGATGATCCTAGACAAAAATGAATGATATGGGCAGGTAGCTTATATTTGTGCATAAAAGTGCGCAAAAAATAAAATTTGTGCGTCTTAAGGTTTTTGAGTTATTAACTTTCCTGATGCGGTAACGTTTTGCAAAATCTTGGTTCTCGGAAACCATTGAATGTGCACCTATAAAATATACATGCACGAGTAGCTCTTAATTTGTGCGTATTTGTGACAAAGTAAAATTAGCAAAAATCCATACAGTTTTTAAGTAATCTAACTTTTTTGAAAAACCTTAAAAAAATTCTAGCTCTTTAATGGACAGACGCACAAATTCATTGTAAACGGTGTTCGGTTCTTGTTGTTATCCTTTGTAACCACAAAAAGTTTCAAGAAGGTACATACACGCGTTTTTGAATAATATCGATTAAACCAAATCTGATAAGGCCATAACTTTGACGTCAAAATGCAAGAAACCTTTTCAACGCACAATTGTGGTATGAACAAAAAAATTAGTGCGTTTAATGATAATTAAACCCTGAAAATTTCAGCTCTCTACGTCCCGTATTGAGCTAGTTATAAACGATAGTCTGAAATAAGACCTAGACCCTGGTTTTTGACCTGTGATCCGACCAAATTCGAATGACCACTAAAAAGCGACCGTTTCATACATATTGATGACCTTCTTAATTTTCCTTACGAGACGCATTGGTCCTGGATACACTCAAGTACAAAAGTTATTGATACTTTTGCAAATTATTTTAGGATTTAAGAGAAATGAAGTCAGTTAGTACCTATCTACCCACATACCTATCTTTCTAACCGACTACCTCGGAAGGAGGGTTATGTATTTCGAGAATTTTAAACCTAAATGATTTTTTAACGTAGATAGTTTGCTACCTAGCTAGGCAGACTTTCTCCAGTCAAATTTACCTACTCTGGATCGAAAAACACTTAAGTATATTTATATAACTATGGAACAACTAGGTAGGTACGTTTATCAATATCTTTTTAGTTATTTTTAACTTAAACGTTATCTAGTATATTATAAGTAATTAGCTAGTTAGGTAGTACTTATGTCTACTGTGTAGTTTACTAGGTAGGTACGCTTATCAATATTTTGCAGTCGGGTTTTAGTCGGTTATTTAACTTAGGTATACCTACCTATCTAGTTTATTAAAGTAATTAGCTAATTAGGCAGTAGTTAGGAAGTTAGGAAGTAGGTACTTATGTATATTATGTACATAATATACCTACTCCTTACTATGTAGTTTACTAGGGCAGAGCTCATCAAAAATATAATAAAATATTGTTTTGTAATTTAAAGTAGGTACCTATCACTAATAGTAATAATACTAATACCTAGCTACTAGATAACTATTGATAGGTATATTACCTACTAAGATTCCTACAAACGTAATAAAAAGCATAAGGTATACTTAGTTGATCATCTATTTTCATATTTAGGTAGGGACCTAATTACCTACCTTTTGGACAATAGTACATTGTTCACCGAGAGGAGAAAGTGACCGATTACCGTCGAGGGTGTCGTTTGAAGCCCGAGCCGTAGGCGAGGGCTTTAAAACACCCGAGATCGGGAATCGCACTTTCTCTCGAGTGATACATAGTGCTTTATACTACACCTACGAGGAAAATAAAAAACTAACTTGACTTTGACTAGCCAGTGCTTTTTTTTTAGCTAGTGGCCAGTGTCATTTTGCGAACTTGGAGATAAAAACTCACTGTAAAAACTTTTTGGCTTTTGATATTTAGGTTACCAGCGCATAGTCTTACCCAAAATTAAAAAAGAAAAACCACGTAAGAAATGGATTTTCATACACTTTTCTCTCCCGCTCAGATGCGTTTTCTCCCCGCATATTTGTTCGATATGTAATGACGTACTTTCTACCGTAAATTTGATAAAGTATCAAGGTACTTTCCGAGCAGGTGTAGTATAAAATATTGTACCTACTTCCTGTTTTGACCTCGCGTGAACCCAATATAATTTTGCACGCGAAGAACCTATAGCGCGGCGAGTAGACAAGACACGCCGTGGCGCCGCGCCGCATCGAATTTTGGTATTGTAGGTCCTTAAACATTAAAAATAAAATGTACCTACCTACCTGTGACTATACCTACTTGCCTGTATGTTTTGTATTTCATTATTTTCTAGTTTCAATAAAAACAAAAACCGGCATATAAATATTATTTCATTTACGAGTACCTATACCTGTACCTACCTACCTAGTTACCGTCACAATCCATCGGCGGCGAACACTGAGCTCTGTACCTATAGCTATGAAACTGAAAAAGTCGGGACCAACATCTTAACGTGCCTTCCGAAGCACGGAATAGCTCTGATCTAAATGACACTAAACGGTCACCCATCCAAGTAGTGTTCGGGCGGAGTGTTGCTTAACTAAGATGATCTGCGAAGACCAACGAAGTAAGCCACGCCATGAGCGCCTCTGACCTTCACTGTTATGAACTTATTAAATAAAATTGCATTGGTTACATTTCGTTTTATTCTCATTTTGGAATATTTATTTTGATCTCGTCTTGGCTAAAAAAATGCTTCCAAGCGGAAATTCAACCTTGGCATTAATACGACGTAGTCAGTCATCTTTCTCGCACTCATTTATTTAAGTATATATTGGGTTGAAATCCAGATATAGGTTTTTTATATTTTGTTTTCACAATGTTAGAAAAATTTCACGGCTCGCTCTACTCGCCGATTTGATTGCTTCCATTTGATTCGTAGTCGCACCTAACTATGCACTAAATTGTTGACCAATAAGGGTGTAATGTTCAAAACTACCTTACCCAACTCTAAAAAGTTTGCAACAACACATTGCAGCGCGCGCGCTGGGCAACTGAGGGGGCTACCCCCAACCCACGATATAGCCCGCATAGCGAAAAACTTATTCTTCAATATTAAAACAAAACAACATACATAAATAACTTTACAGTGCGTTGTTAGATACCCATAGGAAACAAAAGTTCTGAACCACAAATAAAAAGTTCTATAAATATACTTAAGTGTTTTCGATCCAGAGTAGGTAAATTTGACTGGAGAAAGTCTCTGCCTAGCTAGGTAGCAAACTATCTATGTTAAAAAATCATTTAGGTTTAAAATTCTCGAAAACATAACCCTCCTTCCGAGGTAGTCGGTTAGAAAGATAGGTATGTGGGTAGATAGGTACTAACTGACTTCATTTCTCTTAAATCCTAAAATAATTTGCAAAAGTATCAATAACTTTTGTACTTGAGTGTATCCAGGACCAATGCGTCTCGTAAGGAAAATTAAGAAGGTCATCAATATGTATGAAACGGTCGCTTTTTAGTGGTCATTCGAATTTGGTCGGATCACAGGTCAAAAACCAGGGTCTAGGTCTTATTGCAGACTATCGTTTATAACTAGCTCAATACGGGACGTAGAGAGCTGAAATTTTCAGGGTTTAATTATCATTAAACGCACTAATTTTTTTGTTCATACCACAATTGTGCGTTGAAAAGGTTTCTTGCATTTTGACGTCAAAGTTATGGCCTTATCAGATTTGGTTTAATCGATATTATTCAAAAACGCGTGTATGTACCTTCTTGAAACTTTTTGTGGTTACAAAGGATAACAACAAGAACCGAACACCGTTTACAATGAATTTGTGCGTCTGTCCATTAAAGAGCTAGAATTTTTTTAAGGTTTTTCAAAAAAGTTAGATTACTTAAAAACTGTATGGATTTTTGCTAATTTTACTTTGTCACAAATACGCACAAATTAAGAGCTACTCTACTATGTATATTTTATAGGTGCACATTCAATGGTTTCCGAGAACCAAGATTTTGCAAAACGTTACCGCAGCAGGAAAGTTAATAACTCAAAAACCTTAAGACGCACAAATTTTATTTTTTGCGCACTTTTATGCACAAATATAAGCTACCTGCCCATATCATTCATTTTTGTCTAGGATCATCCGTTTAGAATCTTCCTGCTGGAAGAACGTTACTCCAGCAGAAAACCTATTTTTGCGTTTTATTCCAAAACGGCAGCACGCACAAATTTTTTTTCTTGACGCACATTTACAGCAAGTAATGCACTAATTATTCCTGGAACACACTTCATTCTAGAAGAAAAAATTCTACTGGGGTAACGCACACCATCAGATGTGGGTAAGGTTAACCTAGGTTACCTAGATATTGAAACCGTGACTTGATTGAATTCTGACTTTCTTTGATGTGATCATAGTAATAATATTGATCGACCAAATGCGCAGAATAAACAAACATATTTAAACTTATTACCGCCAAAGATCATTTTATAATTAAACTGTTTATTTATTTATTGTCGGGATTGGTGCGCTAAATCTTCAGCACGTGGACGATAGACGTCGCTTCGTATCGGAAAATAGCGTAAGGCTATTTTCGTTATAAGTACGATTGGTAACTTAATTTTCGTTAAATTTTAAGAGCGAATCTAATCGATATTCTTTTTCTTTCTTTTCGAAAAGCTTCTGAAACTTCATTGTACCTGCCACGATCTGGAGTAGATTGAGTCGGAACATGATTCGGACGATTTCGGTCGGACCTATTGATTACGAAAACATCTTTGAATATGTGTCTTTTATCTGTTATGAATTGATGAAATTGGTTCTATATCTCAAAAGGAAAGAAAAAAGGAGTGGAACTTGCTTCCGGCATCTATTTTCCCAGACCAGTACAATATAGGAGTGTTCAAATTCAGAGTGAATCCGTTCCTTCTAGACAAGGGTAGACAAGCGTAGTGGTTAAACTCTTGAATATTTGTGTAAAAAAAAAAGGAACCCATAAAGGATCACTTTGTTGTACGTCTATCTGTCCGTCAGTGTAACTGTCTGGCTGGCTGTCTGTCTGTCAAGACCTTTTTGGTCATGTTCAGTCTCGGGGATTTGCCACGTCCAACTTCCCGGGGACTTCTTCTTGAAGAACGAGTTCGTCAAGAGGACACCTGCTTCTCTAAGTAGTTGAAGATGATTTGCCTCCTGTGATTTCTACATCCAAAACTATGCGGCCCGACTCTAGATTAATTGTATAGCTGAACTCCCCCTTGCCGTTAAAGTCCCCAGTCCCCCATAACAACATTGGAGTGAGCCTTAGTGGTGTGCAAGGCTTTGGATTTATGTCCTCTACATATCCTCCCTCCACTTCGTCATCCAGGTATGTCGAGGTCAGTGCGTAAATATGAATGATCTTCATACTATTATCACGCTTCAATAGCCGAAGGATCAGGTACGCTACTACTAGAGATTTCTTCAACGTCGTTAGAGAGGGCCTTAGTGACGATCAATTTTAATAACTCTTAATTTTATTGTATGTAATTTAAAAAAAAGTAGTAAGCTACCTACCAACATAATAAAATAAAATACCTTCATTAATAAATAAAATTTCTTGACTCCAAGCAGAAAGCAAATGATCCCAATTCAATTTTTTTGCAGTCACCATAAAGCATTCAATGGCAGGTACATATTTAGATCTTCTTGAACTGCTTAATTTCAAGCCAAAACAAAAAAAAGCGGCGTTGGTTAAAAAAGCTCAGCTATGAAGCAGACAAAACATATTAATAGGTACCGACGTAAACGAGATGAAATTATGTACTATTTAGATATGAAAACGAAAGCAGTTTGTGGAGTAGTAAGCTCAGGTAAGTAGAAGTTGGACTTAAAAACTCTACTTACTGACCTCGAAAGGTGGGAAGTGAAACAAGTGAGTAGGCTAGTAGAGGTAGAGTAGGTAAAACATACCTTGATTGAAAGGCGGTACGGAAGGTAGACACAATAAAATAAATAAATTAATATTTATAATAATAGCAATTATTTTACTACCTTACCTACCTACTGTAGGTAGGTACTAGGTATAGGTATACCTACCTAGATAAATAACCATGCATGCAGGTAGTCCTAGATAGAAAAGTACAAGGTAGGTACCTACTAGTTATTTTTTATTAAAGCACGTGGGCTACCTACCGTACCTAGGCATAGGTCTAGGTACCTAGATAGGTAGGGTTCTACATAACTAGTTAGCGGGCGTCCAATAATTACGAGAGCCGATTTTTCGCCCCTTTGCCTTGGTGAGATGTAATTATGATGACTCCCTCCCCACAAGAAATTTGGTGAGGTTTGGCTAGACCCCCCCCCCCCCCACCCCTTAAATGCCTCACGTAATTTATGGACGCCCCCTTACTGATCTGTGGGTAGGGTAAGTAACCAATATTAGGTTTGTGGGTAATTTGTATGATTGAAAAATGCGAACCTTACCTCTCGCACCATTCCCGTGGCTCACCGGTGCCCCGTTCACTTTGATCGGCCTCCCGTCTGCAGTACATTTTAATAGCATATTTTCCAAGTTCACTTAACCATCAAACATTGTAAGGTATTTGTAGTAAACAAACTTCGTAAACAAAAAAACAACCAAGATTTACTTCGGGTAGTTATTTTCTCTTTCGCGCCAACTGTTTGGACGAGTTGTGTGACGTCAAAAGTCAATTTGAAACCACTCGAATGAGCACAAAATGTTACGTAGATTTACGGTAATGTAGCACTTTATTTCAATTTATAGAATTTCACGTGGTCCTTTACACAACACAGCACGTATGTTTGTTTCTACACTCCTTTTTAAATAAACTTCCAAAATTACTTCTTAGTTGTGTAATATCAAACACGCGCGACACAATCAACAGGCTACTGGATGACTGAAATGAAACTGCTGCGATTTGTTGCGATGTTTTGATTGATAATGATACGTCACAGAATACGGGCCAACAAGAAAGAATGCGAGAAAAAATATGGAGGGAGAAAATAAATTCAACAAAAGTGAAGTTTGCGAATAACTACGCTCTTCTGTCTCTTTTTAGATTTGATCAAATTATGAGCTAGAAACCATACAATAATAAAGAAATGGAATTTTTATATCCATTTCATTACAGTTCGTACGTTTATTAATTATATTGATATTTTTTTTTATAAAAACAGTGTACATACGAAATGTGAAACCTAAAAAGAAAGAGAAAAACTACAAAACAATTTGCTTTAGAATGTTGTCTAAACTGAACATACATCACAACATCATTAGATTGCCACCCTAAAAAAAAAAATAAACAAATGAAAAAGCTTAGATGCAACCATTGTATTAAGTTTAAATACACTGCACTATAATCTTTGTTAATTTGAAGAAGTCTCTCTCAACTCAAGAAGAGTCTTTTGTTTGTGTATCTTTTCATATTTTGTCCTAATTTTTCTAATTCACGTATGTAAACCCAGTGTTTTTTATTTTTCTTGGACATGCTACAAGCCGTAATGGCAACACGAATATTAGAACCTCGCGCCATTTTGGTTTGTTATCAACTTGTTACCAGTGTTGCCTAAAACGTAAGACGTGAATGGATTGAGCAATATTTTGACATCAAAAGGCACTTTTTATTTCTTTATAACCCCTCTTCCGTAAGGACTTTTAAAATGGCCGGCGACCACTGTCAGGCATTCGCGCGCGCAAGGTCACGCAAGGTCAAGGTCATTATTTCAAGTTCTTTTCTCTAACACTATTATTTTGCATGTACATTCATAGTTTTAGTAATTTTGCATTAAAACCACACTGGCTTCTACTATCACATCTACATCCAAATAAATGGCAATACATACCTACGTGCAACTTAGAAGGTATACAAAAAATATCAGCAAATCTCATTGTTTATTTATTTATTTTGAGATGGGAAACCATCAGCTATACACACTGATCATAGTTGCAAAATGGAAGACTGCATGCCAAATATGACCTATAATTGGCTGATCACTGATAGCAATTTTTTAAACAATAAACGTGTGAACACTACCTACCTACTACTTAGTTATTATTATTATTATGAATGCTGTGTCCGCCTGTAATTGGTTTCTATATCAGAATGAAAACTTTGTCAGTGTAACTACAATGTATTGATATTTAAGCTGTTGGCGTTCCTATTAAATAAAATAAAATAAAACACTACTTTTTGAACACAAATATTGATCTACATGATACAAAAATAAGAAAAAAAGACTTAAAAATTTAATATAAATCTAAGTTCTTACCTACAAAGATCTAACAAAAAAAACAAGTGCACCTATTACTGCATCGCTGATGGCAAGTGTTGGCCGTGCCGAAGAAATGGTCGCTCAGAACCATCAATATGATATACGATTATTAGCTTTATTAACAGTTCCACTCGCTCGCACCATAAACGTGTTTTGTCTGTAATTTGTAGAGAAATGTGGGATTTGAAGAGGTGGGTTCAACCTTGTGGATTTACGAGGGATATTAAACTTCAATTCACTCAAAAGGTCTGGACAGTCAATATCATTAGTTAAGTATTTTTAATACAAATAGTTAATCTGCAATGTCATGACGATTTTTAAGTGGTAAGAGATGGAACTTCCTGCATAGTTCAATATAATTATTAAGTAGAATGATAAGGTATTTTAAGTCTGTAACACATTACTTGATAAACCGTTTTTGAATTTCTTCAATACTGTCAACGTATTTATCATAGCAGATAGGGGTTCCATATTTGAGACGCATGCTCAAGATAACTCCTAACAAATGTACAATCCAAAAAAAATATAGTTTTAACTTCTATAAAGCATTTGGTGGTCGAAACGAACGAAGATCTCTGAGACAATCTCAGAGATCTTCGTTCGTTTCGACCACTCGATCAATCACAGTTTATTTACTTGACCTATTTGCATATGGCTGATAATCTCAGACTTCTATTCATTTAAATCCTTGGACAAATCGATTTTTTTTACAAAATATGGCGCTCTTTACCATGCAATTAGGAAAACATCGTGATCGTGAGTTAGCCTGCAGCTCAGTTAAATAAGTAGATACACACATTGACTAGATTACTTGTGTGTGAAGCTGATGCTAAGTGTATCCATTAGGTATTCGATTTAGGCTAGGCGTTACACCGAGCTTCCTGATAAGTGTATAAGATATAGTCAATAAAATTAAGTACTATTATTTTGTTTAAGTATCTGTGTATCTCTTGTCGGTGACTATAGATGCAAGGCCGGTTTAAAACCAATCAAACCAATCAAAAGTTTAATACGAAAAAAAAACAGTTTAAAACTGAATTTAACCATTCTTTTCGATTTAAAACGGCTGGTGTTGATGACTATGTTTTTCTTAATTATCCATACATTTACTTGATTTTATCGAGGTAGGGATATAACGGAGTACCTATAAACGGTGTAAAGATTTTAAAATGTGTGATACTGATATACTTATATTGATATATACCTACTTAACGGGTTTAGTTCTAGTTGATCCGTCCGACCAAGCGTAGATAGATGGATAAATTCTTTATTGTAGGTACACCAAACAAAGTTCAATAATTTTCAGGAAAATTTAGAATAAAATAAAAGTACCATGGGCGGTCTTATCGATAAAAGCAAGATCTTCTAGACAACATATGGGTTGACACGAAAGCACGATAAAGAATCTTTTCTTTATCGTACTTCGTCTTTTCTTAAACGGTTATAGCGGTATTATTTATGTAGCTGCATACGAGAGCAGCTACATACATAATATCATACACATACCTAACTAACTATGGAAGTAAGTAAAAGCGCAAAGCGTATGTATTTCCAAACTAAGTTATCAAAACTCTGTGTTTCTAAATAAACATTTTATTAATTTTTTTCAAACGATGTAAATAAATCAATTTGATTCGGTTCAAAACCAACTGATACGGTCAGATTCTCGCACTCTCATTGACGTCGTCGTCACTCGTGTGACTCGACCGTTGCAATGTAGAAAATGTTCGTAGCATTAAGCCCACCTTTTTGTTAAATTAAATTTACAATAAAGTATAAATAAATAAATAAAAATGTACCTACACACACATGCACACACATACACTGCTGCGCGCGGCTGCCTTTGTAGGCGAGTTTTCAACCGTTTAAAACGTTTTATTTGCAGTTTAAAACGGAAAAATTTTATTTAAAACGTTTTAAATCGGTTGATTTTACATCTATATCGGTGACCCAATAAATAAATAAATAAGTGGCTATTATTTAAGTCTAATAAATTGGATCGCAAGTTAATGGAAAAATAAACGCAGGCTGTTGATTCCAAGTCTGACTAAAACTTTACCTCAAACCGTACCTTTTTTTCAAAAAGAGAGTTATTAGGCATCTTCTGGGAAAGCTCACCCCATAGTCGACCTAATACTTCCTCACGCAAACCTCAAGGTCAAAAACTGACCCATTATGATAAAAAAAAAACAGATAGAACTTTATGTAAAGTTTCCTATCGATCTATCTGTGAACATTGAACTATGAACTTCCTCTTGCCCGATTCCTGTCGTTCTGTGCCTAGCGTCATTTGCTATGTGGTCTAGTTGGCAGCACTGTATGTATTTGATTGAACGAACATGGAACGAACGAAACGAAGACGATGCGAGTCTCAGTGTTGCCGTTTTAGCATTTTTAATGCTAAATCTAGCATATTTCCGGGTCTATTAGCTTGAAAAATTCACATTTAGCATTCATTCATTCATGTAAATCATTTCATGATTTACATTTTTTAACGTAAACCAGAAACCAGACCCAATTTGTTTTTTACTCAAAGTGGTTTTTAAAACATTTCCTATGTTTTTTTCTCCCTATATAGGAATTAGGACTTTCCCGAAATTTATGTTTATCATTTGGTTAGCGATTGTTATTTTTTTATAAACGATCAGTGCAGTGTTCTTAATGTTTATTTCTGATTTGTATCTGATGTGTTAATATAATAACACGGCTTCTCATATTTATGAGAAAAATTTGCGCGAACAACGGGAAAAGATGACAGAGTTTAACTTATTGCAAATGTAAGTGTAACATAATAGCTAAAATTTACTGAAGCAACACTTTTCCGCCGCAAAACATGCAAAATGTGAAGGGTCAATGAAAAGTAATTAGCCTACAATGCATATTAATCTCAATACCCAAAGAGCAGAGTCTTCTCTTGCGTTCTTTATATGCGAATATGCATCTATTGTAACAGTTGACCACTTCAGTTTGCTATTCGGGATTAAAATTTTGATTTTAGCATATTATTTAGTATTTTTAAAAGTTATAACATATTTTTGGCATTTTCTGCAACAAGTTATAGCATTTTCTCCAAATAAAAAACGGCAACACTGGCGAGTCTAGCGTACGTAGCGTATAATTTCTCTGTGACGCGAGCTTAGCGACGCTATTTTTGATCGGTGGAATTTTCATTTATATTCAGTGGTAAATAAATTTAAAATGGGTAAAAAAGATAAAAAGGGTGATACCTCGGACGGATCAAGCGTCGAAGAAGAGTATGTTGTCGAGAAAGTTCTTGATAAACGCACAGTAAAAGGAAAGGTATGTTTTGCCGCTTCCGTGACGATGAGCCTTGCATCTTGATTTTAATATTGATTTTTAGATTGCTTCAGAAATTTTACTCCACATGCAATAATAATAAACTAACCATTATTTATCTATAATGTTAAAATACCTATGACGTGACTAAAACCTCTAACCTCTACAACTACCATTTTGTTTGGCTCTATAGAGTCACACAAAACTGCAAGAGCTTGTGTGTTTGAGTGGTGGGAATTAACGCCACTCAATTCCGAAACACTAGCTCAACAACACCAGCCTTTATCAGTTTACTACTGGATATAGGCCTTCCCCAATAAGTGGGGGGATATGCTCCCCAATAAGAGGGGGGATATGCTCATAATCCCCTCGCTAGGCATGCAGTTTTGCGGGATCACAGAACACAGCTTCTCACCGCCGACGCTGCTGTCCGTCGGCGGCCAGAGGATTTAGCTGTGCTGGTGTTGGGCTGCGCTATGCCACAATCAGCCAGCTACCAGAGCCCCGTTTGTTAGTTACCAGGGTGCACCACATGCAGAAGAGGTTGGCTGGGATTCCAAAGATCCCTTTCAACCTTGAAACTTGTACCTAAATAGATAAATATGGAAAATACTCTCTATTTCAGATACAATACCTACTAAAGTGGAAAGGCTACAAGGAGGAAGAGAGTACGTGGGAACCAGTGGATAACCTGGACTGCGAGGAACTGATCAGGACCTACGAAGAAAACAGGAAGGAGAAGGAAAAAGAGAAAGAGGTGAAGTTTTATGTTGTTTTATCCATAATCCTATGTGGGGCTTGGGTTCAACAAGTATTGTTCCGATAGTCTTATCAGAGAATGGTCTGATAACGTAAATAATTAAATAAATAATCCTGGACGTCATCACACAGCATCATGTAGCCCCAAACTAAGCAGAGCTTGTGTTATGGGAACAACATTTTTGATATACTACATAGATAATTTTTTTTTTTTTTGTAATTATATACATATCATACATAGAAAACACCCAGATCCAGAAAAGCTTCAACCAATATCTTAAGAGGCTCTAGGGACACATCATGCGAATGTTCCTCTCCCTGCAGCCCTAACCTTAGAAGCCTTGCCCCACAGTCAATCTATTCAGTATATTTTGTATTTTTACCTGACTGAAGTCCTTTTCAGTCAGGTTATGTTTTTATGGTGTTTGTATGTTTGTTATATTATTTGTCGTTCGCTGCAGCATAAACGGCTGAATGGATTTTAATAACTAGTTTGTTTCGTCTAGATCACGAGACTGACTTTCTGAAATTTCAAAAAATCTAATATGGCAACTGTAAGAAGCCATTGTCTATTTACGATTTTAGCTGTCTATGCGGGTCGGGTTTTGGTTTTTTTTAAATAAATACTTGTAATCGTGTTTTTGCTCTGAAAGAGGAACAAACATACATCTTCACATTTCTCATCTTTTAACAAATCTTTATAATATATATCCATATTATATCATATTCTTTCCCAATTCAACAGAAAAAGAAACCTGAGGAACGGGGTAAGAAGCGCGCCCGCGAATCGAGCGTGGAGACCAATAACTCGGGGCGCAAAGGCCGCGGCACCAGCGTCTCCTCAGATGACGTCAGGGAGAACAAGCGGGAACGGAAGGAAGACAAAGCCAAGACTGGCTTCGACAAGGGACTGAAGGCTGAGAAGATTATTGGTGAGTGCGGCAAGCTAGAATTTATTTCTTTTATTGTTTATAGACAAACAGCTTTCACTGATGTGATGTGTGTGTGCTATTATTTGTTTATACACAGGCAGCTTAAAGCTGATGTGTGTATATCAGGGGTTATTTTTTAAGGAGTTCACCGATGGAGCACTAATTACTGATTCTGGAAGCCTGTTCTGGTCATGTACTATCAGCTACAAGTCTACTTTACCATCATAAGGGTGCATTTTCTGTGCAGCGACTAGCTGCTAGCCTCGCCTTGTCAAATTTTAAACACTAGTCAACGTAAACTAGAGGCTTGTACTTAAATTCGAAGAGTCATAAAACAAAGGGCTTTCTCAAAAAGAAACAGATGTTGTATCTCCAATTGGTGAAAACAAGTGGACAAAGAAAAGGGCTCAGCTAGCTAAGCTGCTTGCAAGCGAAACTGTTTTAAAATTGGTAAGGTAGACTAGTCTCTGATAGTACAATACGGTTAGGCAAAGTGTGCATTCTTGGTTTGCTTGTACCTGGCTGGTTCAGCAGCTTAAGTGAGTAGGGCACTCAGCTTTTTAATATTATTCATGTTCTACATTGTCTGATAGTCCTGGTATAGTGCTTTGTTAATATTTTGTATTAATTAGATCGCCGCATTTTCTATGTTTCTCTAATGTGGTTAGGCCTACTTCTTGGAGGCTGTACTCTTATGGATGATTATTTAGGCATGGTATACTTTTAGAAGCTCTTTGCTGCAGAATATCACTATTCTGCTGCTTTGTTAGTGAGTATTGTGCCAAGCTTTATTCTAATCGTAAGAGACTATTCGATCGCCCTTACATAGCTTAGTTGATAGTCGCTCTGTTAGATTCCCGCCGAGGACGAACATTTATAACTATGTAAGTGTATCAGTCTCTATACCTAATATATTCTGCATGGCTGTGCCTAGTTGGGTAAGGATAATGTAACAATTTTTTCTTGTGGTCTTTGCTCATATTTTTTTATGTACTGTTGTAGTTTTTGCAATTTTTTTTGTAGTTTTTGCAATTTTTTTTATGTACTGTTATTCACAATCTGTTATTTTTTTGTTCTAGGTGCATCGGATGCCACTGGTGATCTCATGTTCCTGATCAAATGGACTGATTCAGATGAAGCAGAGTTGGTGCCTGCCAAAGTCGCTAATGTCAAATGTCCACAGCAGGTGAGTTATGTTACAAAAGTATTGCGCAGTGCGGGATTAGGCCAGCACGGGACCTGTAGCAAGTTCTAAGAAAGGGGAGGGGGGGCTTGTAAATAATGAAATAAACTAAAACTATCAAACTGCCATAGTTCTAGGCTGTCCTGAAACTGAAACAAATCATGTGCGGTCAGAATATTCCAAAAACGCCAGTAAATTTTCAAGCTGATGTTAGAAGAATTTGAGTATTATAATAAGTACCTGATGAAAATTAACCCCCTTACTTATGAATGCTACTTAAAGTTAAGCAATGCTCAAAGTTAGCCCTGTCACTGTCTGTCATGGTCCAACGGTAAGAGATGGTATTAGCCTAAGCATTGTTTATCTTTTGAAAAACGTTCATAAGTAAGGCCATATTTGCTTGATCAAATAATAACTAATAATTTATCAAGAATAATTTATGTTTATATATTTATATTAAACAGGGTGGGGCAAAATTTTACCTCTGAGGGCAGCTACCTTTTCTTTTGTAGTTAGGTTTTGTTTTGAGGAAACTATAGGTTTATTTTGAAGGAAAAATGATGGCATTTTTGGATTTTGATAAAAGGTACAGTCAGCCCAGAAAATGAAATTTGTCCAAAAAAACAAGTTGGTCTCAATCGACTTTAATGTACATTTTTTCAAAAAATGGCTTTTTTTTCCTTACACTTTGTATTGTATTTGTATAGTCATGTATAGATCTTGGATTGTTGTCCTCAGGTAATAGCATTCTACGAAGAAAGGCTAACGTGGCATGCGCCTGCCGATTCCGCCGAGTAATTCATATTTAACTTAAGACCTAAATTATAAGTACGGTAACAACGGGGTTTATTAATCTCAGCATTTACTGAGCTCTGATTCGAATCATTTGTGACACAAATTTCAGATTTAATGTTGAAGAATTTCAGTAAAAAATATGTATAACAGTATTGCTGATCCTTTGAGTAACTTCTAATATTCCATTTTAAGCTCATTCTATAATTACAAGACATTCTGTATCCTAAGAGATAAATAAATATTCAGTTTTGGCTTCCTCTCATTTTATGGGAGTTATTATTTTGCTAACAAGTAAGTATTTCGAACAGTAGAACTTTTCGATATGTAAAAATCATTGAGTAATTTAGTGTAATTTGTACTGTATAAAGAAATTCCGAAATTTTAAATACTTGTTTTCGAGTTTTTGGTCCAAAATACGAAATACATTGATATGATGAAACATATCTTTGGATCAAAGTAGTAGAAATTGATTTTTTATTTTCTTGTGGTTCTGGGCAGATTTATATTTTTTGACAGCTGTCTAGTTGGCTTGCAACATAGATAAGTTAGGTAGTAATATTCAAATTTTCAACAACTGAATTTATATGATTGTCAAATTAAATTCATGTGAAAACCCTTATTTTCTTATCTTTTGGTATGTTTTCTGTGAATGATCATGGTAAGTTTAGTTGATGAATATGAGAATAAGATACAATTATTTAGCCACATTACAATTAGCTAGTCTTTACTTAATGAACCAGTGCAATTTTATCTTTCAAAATAGGTATTATGACATTAGCATAAATATTTTACGAATTGTGAAGATATCTTCGTTTCCGCGAAAACGTATATCGAGCTACAGCCAAAAGGATTAAAATATATAGACCTAACATAATTGTTTGTGGCTAAATAAATACTTTGTCTGGTAACTGTAATTAATGATAATATAAAATATAAAATAAAACACTCAGTATGAGATACAACTGTTTTTTTTTGCGTTATTTATAAACATAATTTTAAAGTGAGATACAGAATAGGTACAAAACTTGACAAATATATTTTTGGATTTCTAAAACAGTGCATTATAAAAAAATCTCAGATCTTTATATTACATACATAATTATTTTATGCATCTTGCATCGAAATAATTATAGTCTAGACTCTAGAGCCACAAACATGGAAAAAAGTGTCTGCACCAAAACTCTGCTGTCAATTTCGACGATTTTTAAAACTTCAAGCGAGGTCTTAAATTAGTGACAATTTGGTATTTTGAAGTTTATTTATGTCAAACGCGCTTGGACTATTATAATCAGTTTTCTGACTGTATCTCTATAGTAGGTTTAATATGTCAATGGCATCTTTTCTCATAATTGAATACAAAAGAATCTAGGTACTAACTAATTTAAAACATCAAATAAAAAGAAACATGTGAATCTCAATTAAGTTCTTTAGTATCTTTTGGATTCACTTTATATACCAATATAAAATAAGAAATGTCTAGTTGACACCTACACAAATATGAAAACTGCAGTCAAATTCCATCCATACAAATAGTTACTAAAAGCTTAGTTTAAATAAATGCAATACTATACTTAGTACTAGTCAGGACTCAGGATATAATAAATAGTAGATAGACGGTGGTATTACACAATACAATACACATAGAGTTGAGTGTGCAGCTCACGCTTGGCACTTGTAGTCAAGTTTGCTCATGCCGTTGCTGTGAACAAAAATAATTCAGTTGAAATGTGTTACAATGTTTTAAAAAACAAATCAACTTATTTATAAATAAAAATAGTGCTGGACATTATCAATCATAATATCATCTAGCCCCAAACTAAGCAGAGCTTCACGACTGATATTCTACATTTATAGACTAGCGGCCCTTTCCGGCTTCGCACTGGTGAACATAAGATTTTACTTTTTTTACACCTTGGTTACTTAAGTTATAGTAAGGATCCCTAATCTTTTATAGCAATAAATATAGCCTATGTTACTCAGGGTGAATGTAGCTTTCCAATGGTGAAAGAATTTTTGAAATCGGCACAGTAGTTTTTGTGTTTATTCATTACAAACATACACACACACACAAAAATACAATTTTTTCTGTAAGTGGCGGTACTGACCTGAGCTGCGCCACGTATCCGGTACAACTGACCTGAGGGCTTATTTATTAACTCAGTTGCACACCAAAATGATAAGCACCGGTCCTTTATATGCAATGACATTTCATCTGTTGAAACTCAAAGAACGTCCGTTGACAAACTGTCAAAGTTTGTAAAAACAGGACCGGTGCTTATCATATCAGTGGGCAACCGAGTTACTAAATGCCGCCTCGTGAGCTGCGCCGAGCTGTCCGGTACAACTGGCGGTACTACCGGTCCTGTTTATGCAAACTTTGACAGTTGGGCAATTGACGTTGTTTAAATATGGATGACGACTGGGTAAAAAAATAATAATTCTAATTAGTCCGTCAGATAGATCAACAAAAAATATTGGAAACGTATTTTTTTATCTAACAAATAAATCATAATTGACTGCAATATAGAGCGTCAAAGTTCGGGAGTGGGGGCTCGTGACGTCACGGCTAGGTAAAAAGTGTACTAAGCCGTGACGTCACCCGGAATTTCAACGCACTATATCTTTGACATTTTTTGTTTGACAAAAGAAAAAATACGTGTCCAATATTTTTTGATAATTTAAATGATGGACTTATTAGAATTTTTCAGTCGTATCCCTTATAACGGATAACCGGAACGGAAACTTTGACATTACAGTTTGCAAATATATTACAGTTTGCAAATATAGGTCTTGTGCCGGTGCCGGTGCCGACCATTTAGGTGGGCCACGTGTCCTGTACAACTGATCGGAGATGCGCCACGCGCCGATATAAGCTGCGCGACGTGTCCGGTACAAGTGTTGGTACTGACTTGAGCTGCGCGACGTGTCCGGTAC